>JABSTQ010011518.1:0-432214 GCA_013358835.2 Ixodes persulcatus
ATTGTTTGACTTGCACAGTTGTTTGTCCTTCCGCGCCATGCCGACGCGCTCCGCCGACTTTACGGCGTGGAACACGTTGGCGGACGTGGCTACGGGGGGCAGGCAATCGTTGATCGCCCCGTCCCACAAGAGTCCCCTGACCGCAGTTGGTCACGCCGCGGCTTCGCCGACACAGCAAAGTACGGATCTCGTTCGAACCGACTTGATGGCGCAGAGGTTACAGCGCGCGTCTTCCTCTGAGGACGCCCGCTAATTAGCTTCGCTACGGACGTTGCTCTCTCTGGAGCAGGCTCGGAGTTTACGCCGAGCGTCGCCCCTCGTGGAGCTGACCCTTCGCGCCCGGGCGTCCCGACCGCTTCCTCCAGAGAGGATGGCGATCAGTTGGAACCCCGTCTCCCGTCGCGCGCTCGGCGGCCGCTGCTCCGGCGCACAGCAAGCGTTGCTTCAGGATGCCGCTCGCATGATCGAAAGCCTTACTGGCGCAATGCAGTCTATCCTGCAATCCCCTCGAGCGGTGAGACCTCCGGTTAAAATCCCGGTCCCTAAGTACCGTGGATATGGCGACCGGATCAGTGCGACCGACTTCCTCGAGGCTCTGCTCCACTATCAGCAGGCCACAGGGAGAGACGATCAAGAGATCCTTGGACGCATCCTACCCATTGCGCTGACCGACCAGGCGGCCTGCTGGTTCCGCCTCGTCGGACAGCACGCGCTCACGCTGGACGAGTTTCGGGCGGCGTTTTCGCCAGGAATTTCTCCCTGCCGACTATGAACGCAGGGATGAGGCGTGAGCTGGAGCGGCGTACTCAGCACCCCGATGAGTCTTTGCTCGAGTACGTCCGGGTTATGCAGGAGCTCTTTGCTCTGGCCGAGCCCTCCGCTCCGGACGCTGAGAAGGTGGAGCGAGTGATCAGGCAGGCTCATCCTACCTTCGCAGCGTACCTCCGAGGCAGCCGATTCCGCCGTCTGGATGAGCTCGCGCTCGAAGCAAGGCGCATACAGGGTGACATTCTTGCCGCCCGTGCCTATCGGCCCCCGCCGCCACCGTCAGCCTCTCTAGAGCCTCGGTACGCTTGGAACGGCGGCACTCCGTCGCGCCCGCGTCAGGCCGACGCCGCCACTGTGTGTGCGGATTGACCGGGCGGAGTCACCCGAGACATTTCTCTCCGTGCGCTCGACCCCTATACCTACGGTCAGAGAGAGGCCGCTGCCTCGTCGCAAGGTAACCGGCACCATCGGGACCAGATTTGGGACCCAAGACCAAACGCGCAGAGCCCTCAGGGCCAGCAGTTGTCTGCCGGACCCCGGGGAGCCGACGCGCAAAGGAACGCGCGTCGCAACTCGCAATCGGGGACCAGCGTACGATGCTTCCGGTGCAACCAGGTGGGACACTTTTTCAGGGATTGTCCCGAACAGCGAACGTCCTCAAGGCCCGCTCGTACGGTTACGGGAAACGGACCAAGCCGTCGGTGAAAAGGCCGGCGGCTCGACGTGTGACAGAGCGCCCAGTGGTCGCTCTAGCGCCGTCGGTATGCCGCGTTGGCTCTTCTTGCGGTGTACCGGCCCCGTACCTGACATTGACGGTCGCCGGTCGACCATTCAAGGCCCTCCTGGACTCCGGAGCCAGTGCCTCGTTGTTCGGTGAGGAAGTGTTGGAACACCTGCAGAAGCGGTCTATTCGCTTGAAAGAGTGCGACACTATCTTCCGTCTCGCCGCATGCGGCACCGCGCGGTCTGGCGGTGCAGCGAGATTGGTAGTGCGTTGGGAGAATCGTGTGAGACGCCATCGTTTTATTCATCTCCCCGGCCTGTCCGCGCCACTCATCCTCGGAAGAGACTTTCTCGCCCGGACGGGCATGGTAATCGACGTTAAAAACGGCGGTTATCGGGAGGGTGCCTTTGGACCCCTAAAGCCTTTCGTCGAGCCCCCAACTTTCACACCGGCTCAATTACCTGCGAATCCGGTGGGGCGCGTCGACGGCCGAAGCGGAGCCCCTGTCTCCCCAAAACCGGCTTCCCGACCCGCAGAAGCCGCCTCACTTAGCGCGGCCGTGTCGAGGGAAGCCCCCCATCGACTGTTGTCACCTTCGGGCAGTCTAACGGGACGTGAAAGGGACCGTCTCTCGTCGCTGTTGTACGATTACGACACGCTGTTCACCGATCGACCCGGTTGCACGAATCTGGTGCAGCACCGCGTCGACACAGGAGATGCGCTACCTTGGAAGTGCAATCCGAGACCGGTGAGTATGGCCAAAAGAAAGGCCATTGACGTTGCCCTGGACGAGCTGATTGACTCCGGTGCAGTCCGACGGTCTGAGAGCCCCTGGGGCTTTCCCGTCGTCCTCGTGCCAAAGAAAGACGGTAGCTCACGCCTCTGCGTGGATTATCGCCGGCTTAATCAAGTCACTCGTAAGGACGCCTATCCGTTTCCCAGCATTGACGCGATTATCTCCAACCTTGGAGGGGCCAGGTACTTTACCACGCTCGACGCCAGCAAAGGCTATCTCCAGGTACGAATGGAGCCCAGTGACGCCGAAAAGACTGCTTTCGTGTGTCACCGAGGTTTGTTCGAGTTTTCTCGGATGCCGTTCGGTTTGACGGGGGCGCCTATGACGTTCCAACGGCTGATCGACCGCGTCCTGGGAGATGCGAAATGGGCCCATGCCCTCGCCTACTTGGACGACATTGTCGTGTACTCGATAACTTTTGAGGACCACTTGCGTCACTTACAGGACGTTCTCGAGAAACTGAGCGCTGCAGGGATCACTTTGAACCCAAGTAAGGCTCAGATTGCTGAAACCCGTATCTCTTTACTGGGGTTCACTATCGACCGCGGGCGCGTCTCGCCTAACCCGGAAAAGCTCAAGGCAATCCTAGAGTATCCGGCGCCGACGGACGTCAGCGCACTTCGTCGCTTTCTTGGTATGGTGAACTATTATCGCCAGTTTATCGGGGGATGCGCCGCGCTCCAGGCTCCTTTGACTCAATTGTTGAGGAAGTCTGCGAGATGGAGTTGGGGTCCCGAGCAAGAGGCTGCTTTCAGCCGGTTATCTAAAGCGCTCGCGGACACAGCTGACCTCAGGCTACCCGACTTGAACAGGCCGTTCGTAATCCAAACCGACGCGAGCGACCTGGGCTTAGGAGCTGTTTTGCTTCAAGAGCAGGAAGGTGTTCTCCGGCCGGTTTCCTTTGTGAGCCGCTCGTTGAACCCGGCGGAAAAGAACTATTCCACCGCCGAAAAGGAATGCCTGGCGATCATATTCGCTCTGCGGAAGTTCCACATGTACGTGGAAGGGACCACCTTTGAGGTTCAGTCCGATCACCAAGCGTTATCCTGGCTTTCTCGCATCCAAGAGCCGTCTGGTCGGCTAGCGAGATGGGCACTAACCCTGCAACAGTACGACTATGTCGTGCGGTATCGGAAGGGGAGCACGAACGTGGTGGCCGACGCTCTGTCGCGGGCCCCAACTGTGAGTTCGGCTTCCTCCGAGGTGGGTGCCTCGGCTGCGCAGGTTGGAGCCTCTGCTTCAATCGCAGTCGGAAACGAGCCTGACAGAATTTCTTCGGGCGAAAGCGTAAACCTCGTTGATCCTGTCAGCTCCGTGGAAATCGCATTCAGCAGAGAAGAGCTACTCGAAGCTCAGCGGAACGATCCCTTTTGTCGACGCGTGATCGACGGACTCTCGAAAGAGTCGGACGCTGCCGGTCCGGACGGTAATGCAGTCGGGTGCTCGATAGACCGTACAACTATCGGCGCCGCGCCTCCGAATGCTGCTGGTATTGCAGATGAGGCATGGGATTCGTATCTGCTCGAGGCTGACGGGCTCCTGCTGCGGTACATTCCATCTGAGAACGACACCTGTGCGCCGTTCAAGGTGGTGGTGCCTCGCTGTCTGAGAGGCGCTCTAATGCGCTACTTTCACGACTCGCGACTGGCCGGACATGCAAGTGGCTCCAAGACTTACTATAAGTTATGTCACTTCGCTACCTGGCCGGGAATGAAGCGCGACGTACTTCGGTACGCCCGCTCGTGTCACAGTTGCCAAAGCGTGAAGCCGCGAGGTGGCAAACCACCCGGGCTTCTGCAGCCGATCGACAGCCAGCACTCTTGGCAGCTCGCGGCGTGTGACGTCATGGGTCCATACCCACGAAGCCCGAGAGGGCACCAGTACCTACTGGTCATCACGGATCATTTCAGTAAGTGGGTCGAACTATTTCCTCTCCGCAAGCTGTCGGCAAGGGTGATCCTCGAAAAGCTGAGAGAAGTGTTCTCGCGCTTCGGCTATCCGAAGGCGCTTATCAGCGACAACGCGTCATGTTTCTGTGCGAAGGTGTTCAGGGAGACATGTGCTGCTCTCGGAATCAAGCACAGGAAAACGACCACGTACCATCCGCAATCGAATGTGACGGAACGCTGCAACCGGAACATCAAACCGATGCTGGCAGCATTTTGCCAGAGTCACAAAGACTGGGACTCATCGATCCCCGAAATTGGGTTCGCTCTGCGGTCTACTGTGAATCGGTCCACCGGTTTTTCGCCGGCCTATCTCACTTTTGGGAGAGAACTGTTGAACCCCATGGACAATGTTCTACGGAGTAGCGGCGAAGAAAACGCCGAGCCATCAGCCTGAGCTGATTATGCTCGGGGGCTACGCGACAGGATGAAGGAGGCTTTCTCTAAGGCCCGCCGAAGTCTTGGAGTAGCACGAGCCAGCCAGAAGGCTCAGTATGACAAGACCCACCGGGACATCCGCTACAAAGTGGGTGATCTGGTTCTCAGGCGTCAACACGTTCTGAGCGACGCCAGCAAAGGCTTTTCTGCTTCGCTGGCACCGAAGTGGTCTGGGCCATACCGAGTACGGGAAACTATTTCTCCGCTCGTGTATAAGCTAGCGGACTTGCAATCAAGACCCGTTGGCGGGCCGGTGAACGTCTGTGACCTCAAATCCTATGTCATGAGGGAAGGCGGCGCGGCTGGGGAGCCGGGCATCTTGAGCCCGCAGGCACCCCGGCTGCCACGCGACGTGGGCGGCAGTTCGCCCGCGCCTCGATACGAGCTGCGGCGCCGGCGACATTAGTGTCGTCAAAGCCGCCGCCGACAATGGCAAAAGCCAAGCACGTTTGCTTAGAAGCAAGGCAAGATCGAAAACGGTTTTTTCAAACTTGTCTTTCCACACAGCGCGCGGCCACCTGGGAGTCGACCTTTTCTTTTCGACCCCGCGCATCTCCCGCTCACCGGGCGGGGCGAGCTTGGTCCGATGTTTCCCCATTTGGTGCACTTGTGCGCCTCCGGGGAAGCAGGTCAACGAACCCGTTCTCAGGGACCTCGCCGCGCGCGGCCGCCGAATGGCCTCTATGGTCTATCGGGTGCCAACGGTCTGGAGAGGGCGCGCTTGGTTCAATGCCTCCCCAATTTGGTGCGCCTATGCGCCGCCGACGAAGCGGGTCGACGAACCCCTTCCTAAGTACCTTGGTGCGTGCGGCCGGCGAAGGGACTCTGTGGTCTATTCGGCGCCTATGAGTCTCCAATTGGCAGCTTAGGCGTGCCATTAGGCTCGCTCATCCCCAAAGTCGTTTGGGGGGTGTTGTTGTCGGAGAAGCGGCAGCCGGAGAGAGCCCTTTGTGTTCCTCCGTGCCGGGCCTCCGGGCACGGATGCGGGTGGGCCAGCCGGCGCTTGGAAGACCTACTCGGGCGGCGCGTCCCTGCATCAGCAACTTTCGGCTGCCACCCTGCCTCCGGCCTGGGGACCTCTTGGACCGTCCTCCTCCCCGTCGACCACCCAAAGAGTGGGATCTTGCCTATAACTTCGCCGCCTGGGAGGAGCCGACTTGCATTCCCCGGCTTTTTCTTCGAGAGGTCGAGACCGTCACCATGAGCCCTCAGCGGAATCATCGCCAGCGCCGATCCGGCCGACGTCCTGCCCCGGCGCCTCGCGGACCTGAGGCGCCCTCCCGGAAACCAGCCGCCGGCGCGGGAGCGAGGGACCGTCAACCTGGTCCTACCGGCGGCCGCGGGTCTTCGCGGCGAAAAGAGTCAAGGGCCTGGGGTGCGTCGTCCAGAACGGTCGCCACGTGGACGTCGCAGGTGGGCTCGGAGGCACCGCGGGTTTTCGTCAGCTGGGCCCGATGGAAGCTGCAGCGGAGACCCGAGCGGGGCCAGTCATCGGAGCATACTCCATCTCTGTTCCGCGGCCAGACCACCGAGGACGCGGACAGAATGGCCGCCGGGGCATGCCTGACCCCGGCGGACGGGGCAACCTACTGCTCCGACGGCGGCGGCCTCGTGATCACCTCTACGACGGAGGCCCAGCACCGAGCTTCCCTCCTCCACCGGGACCGAGTCGGCGACGACGGCGGCGGCGGCCACGTTGGGGACGTCGCCTTCCTCGAGCGACCTGAGGCCGTGGCCTGGGTGCTGGAGAGCTTCCAGCGCGATCCAGCATTCCGGGACGCGGTGCTGGCCGGCGTTCTGGCCGACCCCGACCGTCCAGACGGAGGGGCGGCGATTCCGGCGTCATGTCCGGGGGCTCCAGCGGACCTCCCGGGGGCGGCGGCAGCAGCGGCAGCGGCACCGGCAGCGCAGTCGCCTGCGCCGGCGGACGAGCCCGGGCCAGTGGTGGGACCTTTGAACCCGGGGGCCCCATCGTTCACCTTCGACGTCGCGATGCTGCTGTGATGCTGCTGTGAGTGCCTGTGCACCTCGGTAGCACTGTTTTTTTATTTTTGTCATTTTTGGGGGAAGAGAGCCAGAGCCAGGTCTACTTTTTTTGACCGACCGCGCATTTTAAGGGGGGGAGGATGTGGAAATGCGGTCATTTCCTTTCCTCGAGAGGCCCTAAAGCGGCCGCGAAGCGAGCCGCTAGATTCATTGGTTCAGCCGCACGCATCCGTCGGTGGCGAGAGGGACAGCGCCATCTTAAAAGCTGTGCCCTCGTCACCCCCTCCGAAAGGGGACGCGATTGTCCCCAAATCCTGGGACCCCTGTGGTCGAGGGTGCGCTAGCGAGGCGACGCCGAGAGGGTGTCGGACGCCGAGAGGGGGACTCTCCGGGTGGCGATGGGAGCGTGTGGTTGTGCATCGGACCCGTCTCCAGTACGTTGGCGCCCGTCGGCTCTCGGGAGTGCATCGGCCGGTGAGTCAATTCTTGTCACCGGTGCTCAGTGTGTCGCGTTATTATATGCCCTGTATAGTTTCTTGCGGTGATTAAACTGTTTGGTCACCCGGCACACTGTGTGGTACGTTTGTCTCTTCTATTAGAGCGGCGCTGTGCAGCAAACGAACGAACCCGCCGCGGCGGTTGAAGGTGAGTACGCTGCGGGGTGGGTGTTGGAACACGGGCTCTCAGTGAGCCCCGGGTCTTATTGTTCCGCGAACGGTGTTTAAACCCCCCAACTTGTAACGGATTACTTGTAACTGCAAAAGAATGTACCAACTCGTTGGATGGGCTTGTAATGAAGGCAAGGAAGGCTCGGATATAATCTTGCGTTACATGCAGCGAGGGCGTTGACGTTAAACCAGGTAAATGTCCCAATTTGAAAGGATAACTGGATAAACATAGGGTGCCTCAATGTCCTTCTGTTTAGGGTGATGCCACCCTTTGTATACTTCGTCTCACCTTAGCATGGACTAACTACGAAAGCTCTGAAGGCGCGAGCGGGTAGCCTTGACTGCCTTAACTGGAGCTCTCGCTGCACGAGCGCTCGTGCAGCCGCCAAGGCTTCATCCAAAGCCACTAGCTCGCGCTTTCAGCATGCGCGGCTAACAATAGTCCATGCTAAGATGAGACGAAGTATAGTACCCGATGCCGACAGCACGCGCTCTCAGGGAAAATACAAAGAAATCGCAGGAAACAAAATGTCGCCGTAGCACAGTCAGCGCCACGAGCGCGTGCAGGGACACGCGCTTCGGAACAAAAAATAAAAATAAGCGTTCGAAACAAAATGGGTGATGCCACCCTTTGTAGTACCCGATGCCGACAGCACGCGCTCACAGGTAAAATACAAAGAAATCGCAGGAAACAAAATGTCGCCGTAGCACAGTCAGCGCCACGAGCGCGTGCAGGGACACGCGCTTCGGAACAAAAAATAAAAATAAGCGTTCGAAACAAAATGGCCAGATGTCATCACCCCAAGCAAAGCGCACATGAAGGCACCCTAGATAAACGTAACCAAACCGATCAACGACGAGATGTGGCCCGTTAGGGAACGCTACAAAAATGGCGACCGTTTCGAGTCGCATGGCTCTGATGAGAGCCCGTGATTGGTTCAAAGTTAGTAGTTGCGTCACAGAAGTGGTTCGCCCATAGGGTGCAAACCGTGGCGAACTGGGGAACCTGGGCGTATGCAGTGCCAATTGAATCACCTGGTGTACTAAAATCAACTAGGCGGTGCACCGAAACCAAAACGAAAACATAGGGCAGCTTGTGACTACGACAGGCACAACAATCGCTTTAAAAGGGACTTTTTTTTTTTCTTAACGTAAAACATTTTTTGGTTAGTTGTTGAGCACTTTGTGAAGCCTGATAAGCTTGGCCGCGAAGCTCCATGCTGACTGATTAACAGGGGAAGTCATGTGACCAGAGTGGTAGGCAAGGAGCTCGACCACCTGTTCGCACTGAGGAAGAGGAGCTTGAGAGTATGGAAGGCTCTGGAAGATCGCCAGGTTTATCAGCTTGATCATCGATAGTATCGCTTAATTTTAGGAACAGCTATCAAGTGTACATGGTACGAGTAAAACATATCTGATGAAGGAGCGCCGTGAGAGTGTTGCTAAACATTTCTAACACTAGAATGTGTCACGTATGCAAAAAAATTTTTGCTAGTTTTGTTTGTTGCTTTGCTAGGCTCTAGCTGCTTTGCTGGTCGTCTCCGCGTTGCAACGCCTTCAAGAAACGTTCACATACACAATCTTGTGGCTGGTGCAACATAAACTGACGCACCGGGACTGACATACTGGTATGGGATGTTATCCTCCACAACGTCAGGGATGTCTGCCTGCTCTTCCTCAGGGGGACTGGGCTTCTCCATGAGCACTGTGGTGGCAACAGCTGTGGCAGGCATCTGCGACAGCTGTGCCAGCAAAGTGCTCTTATCTAGTTCACAGTCCCCCCAGGAAAGAGTGCCATCAGTTTCCCAACACAAATATGTTTCAGTCCAGCAATGAACTGAAACACATCTATGGTTGCTGCAGTCATTCTTTAATCAGATAAATTCGAAAAGGTTTTCAAGAGGGTCCGGCCACAGATGGCGAGCCAAGAGGAAGCGAAAGTCCAGGTCATTATCGAGTTTGTCCCAGAGGTGAAGTATGGCCCTTATAGTGACTTGCCACCCAAGGATTGGGTGAGGCCACCGAGGTCCACCAAACCACCATTTTTCAATCCACGACAAGGATTCTTGCAAGAAGACAAGGCGTTCCGAGCCATCAGTGATTGCATACCATAATTTGTCAGTGGTCTTCTTTTGTCCATCCTGTTGAGGAAATCAGCTGTCGGTTTGGCAGATCCCGGCAACGTATCAAGGGCCATAGAGACTCACATAGCAACTGAGAAGAACTCACTCATGACCCGACTTGCGTACTTGAACTTCATGTTCCCGAAAGGCTTCGGGCAGATGTGACCATCAGTCAATACCTTTCCCAATTAGAGCTTCAGGGGATGTGCAGACTCGTAGAGTTGCCTAATGTCCAATCTATAATTTCGGGCTCAATGTTGAGTTTGGGAGGAGCGCGAAGATTACTCCTTGTGCATTTAGGGAGGTGCGGAATGTCAAACAGGAAATCAATCTTGCGTCCATCGACCAAAAAGAAAGGCTCCTCTGGGGTCACACCTAGCCAATTGGCCAAAGTGACGTTGCTCTCCTCCAGGCCACAGATGAGGGCTGTAACAAAAAGCTTGGCGAATTCCTGTAGCTGCTAGATTAGTTTCGTGACCAGATCATGAATCGTATCTGCGGATGTTTTGGTTCTGGCTACGGTGAACGCTACAGGCTGTACTCAGTTCAGTGGCGTCACGAGGGTCAGTGGCACCCGGGGCGGCAGCCCGCCGCGACACCACACCCGCTCTCGTGTGGCCCGCCGCGGCAGTCCCCCCGAGCGCTGCACCCGGGGCAGTCCGCCCCCCCCCCCCTTCCCCCTTCCCCTTGTGACGCCACTGACCCACTTTTCCTAAATGCCCGATACAAGGATCAGGGGCGCTGTGTTTGCCACTGTGCGCAATCAATTCTGACCATCGTCCGAGTATCCAGTGACCAGATAACGTTTAGTATCATACTGCAAAATCTCTGCGAGTGAAATTTCGTCAAACATTTGAGTACAACCACAATCTGAGTGTGCTTAATCTTGAACTGTCTCCCTGAGGACATCCATGACGTGAAGAATAATTCCAGGGGTCACCTGGATATTCAACAGCCAGGACTTTGGGGTCCTCATGCACAGTTGGCAAATCCAACACTCCTGATAAAAGCCTGTCGACTTTTGGACCATGGAAGTGCAGGTTTAATGCAAACTGTCTGTACTCCTATGGCCACCTCCTTCCTTTGTTTTTTACACCCTGCATGTTCATGTGTGTAGACAGCAATTTACGAAATGTTTCGCTGACATGAGGTCAAATTGTGTCCGAGGCACCCAACTTGAAAACCTTTTCAGCCATTTTCTTGCTTAGCTGTGACAGTGCGTCTTCAGATACTTTACATTGGACCTGTGCAAGTTTGTGATTTTTCTCAAGGGCCTTGGCGTGCACTCACGGCCCTTGCACCGTGTGGCCACAAGTGTGGAGCCTGAAAAAAAAATTAATTGCTTTATTGGATTATTTTTGCATTATACCTGAGCATGATCAGAAGAAAAAAAGAAGATATAATTCTGCATCTCGCCTTTCACAGAATGGTACTTCAACACTGCGACTCAAAAGACGAAGACTCCAAACTAATACACCTTTCACGTGTCTTTCCTTTCTGTTCTTCCTTCACCTCTTGAATTCAATACCTCCAGTATAAAAGAAAGTCATTTCAATTTTGACTGCATAGGGAGGGGTAAGAATAAATAAAGACCTGCAATAGTATTAAAACGGCAATTTGGGCCAGTTGGTTCGGGACCACCTAAGGAAATCGCCAAAAAATACATGAGGACAAGGAAGTGGGCGATGCAGGGCGCCCTGTATCGTCCGCTTTCTTGTCCTTGTGTATTTTCTGGCACTTTTTAGGTACCCACGATGGAGTCCTGTAACTGATGGAAACTGAGCAATAAGGGTGCTAACACAGAGTGGGGGGCAAGGCACGTGTTTTGCCCCCCCCCCCCCCCTAAAACAGCCGCCACTGGGCAGGGCAAACACTGGCCGGCAGCAGCCAAGAAATACCAAAGGCACCGCCCCCAGGCCCTTGGGGGGGGGGGGGGGGGGGGGGGTTGTCCCCTCACTTGAAAACAAGTTGGTACGCCACTGCTCTTATCACCTCAAGCTTGGGCCATGCAACAATATTGGGTCGAAATGTTCCTCACTTTAGTCAAGCTTACCGACTCTAGTGTGAACCAAATATGCTAGCACACAACGCCACTGACCAAGAAGCCTCTTTGTCGCTGTGTAATGTCCAAGATAAATTGTGAATCTTTTCTTCAGCAATTGACCATATAGTCACTGGGATTATTCCAGTGTTGATGACGATCAAATGCGGCTCATAGATTGGACACAAGCGCTATGTGAGCACTCAATTTGGGTTTGTGACAGTCGATTCCTCAACGAGCATTCAGGTAGTGGTTAGCCAAACCCAGAAATGTCTGGAACTGGAGACGCGCCCTGTGCTCTGTCAACTCCAGCATGATGAACAGTGGTGGTGTATAATCCGCAGGAGATTACCATAATATCCCGAGGAATGGCCCACCTAAAATCAAGAGCAAATCGGGTGAAAATATGGAGTGGGCTAACTTTCGGTGTACAATCGAGAAAAGTTGAGAAAATGTTACTTTTAGGTGGTGTGTCCCTTCTGAGCTTGTCACGGTAGTGAGTGAAGACAGTGAAGGGCAACAAAGCAAGGACGACTGTACTTCCCAGTCTGAAACATTCGTTTATATCCCGCCATAGCTAACTAGCCGCATTTACGCTGAGGCAATCATTGATCCCAACACTACTATTACTGAGAGTGGGCTATCTTTTGGTGTTAAAAACAAATACAGCAAAACTAGTCAAAAATAGGGTTCGGCTGTCTTTCGGGAGTGGTGCAGCTCTCGGGATTTTACGGTATGTGCCCGCTCATTTGGGCTGCAAATTGAGAGGGCGAGGATGGTTTTTATAAAGCAGACCAACTTGTTACTGCACATGATATTTAATGTGAATCTCTAACAACAAAACCGCCATCTGCGTAACCGCGGCGACGTTTCAGCACCATGCCTTAAACGTCCTCGCGGGGTCACGTGACCTCACAGTTACGCCGACGGCGACGCCGCTCGGAAAGAGGAGTAGCAGGCAGGATGAGGAGGGGTATACCCTTTCCTCAGTACCTTTCCCTCCTCCTCCTCAAGAGCTGCGCTCTAATTTGGCGTTACAGGGAGTTGTAAACGGCTTTCATTTTTTTCGCACCGTCTCAGGTGTTTTAATGTAATGGTTAATCTTCTAAAGGGAGAATAGCGACGTCTAGGCACGCCTGGGACAGAAAAAAAGAGAGTCCCGGTGAGAGGGGTGTTCCTCCTTTCCCTCTTTGGTGGTGGCCGGAGACACCACCACCTAGACAGCTTTCAAAGCCTGCGCACGTGACATGACGTCACGTCCCCGAGGCCTGCGCGGGCGCTGATTGGATGCGAGTGCCGCGTCAGCGTTCGCGTGGGACGTCGTTTCCTATCATAGTCCCACGCGAAGGCTGACGTCAGTTGCAAAGCACGTCGTGTTGCACGTGTCTGCATATGGTATGTCCCAAAAGTTTAGCGTGATCGACAGCGGGTTGGACACAAAGCTTGTGTTCTTACTGTATCGCCAGGGTTAAAATCTTCGATCATCTCGCACCGGAATCGCCCTGAAACCTCGACAGTGCACAGCGCTCCTCAGTCGTGCAGCACGATGTCGGTGCGACATCGAAGACAAACTGCACCGCAGCGGTGCATCGCGGCGAGCTCCACCATGCGTCACCTCGCATTTTGTTCGTTTTTTCTTGCGTAAGTTCGCGCGCGGTGCTCGTCTGCTGTCAATTTCTCCTGTCTTTTTACTCGCGGATTTGGCGGTCCCACACGAATGAACATCGTGGACGTGATTGTCGATGGGGTCACGAAGCGGGTGACAATTTCACAGGTATATGCTGCCCATCATTGTTGGTTCGAGAAAGAGAACCACCACATAATGGCCGTACCTCGGCGTCATCGAAACACCTCGCAACGCTTTCCACGAAGTTCATACCTTTCGGGCGCTCCTTGCCACCGCAGCAATCGCCGGTAACCGCGGCGATGATAAGAAGCTCGTCGTCTCGCTCTCAGAAAAGCTGAGGAATTCATCGAGTGCAGATGTGAGGCGTATTCGTTTTCGCAAAGTCGCCACCTCGACAGACTGCGCGTCTGCTATTCCCGCCATCTCCTCGATTCCCGCTCCTGGCCGCAATGCCTGATGGGACTGCACCCCGGCGCACCGTCGATTTTCTCGGTGCGCGTTGGGGCAACGAAAAGTTGCACCGGGAGGGTGCGTTCCGTTGATCGAGGACGTCCGGTGCGCACCGGTGCTTTTGATCGAAGACGACGGGGCGCACCTCCGTGCACCGGTGCGCACCGACGCGGATGATCGAGGATGCTATAAAACGGGCTTCTCACGTCCGCGTCCGAAACTTTTCCACGTAATATCAATTACGGGGTTGCTTCGGTCCACTTGTCATCGAAAACACACCGCTTGCTTTTTGCCGGGCACGAGCGGCACAATCCTTCGCACCCTTCTTGAACAACACTCCCTGCGAGCGCAGTTGACGAAGCGTCGTGGGTGGGTGCACCGACTCGCTCTTCCGTTCACGAAATATTACAAAAGCCTCAACCTGTGGCTACTGAGGCCTCAACTGCCTCAACTCCTTGCCTCAACGCACTCAACTCTTGAACACACAAACAAAATGCGAGCCCACCGGAAGTACTTTAGGTTCCGGAAGTTCCACGGTTTCGCGTCCGCTGGTTTTAAAGTCGGTCGTGGTTTATGTTCCCCTAGGAATATCATATACAAAAATTATTATTTTATAAATTAATGACTACATAATTAGGATGGTTTATCTGATCGCATCACTGATCTTGTTTGCACAAATTATGTATACGTTACTGCGGTTGCTGCTGAGAGGCTGTACTGGCTGTACCGCCGCGGTACAGTGGCTTAAAGGGGGTAGTGTAACTAGGGGTGTCGCGAACTTTTGTCGAACCGGATTTTTAAGTCGAACTTTCGGGGTTCGACTGGGTCGAACCGGTTCGATGAACCTTCGAACTTTTCACCAGATTCGACCGGTTCGACTTAGTGGACAGTGTGGCCAGACCTTGAAACATGCATGTCTAGGTTTGGAGAATTTTTTTTAATGCAAAGGGTTATTTTAATTTTGTGAACAGCTGCAATTAAAATAAATTGATTATAACAACGGAAGCAGTTAATAACTTAATTTTTTGTAGAGTATTAACTAAAATAATCAATCAGCGCTGCCCTTAGTTCATCCCTTAGCCATCACCATCCAATCCGAAGCCAACTGGCCAGCTTGTCGCGCATGCGCACACGAGTCGAACCTCAATACAAGGTTCGTCGAATTTTCCACTAAAAGTTCGAAAAAGTCGAACCTGGTCGAACTCGAACCTCGGCCGGTTCGCGACACCCCTAAGTGTAACGAACGAAACCGGAGAAGCGGCGCAGCGTTGGAAGACGGCCGCGGGTGGCGCTGGCGCTTGCAGCACCGTCGTTCCGGCTATGGCTCCGGCTTGGCCGCTCGGCTGGCTCGGCCAGCTTGGCTCCGGCCAGCTCCGGCCGATTCGCAGCAGTCGACTACACCGTCGTCTGCTAGTTTCACATTTTTATTCACCTACGAACACAAACCATGCCGTTGGAAGTTCACTGGAAACAAATAATTGTTTTTGAGGCATTTATATTAGTTATGAAGCGTGTTAGGGTGCCTCTTTCTGCCGGCCGATGTAGGCACCCTAACGGAGCTGCGGATCGAAGCGCCACCTACACCGTCTTCCAAGGAGCGGCCGTTCCCGATGCATGGTGGAGGCTACGCGGTAACTACACTACCCCCTTTAAGCCACTGTAGCCGCGGCAGGCCGCGTCGTCGGCCACTTTTCATTTAAAATTTTGTCCAGAACAAGGTGTCGGTCGTGTCGGGGGTACGCCCGAGTGATGCCGGAAATTCGTCAATTCGGGTAGCCAGAGACGATAAACAAAATCGCCGAGTAATGTTAAGGCCAAGGAGCGTCCAGGCGCGCCAAAACAGCACGTCGTAACGTCCAAACCCCCCCCTCAACGATGACTCCGCCCGTCAAGCTGGTGCACATACGTTTTCGGACCATCGCGGTAGTGACCGCTCTTTTGCCGCTTTCATCGTTCCTCATGTGTATCTTTTATTCGCTCATGTTTCAATTCAAGCAAGTCACGGCGACGCACTGCCAGGTACGTCCGTTGAAGCGTGTGTCCTTTCCGAAATTAAGCGGACGCGGCCAAGTACCGACACGTAAACAACAGTCGAAGTCGTTGCAGAAATCGCTGGAATCACTTTATACATAATTATATAGTTATTGCAATGTATGCTAGTGGTTCAGCTGGTGCTAGTGCCGACGCGACTTCCTGTTGCAAATCGAAGCAGACAGCAAACAGTCTACCTTAGCGGCGTTCCTGTGCGCTCCTATGGGAAATTGCGCGCGTGCATTTTGTCCCTTCACCGAAGAACAACGGAAATCAAAAGTTACTTAAGTTGTAGCGAATAGTGTGTAACTTTATTACCGCTATCCGCGTGTAATTGCTTTAGTCGGAGTATCTTTCGCTGAACAGTGACCGATATGTTTTCAACATCGCAACGTTTCACTACCAAACCTACGTTCCACAGCAGGCGTGCGAAGACAAGTGACGAATATAGGCAAGAATAACAATATAAATGAACGTAGGGTGTGTTCGAGGTGTGCCAGCATTCCGATGGTACAATTTTCCTGCTAAGAGATGTGAACAGTCTGCTTACTGGCGCTCTTAGCTGCTTACTTGCGCTCTTTCCAGCTAGAAGATCGGACACAAATCAGGCGACAAAAACTGACCTCGACAATTATAGGCCAATCTCCCTGCAAAGTTTTGGAGCATATTACCTATTCCCATCTTGTTAAATTTCTCAACTCAAACTCTTTTTTTTTTTCCACATCATGGCTTTTGTATTTATCTCATTTATGTCTTCTCTACAAAATAAATCATACTAATATCACCCCTAGAGAAAAGCTCCTCCTCGTCCCCTCTTACATTTCTTCACACAACGATCATTAGTTCCAAGTTGGCATCCCTCGTTGTCGCACCTCACCCTGAAGCCTTCATACCTAGATCATTATCATAGCGGAACTGCCTACCCACATCACTAGTATCCATACCCGCATTAGATTTCTTTAAAAGTGATCTTACTAACTATTCTTTCATAGGTGTCCCAAGACTCTGTTTAATTTATTCTGATGTCCGTTTCTTTGTGCTTAGTTGCCTACTTCCACCTGTGTCTCCACCTGTGCTGGGTACTGTAATAAACGAATAAATAACTGTATTACTAATATCTGTAACTTTACAAGCAATTCAAGATCATGCAAGAAGAAAAAAAAAATTACACGGGCTTGATCATGCTGAAAGACCGGGGACACAGATGTGTCCTGCAGAAATAACACACACACACACCCAGGAGTGGATTCAGAGGGGGGGGTCCGGATGTCCTGACCCCCCTCTTGAATTCTGCATGTGTAAACATTTAGGGCGTAAAAACGGGAAAGGGGGGGGGGGTCTTAAACATGATACGCTGACCAACACCTGACCCCCCCCCCCCTCCCCTCAAGAAATACCTGCGTCCGCCCCTGCACACCTCTTTTGCTCTTTTTTTCTGGTTAAATTTAGCGGAGAAATTGAATTACAGGGCGAGTCAAAGGGATAGGTGGCTGTTTGAAGGGACGGCATAGATTGGTTTCCGAATGTATGGACAGGGGTGGCCAAAGAATGTGCATTAAGCGTATGAAATATGCACCGAACAAACTTACCCCAGTAAAAAGTTAGAAATGAATACGTTGATACCGCTACCTACGGCGGCCGTGTGTGAACGAAAGGCGTCCGATTGGTGCAACAGCCGATAGATGGAGGCAGTGCTCTCTGCATCAATGGGCAAGGGTCGGCAGTGAAGGCACCTAGTGCTGCATTTTTCAGCATCAGCTTCGGCGACGACATCCCCGTAGTTAGTGGCTTGTTTTGGAGGTTTCCCTTCTCGGTGAGGCGCCTATAGTCCGTCCCAACTCAAAAAGATAGGGCGAGGGTAAGATGGGCTGGGGAGGAGGAAGCAGATGGAATGCTAGAGAAGAGAGGGGGAAACCTCCTTCTCTTTTTAGCGTTCCGTCTGCTTCCTCCTCCTCCGCCCTCCTTTCCTTCGCCCTACCTTCTTGAGTTGCAACGGACTATAGTTCAGCGTAGGATTGTAGGGGAGCCTCGAGGTCGCCGCCGAAACTCCGCCCGAAAACTCCGGCGGGCCTCTTTACTTCTCTGGCACTCCCCGCGACAGAGAGCAACCTTTACTCGCTCGGCGGGAGCTAAGCGCACCGTGAAGACGACCTGCACCCGAAAACAACACGGATGAAAGTTGCAGACAAGAAGAGAGATGCGGTAACACCCAGAGAGTGCAAAGCACACGACGACGTGTAGCCGAAAATAATTGTGAAAAAAAAAGAGACAACACTACTGTTTTGTAGTTCTCGTTTTATCTTCATTTTTTAATGTTTTATTCGTCGAATAAAATAATCATGCACTGACAATTCACGCGGAAAAAGAGTGCATCACTTCTGGCGCAGAAACTTCATCTGCTATTGCCGAGGTCGAGGGAAGCGTCCGTCGTGGCTGCCTGCGATCTTGTGTGCTGCCATCTGTTGGGTGTTGCGCCAATCAGACTCCTTTCGTAAACAGACAGTCGCCGTAGGTAGATATTATAATTTCTTGAGCTCTTACATTTTAGTCGGGTAAGTTTGTTCTATTAAATTTTTATACCCCTAATGCGCCTACTTTGGCCACCTCTGTACTAAATCTTAGCTCAGTATGTTCACAAACCGATTTATGTGGTCCTTTCGAACAGCCATGGATTTCTTTGCTTCGCGCTGTATATTATTGGTCATGTGACGTCAATTTCTCCTGCTAAATTTAGTGGGAAAACTGGATTATTCAACCGGTCACGTGGCATTGATTTCCCCCTCTAGATTTAGCAAGGAAGCTGCATTGGTGTAGAGCTCACCTGACGTCGTCGCAACGTCTATTTCTCCACTAAGTTTAGCGGGAAAACTGGATTGTGTGACGCTCCCAGCATATCAGTTGTTCATGACATTCGTTCGTGACGTTCGTTCATGACAATTTTCTCATAGAAAATGACCCATAAAACACATTCTGTGAAGTATGTGGGCTATGAGAAAGGTTTCTCTTTATCATTTCATGTACTGGATCAATTTTATTGGGCACCAAGTGTTTTCGGGCTTCTCCCTAAGATTTTGAGCGTGAACTTGTTTCTGACGCTAAAACAAAACTATTTTCGCACTTAAGCATGAGCAAAGAAAATATAACGGAACTTATTTGTAGCTAATCGCGCTAATTTGTTGGCTTTCACTTTACATTGATCAACCACATGTACAAGTGATCACTGATCCAGTGTCACGGCAGAATTCTTTGTGTCTCTTTTGATCTTGCACATTTGATCTCGTAGATTTGGGAACTGCCGTCAGTTTAATGAACTCTATTTTTGCTGGCGTTCCTTTCATGCTAACGCAAGTGCGTTCACACTTGTGTTAGCAAGGGCAGAAAGCTTGCGCTGAAGGCAGAGCTTCCAGTCTCAGCTTAGGGGTGATTGAAGTATAGCAGCTACCTCATAGGTAAACTCGTCTCTGAAGCTATTTTAGCACTATATTTAATGCCACGAATTTGGACAAAAAGCGCCGAAAGCCAAGAAATATTTTCGTCAAGTGATTCGGGAATCTTCCGAGCTACAGTATAAAGTCATTACAGTGACAAACATTTTGGTGTGCTACAAAAGGGTGGTGGACAGTGAACTTCAACCGGTTTCACTGATCAGCAGAACTCTAAGGGAGGCGGAGCGACACCACAGAGTCCAGGAATGGGAGTGTTTTGTGGTGGTGTGGGCGGTGGACAAGTTCAGGTCGTACGCGGAGCATGTGCATTTCGAAATACACACCGATCACGCTTCCTTGAAGTGAATGTTTACTACTCAACAAACCTCCAGTTGCGTGCGTCGTTGGGTTCTAAAGCTGGAAGGATTCAACTGTGTCATGAACCACCGACGAGGGAGAGAAAATATTCCCGCAGACGCTCCGAGCAGGAATCCCCTATTTTCTGTGGCTGCAACAGGCGTTCCGGAGTTAGTGGACGGGCTGGTGAATGATTTCCAATTGACGTTCTGGAGCCCGATAACAAATTTGTTTTGAAGAAACTGCTCTGGTACAAGACTTGGACCTCACCCAGCCGAACAATGTTGGTGAACTGGCCAAGGAACAACGAAGTGGCCCACAGTTTGCCAAGGTTATCCACTACTTGGGAGAGGGAATATGTCCACCCAATCTTGCAGAGGCCCATGAGATATAATCCGTGGCTGCGGAGTGTGAGCTCTAACCAGAAGGGCTCTTGCACCGGGTGACCGGGGAGAGGCAGCTGGCATGGATTCCAATGTAGCTGCGTCGGACAATGCTTCAGCTTGAAGCACCGTCCGACACAGCTTCTGGAAGGCCACTAAGACATGTACAAGAGTGGTATATCTGGCTTGGAATGCGCTCAATGTCTCTCTTTATGTGTGTTCTTGGAAGTACTGTCAGAAGCTTAAGCCACGTCGTCGTTAACCTGGAGGGCTCATGGACAGCACGTGGGCAGTGGAGTGTGATATTGAGTCAAATGCTGGAAGTCTTTTCTTGCTCTGGGTTCTCAAAAGGTATTTCGAGTGACGACAAAGTCTTTGTGAGCAACTTGTGGAAGGCCATCATGAAACGTCTCGGAATCAAGGACAGACACACGGTACCATACCGACCAACAGGACAGCTGGTTGAATGCCACAGTGCCACTGCGAAGCAGTGCCTCGTGGCCTACTGTCATGAGCACAAGGATTGGGACCTCAGAGTTCCAGAGGTGGCATTTGCCATGCAGATTTGCGAAAGCGTCGCAACGGGGTATACTCCACCACTCAGGTACTTGGAATGACAAGTCTAGATGCCTGGTGAATCGTATGTGGAGCAAGTCAGTGGAGCAACCTTGTGCAATTCTACTTCTGTCTTTTTAGCTCATTTGATCGCAAAGTTGCAGGATGCACACGCCTTCGCACTGAAGCTTCAGAGGAAGGCACGAAGGCGCAGGAGCTCCAGCGTAAACATTTTAGCAAGAGAGGATACCCGTGCAGCACTAGGTCGACGATTTGGTGTTGAGCAATCTTCACACGTTGAGTGATGCCAGCAAAGGAATCGCAGCGAAGCTGGCAGCATGAAGGTCGGGACCATATGTGATTGTGCAGAGAATCGGCTGCAATGAATGCCAAGGTTATTCAGGGACAGCCAAAGTGGATGGTCAGTCGGCATTGGCCGTGAGGATCAGCTGGTGCCCTACCACGGGGGCTGAACTTTGAAGCCGCTATTTTCACATATCAAGGGGAGACGATTGTTAGGATGTGAAGCAGCCAGCACGCCGGCTGCCTCGCACATATCGAGGAACGGACACAGCATGGATGAGGGTTCGTGATACTGGTGTTGGCCGAGTAAAAGCAGCGTGAACCATGACAGTGCTGTGCACAACAAAAAGTGTGTCCTGTTTGGACAGCCGTTAAAGGGGAGCTGAAGCATTTTTCAGAAAAAACTGAGTATGGAGCAGATTCCTGTAATTTTTTTGCCCCATTAATTCGATTAGCACGCTTGAACTGGGCTGAAGTAAATGTAAACTGCTTTTACTTTAGGAAAGCGTGCAGGGGTTTCAGCAGGGAATGCGGAGAGCCCCTCTGTCACCCGTTACCTGTCAGTGATGTCGTGCGCAAAGGTCATCTGACCCCGCCGATGATGTCACTTTCGTCAGTTTTACAGTTTTACCCTCCGCTCGCGCGCTCGGCGTGCAGCAGTGGGCGGGGCTACTGCCAAATTTTAATTGGTAATTATGTAGCTTCTACTCATAAAATCGAAATAAAACTTCAGACATCCTTTTTAAGGTGCCTACATTCAAACTTTCACAGTTTTTATCAACTCAAAAACTTCTTCAGCTTCCCTGTAAGGAGAGACCCTGGTCTTGAACATTTTTCTGTAATTTCTGAGTTAATTAATATTAAATTTTCATATCTACAATAAGTCCTTATGCTAAGCACAAACATAAGCTCGATTTTTATTATCTATTGTAGTTTTCAATAAACCTGAACTTTATCGCAAATGTTTCTGCCCAACGTTTTTTTACAATACCTCCATTAAAATATGGCACAAAGTAGGTTAGCATTTTCTACAAATAGTAGAGTGCAACAAAGCCATTGTGATAATTTTGCCATCATTCTAAAAAAAGTTATCACAAAATAAAAATTTTCTGAGTCATTAAAGTTTGCCAATTATAAAAATTGCGGTGGCTTAGCTCGGCTATGCCAGGATATAGTAGCGTGAGCTTATGCGCCCAAAATGAGAGGTGCTATCAAGCGGCTCCGGTGCAGCGTCAGACTTGGCTACTGCGCAACGGAGGCGCACAGCTGGGCACGCGGCGGCGCTAGTGCGTCTGCCGCGGCTATGACGTCACTCCTCTGGAATGTGCAGACCGGCGAGGCGCGCGCAGTGGTGGCGGAACGCGCAGCGGCGGCGACTCTGGCGCGCCAGCTGTGCGCCGTGTGACGTCACTGCTCCTCGCGCTTGCGCAGCACGGCTCTTTGACAGCCACGCGAAACTGCTCAGCCTCGGCCAGTGTAGCTCACGCTACAAAAATTGTAGTTGACATTTTTCTGGAATAGTAGTCTTGTTGCAGTTTCTTGTTTATGAGGTATTAAACCCCGAAAAAAGTGGTCCATGTTTTAGATCTTAAAATACCGTGTGTTGTGACGAAAAAATGAATAAGTGTAGCACTCACAATACATGTTTTCTGTGACTTATCGATAAAAAAAAATTGTTTTAAAACCACATCTCGCAAACTCGAGACCAGGGACAAAAGGAGGGACGACTTGTGTGTTCTTCGGGTTTCCCGAGATGTTGAAAGTACACCAGCTCGTCCGTATATTCTCCGTTGCTTCTATGTTATAAAAAATAACTTGATATTTTTGTGTTTCGAAACCTCCCCTTAAGCCGAGCAATTTGTTTTCTCCAGGTAGCCAACCTACTTCCGTCCATCAGTGCGGCGATCGGGAGTTACACGCCCCAGCGGTACATCTGGCGCACCGGCATTGGGCTCCATGCGGCTCCCAGGCTGCTGGTCAGCACCATGTACCGCCGTTACTACGCCGCCATGCTGGCCGACACGCCGAAGTACCAGTTCCTCGCGTCCGCCGCGTTCTGGCTGAACGTCATCGAGAACCTCTGCCTGCTAGGTCTAACCAACGTCTCGTCGAGCGAAAACTACCGTGAGTGTGCCTGTCTTGCAAAGCGGTTCCATCCGCTTTACCCGGGGGGACTGCGGAAGAATGAATTGACTTCTCCCCAAAATTGAGTGCAACTCGCGCCCTGTTGGCGACCGGTGGCTGCCGGAAAAAAAGAAATCGGCCCGGTCTGGGATTCAATTTCGGGACCTTTCCAAGACTAACGCAGCGCTCTACCAGCTAAGCTAACCAGGAGCTGGCAGTCGGTAGAGCACAAGAAGTGTTTTTGCGGCGAAAGTCGTTACTGGCGAGGTTTCGCAGAGGATCCCGGGGCATTTCTGTGCGTACTTTGGGGCCTGCTAAATTTAGCAGAAAAATTTCTTCGCTAAATTCAGCGGGAAACCACAGTGTCACGTGGCACTACGATGCCATATTGTCACGTGACGTCTTAATTTTCTCTCTAAATTTAGTGTGAAAATTTCACCACTGTCTTTAGCGGGGAATCACTATCACGGGACACTGACATAACGATTTTCCCTCTAAATGTAGCGGGAAAACATCGCTAGATTTAGCAGGAATTTAGCATGCAGTGATCATTTTGCACAGTAGGTTTCATCGAACCGACCCACTGCAGTGTAGTCTAAATGGCACGAATGCTGCCCCGAAGATGTGGGATCAAGCTACCAGGCTTAATGTTTTCTTAGATGTCGCCACTGTGGAAATAACCTTTTGGTTACTCTGTGGGTTAGTCTGTTGGTGATAAAAACCCCACGCATGTGATGTTGTCGTGCGGCACATCACAGTGTCGCATGAACACCGTCTGCCAAATTTAGCAGGGCCAAAGTTCTCTAATTTTAAACGCAGCAGTGTAACTGTGTGCAACCCTGTGCGCAGGACCGCCAATTTTTTCTTTACTTCGTGAACTGGTTGACAGCTTTTGCGCAAACTACACTAGCCTCGACAATGTAGCGCAAAAAAACTTGGCACGAAGTATGGTGCTTAGAGTAAGATCTTCACGTTCATCAAGTGTGGGATGGGTATCAATTCTTAGATACAGTAATAAGGCAGAAAAGCTGGTGTGGGTTAGGGTTGGGAGACTCAAGACGAAGGAAAAACAAAATCAAGAGGATTAGCGATATAGAATTACGTGTCAATGATATCCACAGTTTTTCCTTGGTCTCTCTTCTTCACCTGGATACAATCTGTTAGCAGACGCTACTTCATAAAGAAAAAAAAAAAAAAAAAAGCATTCTTGAGGTTAAAATTGTTTAAATGACGATTTTGTTCATTCTGGAGTGATTTGTTGGAATGATTTCATTCATTCTGGAGTTGAGCTTTTCTCCTGTGTCATCGGCAGTTTATGGAAAAACAGTACCACTAGTCCATTCTGGAAATACGTGGCGCCTCCCATTCTGCGATTTCAGAATGCGAAGAAGCCAGAATGATAACGAAACCATGCATATCGGCTTTGCGATGCGTTCGCTTTGTGTTTGTGTTCTGAACTTGCAGCACAACCTCCGAGATCCCGAAGCGCGCGCGCGGAGGCTTCTCCGGCCGTCCCATTTGTTTCGCTCCCCAGCAGAAGAGTGTAATTGCGCTAACTCTGTCGTTCGCCGCGAGGCGGCGCTGTCTGCCCAGTCATAACAGAGGGCGAGCCGTCAGCATCGCAGGTAGAGATCTATACTGGTACGGGCCAGACCGCGGGCCACGGGCCGGCCCGGCACTCGGACCGGGCTCGGGCTTCACGTCAACATTCATGAAGGACCCGGGCCGGGTACGGGCCTTGCATTCATGTCTACAAAGGGGGCCAAAGCAAGCCAAACCGGCCATTACTTTTTTTTTTTTTAACGGCTTGTTCTTTGGATTTGTGTTCGGGGGTTGGGAGAGGAACTACAGTGGGGGATAAGCAGATGCTGAAGCATGTGTGTTTGGGTATATGTTTTTGTATGGTTCGGTGTGTACAGTGAATGCTCTTCCAGAGGACTAGCGGCGCGGCGTTCCTTTTCGTCCCCGGCGGCGCTGCCGCCATCATACAATCGCTTCTCACCACAAACATGCACATACACACGCCTATACAATGCGTACCCTCGTTGGCGTAAACCATCTGTACGCACGAGTGCTTGCATCCCCAATAGGGGTGAAGAGGTTCCCCTGAGGGGTACTTTTCCTTAACAATTTCTCGCAGACCACCGGAAAAGACGACGACATTGCTGTTTTTTTTTTGTTTTTTTACAGTTGTCCGCAGCGAAAGTGGCTAATTTAGAACTTTGCCCGTCTTTTGTACAAACCCGTCGCGATGTGTCCCTTCCTTTCCAACTGTGACACGTGGTTTTGTTTACTTCTGCTTGTCATTTTTGTTTTTCCGTCCTTTCCGCGCGTGTTTGGTCGCAGAAAAGGAAGATCGGGTGATTTTTCTTAACAAGCTGCCTAGGCCTGCAGATTGGTCCAACTAATAATAGCAGCAAAAAAAAATGCTTACAGTATTTACTATTGGGTATTGTAATCAACTTAGTGTAGCAGTTGTAAGCGAGCTGCCATGCCGCGCAATTTGTGAGCTATTCATACTGGGCTAAAATAAAGCGCAGCTGGCCCGTGAAAATTAGCTTCGGGTTGGGCCGGGCCACAAAGTGCATTACGGGATACGGTGGTTTGTGCTACATGTGCCAAAAACTAGACGTTTACAAGATAACGCCCCACCTTTTTAATGAGTACCTACAATTATCACGAAGTTTATAAAAAAAAAATCGCGAAATTATTGCGAGGTGGTTGTACCTCACAGTCACCGCCAAAGGTTTTTCCCCAAATCCGGGGTCACGCTGCTTGTACATCATACAAAAGACAGTCTGCAAACAGATTCAAACTCGAGTCACCACGAGATCTGAGCTTCGAATGCCGCAAGGCAACGTGTTCAAGGAGACACTTGGCACACAGCGTTTGACCCCGGCTTAAAGGTACTTCTAGTAGAAGCAAACACAGCAATATGACCCGCAAAAATTGCATACTAAATATTAAAAATATTAAAAGAAGGACAACACGGACTTCACAATACAGTATCGAACCTCGTGAGGCTCAAAAAGCTACGCCAAACATGCGAAGGTAAAAAAAAATAAAAAATATTCCAGCATGAATATTTTTATTTAGGGAAATACTAATTTTTTTTATATATACGGAGCTTTCTTTTTATTTTTATACATGATACAGATTGCAATCAAATATATCAAAAGGCGCGCTTGTAGCGCTAGCCGCAACATGTCCAGATGAATATCTCAAATTAAATAATTAAATAAGCATCACAAATTTTCTATCTATGTCCCCAGAGCAGCTGTTCACCGTTCTACCACAATACACAAAAAAGGTAGTGAGTATAAGTTGCAGTAACTCGACGTAACAAGACTTTTTCTTGAACTCTTCAGCCTCGCGCCATGCTGGCGATGACTGGGTTGGGAGCGCCTCCCCGCGGAGAGACGATGCTTCCTTCTTTTTTTCCGATTACGCCCTCTCCGCACGAATGGGATGGCCAGAGAAGCGTTTGCGCGCTTCGAGATCTCGGAGGCCATGCTTGCAGTAATAAGAGGGAAGGAATTAAGCGACTCCCAGGACTTGCAGAGTGTTGAACTCGGCCCGAGCGGCCCCACAATTCCACGCTCCGCGCAGTGCAATGTGTGATTGACGAGAGGCATGGTGGGATTTCCCGGAAAGGTCTATTTTAACATCATCGGTTTTTGTGAGCGGCCTACATTTGACGATGGTATCTTCCCTCGCAGCCATTCACGAGAAGATGTTTGTGACATTCATGGTGTCTGCACTCTTGTACATGCTGGTTTCCTGTTTCATCCCCACCGTGGCCTTCAAGCACATGCTGTCACAAGCGGTAAGACTGCGAGCCGTGCCCAATTTCGGCCAGGTGCAGAAGCTTGACAATTGTCACCCTTTTCTCGCGTTACTCGCCGCGTAGGAGAGGAAGTCTTTACGCACCAAGAAGCAGCTGATGATCACCAGTGTTTTCTGCTCCCTGCTGGCTACCTACTTCTTCCTGCGTCACAACTGGTACTGTGAGCCTGGAGGTAAGTCGATGGGGGTAATGATATTTGGCACTTGGTGACAGTTGGGAGGAGCCTTCAGTATTCCCAGGGTGGTGCAGCTCTTGGGTACTCTGGCTCGTGCTAATAAACTGGCTATACTCCGTCTCGTGGTAGGACGGATGGCAGCGAATGCTACGAGCCATCCCAACCAATCCAGTGCTGTGAATGTGTCACGTGACTACACACCCAGCGCATCACTGCACCATGCACCACCTCCTGAAGGTCACGTGAGGCTCAAACGGCACTGGATTGATTCTGACAGCACGTAGCGTCATCTGCAATCCGTCATTAAGTGAAGCGGAGCATAGGTGGCGCAAGCTGCCATCCGACTTTAAAAAATCGGCTTTATCAATTAATCCATCCATCTATTGAGTGTTACCTTGAGTACGTTGTGCTGTTCCACATAGAGGCAATTTACAGTATTTACTCGCATAATGAACCCACTCGCATAATGAACGCAGCCCCCACATTGGGTACCAATATTTGGACTTTTTTTCCCCCTCGCGTAATGAACGCACCCCAATTCTCGGCTCCGTGAGTCTCGAATTGCATCCAACTTAGCTAGCCACCAAGCCCACCAAGCCAATTATCTTTTGCCGCCAAGCGGTCAGGCCATGTCAAGTTAAGCCAGGCCGCTCTCGTAATGGCTGCAAGTGCGTAGCAATTGCGGAAGTGATCAACAGTGAAACTGAGCGGCGCGCACACTTGATGAAGTTGGGGTCGAGGAATTGCCTGGCCCCGGACATTTTTTGCCTATCAGATGCATTGATGTCAACAAACATGTCGTCGTCTGTGGTCCGCTTTCGGACAGTGAAATTGTGAAAGTGGTTAGGCCTAAGAACGATCGCGTTGCTTTCCATGCTGAGTGCGCTTCGGAGGGCGCTTTTCCTTAGGCAAAAGGCACGCCGAAGGCGCCCTAGAAAGGTTTGCAATTTACAAAGCATGGTTACTGTGGCGCACCCTTGACCAGCCCATTTTTGCATTAGTTGAGGCGAAAGCCTCAACTAATGCAAAAACAATTCGTCAGGGTCAGCTGTTTTGTGCCAGGTCAAGGCAGTTGTAGTTTCCACGGTTCTCTAATGCTGTCAAAGCTGCTTGCGTGATTGCTTAGCTTTGCTTGGCATCTCCTTTGCGCGAAGACACATGCAAACGAGACACAAGGCTGCAGCATTGTGGAAACTAAACTAGCCTGGACAGCGTAGCATAAAAAAGTAAACACTGCATACACCAATGATGACCTCACCACCTGCATCAGCTAAAAATGTCAGAATGATGGTGACTCACATTTTTTAGAGGTTCGGACGAAGTACGCTACTGCGTTTTTTTACTGAGAGTACACTGCAAAGGGTAGCACTACTGCAAGTATACTGCAAAGGGTAGCACTACCGCAAGTACACAGTTTTATCTTTCACCTTACTTTTACACACACCCGCGAGAAGACATAGAAAGCACGTCAATGGGCCGAAATCGCAATCGCCGCATTTCTCGACCAACCGCCGACCTCTGACCGTGTTATCACCTGTTTTCTCGTGTGCAGTGTACACATTCTTTGCCCTGGCCGAGTACATCGTGGTCCTGTGCAACATTGGCTTCCATATGACCGCCTACTGGGACTTTGACGACCAGCAACTGTACGTGTCGTCGCCTGATCACGACCTATCGGAAGACAAGGTCAGATGAACCACATCTGCAGGGTCGCTCGTCGCAACCTGACAGTGTTGGCACTACAAAATTTCCAAGACGGTTCTTCGTTCCATGCCAGGAGGGAAGCCCTGTCGACAGGCCTGTGCTCTTTGTCCAGACCAACGTACTAGCTTTCTTTTATTACCGTGCCACCGTCGTGTGTCGGGTGCACAAAATGGCCCGCGTAAGGAAAGGCGAGACGCAAGTTGGTACCCGTCTCCGGAAACTTTTCCCACTTCTCTTTCGTTTGGGTGGCTGTGTTGACTGAGCAGCTGTTTCTCCCACCTACATGAGGCTGATATTGCATCGCCTAGTTAAGCAGAAAGGGCTCAATTGGGTAGCATTTCGAACAGATTGGGTGCGTAAATACTAACTAATCTCAGGGCTTATTTATACATTTGCGTCTAAACGCGTTGCACTCTCTTGCACCTGCTTACGGTGAGAAACCGGGCTGACACACTGGCGTCGTCTATCAGGTAGCCTTGGAACTGCGTGTAACTAGACCACGGTGTAAAATATATCGGCGTGGACACTGCGCACGTCGCAGCTGCCACATAAAGTCCTCTCCTCGCCTTGGTTGCAAGTGGTGCCACCAGATAACTCTTCATGAGTGGCTAGGGGTAGCCCGTCGCGGGCCTGGTTTCCCATGCTTCTCCATAGGAGACACCCTAATTATAAAAGTCGTTCTCTGGGCGTGCTGCTTCACGTAAAACTTGGCACACGCACTACGCGTGTTGCTTAGACGCATTTTTGTCGTTCAGCCCAGTTCCGTGCCTCAACGGTGGCAAGAACAGTTTTATATGCGCGTTGAAGCGGAGGGATCTTTGGCACAGTGTTCAAGCCGGTGCTTGTCAAGGTCGGAACAGGCGTGCCGAGCGGGAAGCATGTGCCCTCAGGTTCCATGGCAGCTAGACACTTCTTTTTTTTTTTTTTTCTTAGTTGCGCCGTCCGGTTGGTGGAGACGCTGTCGGCATAGGCTACTCGGGCATGTGCCAGTAGGACTTTATCTGGTTGATCGCGTTGCAGCATTCGCCGTGCCACGTGTCCTAACCTAAGGAGTACCTTACACTGTCAACTAGACTGAAGGTTTTGCAGTATTTACGAGATCAAATCTACACACAATGTTTGAGAAATGGTTGCTCGTAACAACGCCAGGATTATTTCAGGCCTGCAATAAAGGAATGGCGTGTGAAAAGGTTAAAAAAAAAAATATTTATATTTATAAATACGTTGATTGAAAGGGTTCCAGGGCTACCTAATAGATGACACCAGTGTTCCGGTGCGTTTTCCTGTCGTAACCGGTTACGAGGGAAAGCTGTACTTGAGTACGGTCGGAGACAAATGTGTGAAACCGCCTTCAGAATGCCAGTTGCGCAAGTCGGAAGGCAAGGCTTAGACTCTAATACCTCCGACTTGTTTCATAGACATAGCAAAGCAATGGTTTTTGCCGCGTTGTAGCGCACTGTCCTAGTTGATCATCCCGTCGTGGAGTTGTGTAGTTTGGAAGGTTCCCCGTGATAGGTTATGACGTTGGCAATTCTGGCATCCCACTACTACTGGGTCTTTTAGCTCGTTAAGCAATTCTTTCTCGGCCGACTTGGTGTAAGAGTGACAGCCGCCACCTTTGCCAGCTGGAGTGAAATCAAAAGCCGTTAGGTCGAGGTAACTGCATCGACCGGCGTTTGTTCCGTGCAGCGTTGTATCAAGTTTTGTGATTAGGGTGCATCGTTTTTATGCAGTGCATTGAGATCTGATACCTTGGTGTTAGGTTGTAGCCACCAGTGAAAGATGGGCTTCCTCTCATACCGGACCGTAGCGTGAAGGCTTTGCCTCTATGCTGCATTTTTTACTCGGAAAGTATTCAAGGCTCACTTTAGTCTGGAAATTACAATCGTGTCCTTTGTTGATGCAAATCTCACCAAGCGTGCATGGCACAAAAAGTCGGACGGGGCCATTTCTTGGTCGATATATTGGAGTCGCATCCTTGTTGTCGAGTCTCCACTTTTTCTCTTTTAACAGTCATTTTTATGCATTGTGCGGTGATGAGATTTGCTTCCTGTTTTCGAGCTTTTCACATTATTTTTGAGTGGTAATGGGAAGCCTGTTTACATCGTACTCTCTCTGCGGTTGTGCATGCCTGGCTTCCACTGTTGAGAAACAACCTCAACTACTTTGGAGATCTGAATATTTTTCGTTAGCTTTTTGCAAGTGCATTGTTTCATAGACATTTTTATTATTGCTTTAATTTTGGGTGGTGGGTTGTGCTTTTCAAGCCCTTATGTGAGAGGTATTTAAGTTTAGCAATTGACTTGTCGCTGGCTGCTGATCGACGCAATTGTGTTCACACGGTGTTTTGTTTTGTCAGAATGCATCAGATTAGACTAGGTAAAAGGACTGCAAGATACTAAGAGGCTTGCTCCTTATACAGTGAAACCCGTTTAGAACGAACCCACGTACAGCGAATTATTGTCGATATCGAACTCACGGAAAATTTAAATAAAAATGCATGTAAAAAGTACTTTTTATAACGAACAACATATTGGCTATATCGACCTTTTTCCGCCCGGGAAGGCTTCAAAAAAACGCGAAAACAGTCTCTCCCCCCCCCCCAAGAAAAAAAATAAAGTAGGAATGAAAGAAAATTCCAAAAGCTCAAGTTGTGAACAAATTTGAGACAAGAGAAGCGGTTCAGAAGGCGGGAAAGCTACAAAAACACGCTCTGCACGCACGCACAGAAAAAAAACACTTTTCATCCCATAACCGTTGCCCACGAAGAGAAGCGATTCAGAAGGGGGATAAGCTAAAAAAATAAACTCTGCACGTATGCAAAGAAAAAAAAAAATCTCTTTAGCGCGTTGTTACAAGGCGGAAGCGAAGAGATGAGAAAGAAGGAGAAGCACTCGCCTTACAACGAACGCATCGTTGAAGTTCGTTGTAAAAGGTTTTTGCTATATCGAATTATTTGCTATATCGAACTGATCGTAGTGTTTCCTGCTGTTCGTTATAAACGGGTTTGACTGTAGAACAATATTAGAATTGAGCGACTACTCATTTGTCCTTTACTTTTGTTACTGCTGTGGAGCACGCAATATCTTCGCACTGTTGATTACGAAAGAATTGCTCCTCGGTTATTATCCAAACTTGCTGATCTGTTGACAGATTATTCCGTGCAGCACTTGATCCCGGTGGTTGTGATCTCTTTCCTAGACGTCCTCATGTGCCCCACTAATGGGGGCTTCGCTTGTTCTTCATCTGCCTATGCCCCCGTTTGTTCCCCCGGTGGCAACGCTTGGCGTTCACTCTGCTCGAGTTCCTGGGCCTTTTTTTCGGTGCCCGACGTCCCTATAACAATAGACCGATCTTGCCAGCCAGTTTCATCGTGCCACCGCCGTTGCCATACGTCCTGGGAGCTTTAGTGTTTCTGCACGTGCGACAACCCCGCTGCAAGTCTGTGCAAGCAGGGTGCAAGACAACGGCGCCCGATACGAGTCTTCGGCCGGTGCGTTTACTGCGTCCCAAAAAGTGGTCCTTCAATTTCTGCCCGACGACGTCATAAAAGTGTCGCGCCGTCGCCGGCCATGGCCCTGCCGGTGTCGGAGCACCGTTTGTGGATGTGGCAGATGCCTGCTTCGCTGCAGGTCACTAACCAGCATGACAGTCCACGTAAGATTCAGCAGTTAGAATCTTCTACTTTTTTCCGGGTCTTCTAGAAGGATCTGCCAGGATCGAGAATCCGACGACAAGGCACGTCGGCTTCTGCGACTTCGTTCGATGCCACTTTGGGAGCAATGTCGATGATGGACAGTAGGCTCGTTCGATTGACCTGTTGTGGCGTGTGCGTCGAGTTACGACCGGAAGTACACTGTCCTACACTTTTCTGCTCCGGCGCAGGCAAATCGAATGAGCCTAATGTAGGATGCCAAACACCAGTCGAAGACGCGTTCCGGGCGTTGTAATGAGATGGCACGATTCGTCTCGTGCAGGGGCACTCGCCTCTCGTGGACTACAATTATGGTGGCGTTCCACGCATACATGGAATGCTCCGAGACGTTAGTGAATTGGACGGATTCTTGCAAAGGCACCCTGCTGGCACTTCTTTTCCGCACAGTAACCTCACAAAGGCACTCTGTTGGTGTTTCTCTTCTGCGCAATAATTTCGCGAAGTCACACGGAAAAATCTACCCAAACTGGACGTAAAGTGTGCGTTTGCTAGAACGTTTTGTTTTTCGAAACGAGCCAATACTTCAGACTGCCGAAGACAAACCTAGCCCTTGTAGCGACACATGCTTTGTTAGCTATTCTAAGAACGCCGCAGGCATGTGACCGTAGCTTTACAACCAAGGCTGTAACGTGCGCCCTTTGCCTTGGAATGCGATCTTGCTGCAGAGGTGAGAGGATCGGAGAGGGCTACAAGTGCATGCCCATAGCTTTAGTTCTACTACTGAACTTCAGTGAAAGGGAGTTCCCCCCAGTTCATGAGCACGCATAAAGCAGAGTCCTCTTCTAGGGGTAGGAGCTTGTGCTCGAAGCATTCGCCGAGGCATCAAATGCAATACAGACGAGCAGGTTTTTCCCAGAAGTCAAAACGCCCGTGAAAATACACAGTTCTTGTTAAAGCTAAAAAAAGAAAACAGTATTCAAGAAGTTCTTTTTTTTTTTACTAGCGAGTGTATCTTTATACAATTTGTTTTTGCGAGGCTGCTGCTTGGACCTTATGTTGACCTGTCAGAAAACCCCAGGGTGCTGGAAAGTACTTTGGTCCAATAAAAATGCCTTTTGCTGTCATACAGCCGTGACGGAGTACTGTTCCTGTGGTTTCCTCCAAACAGAATGTAACGGCCGTGCGTGAGCAGTCACAGAGTATCGACGTCTGCCTAGCGGCACTTATCAACCCGAGGATAGGATGATAATAAAAAGAGACTTTATTTCAAATGGGTGGATAGAGATGCAAGTGTACCAAAGACATTGAGGAATGCTCCTGCTCTCTGCAAGTTAAGGGAGGACACTACCCAAAAGGGTCAACTTTTGAACCTTTGGATTCATATGAATAAAATTTGCAGTACAGTTGCAAGGCAAAGTGCAATGTTTCATTTGTCTATAGACCCACACGCGGCCCTGACGTCACGCAGCTGCGGTGGCGCTGTCGACGGCACTGCGCATGCGCAGACGTTTCACCTCACGCGAATCTGGTTTCTGCGCACGCGCAGTGCCCACACCTGATGTGGGCAAACGCGGGCTTGTTTGTAAACAGCGTGTCGGTCTATATGAATTGCGAAATAAAATGTAGTACCCAACATTTTTCTTCATTAGATACGCAGCAGAACGCCTGGAGAGTGCAACTGTAAAAACAAGATTTCAGAAAAGTGATTCATTTTATGCTGACATGGCGCTGAAAAATCAAATACATTTTTTGCCTTTTATGTTGTCGACATTATCTTAACATATTTTATAAGACACCCTCAAAGAAAAAAAAAAAGCAATTCCAATGTTGCATTACCCATTAAATTCCAGTTAGGAAAAGTAATAAGTGGGCCTTTTCTTCTGTCCCATTACCAAGCAATAGTTTTCCTAAAGTGAAACACATTCAGAGTGCTCGAACCTCTACCTTTTCTTAGCATGGGTGGACCAAAAATAATTTATAAAAAAAACTGCAGTGTACACCAGTGGTTTTCAAATGGGGGTCCGCCAAGGCATTCTAGGGGTCCGCGAAGCCCTGCCTCATCAGTCAAGCCCGCCAATAAAAGTTGTATTTTTTTCAGGTCGAAAAGAAACGTTTCAGTTTTCGGGCGAGTTTTCTCGTGTGAACGTCAATAAAAGAGGTCTACTTCACACTAGCCCTTAGTTATATCTATTTATTAAATCATTATTATATTTAACCTACGCCTTTCCTCTCCTCTCACCATGAACGGGGTCCTCCATCATCTCCGCCGATCCACAAGGGGTCCGCGAAACTTCGATGGTTGAGAACCACTGTTGTAAACAAATGAAACTTTTTGGGTCTACTCTCTAAATATTGTTGGTGTAAATAAAGCATTAACCAGACTTTTTTTTTGCAGAAAATTTTTTTTTGGTAGTGTCCCCCTTAGATGACAATGTGCTCTTCTCTCAAAGTTGCCTCAAATTTATTGTGCATTCATTGTAGCCCAAATAAATCGATGTCATCATGCCCACACCAAAACAAGGCCAAAAGCCGTTTAATGATGAGCGAGATCTATAGTCACTGTTAAGGCTGGCTTACACATTTTAGTGCGATGTGCCCGCTTATGACAAGAGAACATACTGGCACACTGGCACCCCGTCGGACAGCTCTGGAACATTTCTGGTCTGCTCCAACTGGACTGAAAGTTGAATTATTTTGAACCGACAGTGAATGATGCATAAAAAAATATATATATACACTATATACATAGGTGGGACGTTTTCCAGTGCTGCCCAACAGATGGCACTAGCGTGCGGTTCCATTGTAAGCGGGCATAACGTATACATGGTCATGCTCGCAAATGTGTGAACTACTTTACTGCGTCAAGTGTAGCAGCACAATCCTCCTTGCTGCTGCAAAGGAGACAGCGTGCCGAAAACGACATTGAATGGGTGTAGCGAGCGACAAGAAATAGGTTCCCAGTCGGCACCTACCCCGTTTTCAGTGCCACGAATGCACAAGTGCACTGAGATGCCGCGGCACGTGCGAGCGAGATGCGCGGCTTGAAGCTTCATGATGCGTTTCTTCTTTTTGCAGAACTCGCTGCTAGGCGACGACCGTTGGGCTTCGGCGTGACGACCAGTGCCTCCAACTCCCACGCGTCACGCAAGGACGACGGTGTTGCACGAGTGCTGACACTGGATTGAGGAAACTTTCAGACGATGTGCGCGCCCGACGCCCGGGCGAAAAGAATCGACGGTGTCGGCGCATCGTTTCGTGGACTGCAAATCGTCGGAAGGTGGCATTAAAACGGAAAAGAGCGGGTGATTTTTCGCGTGGTACACTTTCTTTTGACATTTAGCACTCTGCTCTTGTACGGTGAAGGCTGTGGTTCTGTGCAAGCGTATCAAATGTGTGGGTTTCTTTTTAGTGCGAAAGCATTAACTGTCCCATCGAGCAAGCGGACGTCATCAGCTTTGAAGCCACGCCCAACGGCACCTTAAATCCTCTCTCCAAGTGAAGCCAGCTCCCAGCTATGAAACCACGCGAAAAGCCTAGCTAAAGGGCACCCAGTTTCCCCGATCCCAAAGGAGCGAAGTAAAGCTGATGGATTTCGACTTCAGTTCCATTGGCTGGCGTGCGTCGACGAGGCTCCCATTGGCCGCTACGCATCGGTTTCAACAACCGCCACCCCATGGCACAGCGTGTCCGCGAGGCAGCAGCTCCACCGCTCCACGCCCAAGGTCAGCGCGCCGAGGACAGCGCGCGCGCTCGACCATCAACGCAAGTACACTGCAGACAAAAGAAGGGAGCAGAAGAGCGGCGTGCATGCTTTCGCATTCACAACTCATAAGAAGTGCTTAGGTGTACCTCGAGCCTTTTTTCATTGCGTTCTTTCTGAAGCTTACTTTGATTTAGCCTTGACACATGCCAAGGCAGGCCATGGCTACCAGACACCTGTGCCACGAGCTCTGCCAGCCACACAACACAACTCTAACAAGAACACAAAGAGGGAGGACTTTGAGAAGACTTTGCCACTTGCGGAAGCTCCAAAAACAAGACAAAAAATAAATGGCAGAAAAGGAGGCTGTTGCCACACTAGGTATGGCGTTGCACATCTGGAAGGCCCAAGACTGAAGGTAGTGTCCACTGCATTCCTCATAAAACATAATTCAGCATATGGAGGTTGTCGGATTTGCTAGCTACTAACAGAGGTACCGAGGAGTAACCAAAGGGTTATCTGAACTGTGGTGGTGATCTCAAAGGAGACGTCAAAACCAGTAGCGCGGTCCTCGCATCTCTATTTGCAATATAGAAGTTTGGGGCTACATTACTGCGGGTCGATCCGATACATACCTCCATCGGTGCCAAAGATCGACAACCTTGTCCAACCCTCTCGAACATAGCGGAGAAGATGCACGTACCAGAGTAAGGACAGAGTTCAAGGGCATTTATCAAAACACTCCTATACAAACTACTATGTCCCCATCCAAAATGCACCGGCAAGGTAAGGAAAGGTCCTTACCCGCCAGGTGCGGGGTTCCGGAGAGCCGAGATTGGGGAAGCGTCAGAAAATTCGCCGATATACGTACCGTATTTACTTGCACAATGAACGCACTTTTTTTCCGAAAAATCGATGCAAAGTTGGGGGGGGGGGGGGGCGTTCATTACGCAAAGTAAAATTTTTGCGTCTGTATTTACTCGCATAATGAACCGACCTTTTATCCCGAAAAATCAACGTAACTTCTTATCTCTTTGCGCGCGGCGCACGACTCCAAAACCAAACTGCGATGGGCAAAAAAAAAAGAAATGCTCTTCATGTTTTTTTTTTCTTGCTTCCGTGTTTTTTTTGTTTTTCCCGCCTTTCGCAAGTTGTTTTGTTTGCCCACGCTGCCCATGCATTCGCGACCTCGCTGCACCAGGATAGAAAAGTGTGTTAATTTCGAGGGCTTCTCGCTTCTCTTACCAAAGTGCGAGGAGGAGGCGAGGGCAGGATGCCTTCATTATGGGGCTTTGCTTAGGCGAGCGCTTCTCCGCTTTTCTTATCTCCTTGCGCACGACGCGCCACCCCGGGACCAAACTGCGTTGTGGAAAAAAATGAAAAAGAAGCTCCTCTTTATGTTTTTTTCTTTTCTCTTGGTTCCGTGGATTGTTTCTTTTTTTTTTTGCCGCCTTTCGCATGCTGTTTCGTTTCGCTTTGCTTAGGCGAGGGCTTCTCCGCTCTTTCTTATCTCCTTGCGCGCGGCCCCGGGACCAAACTGCACTGTGGAAAAAAAGAAAAACAAAAAAAAAAAAACTTTTTTTTTCTTGGTACTGTGGATTTTTTTTTTTTTTTTTGCCGCCTTTCGCTAGCTGTTTTGTTTCGCTTTGCTTAGGCGAGGGCTTCTCCGCTTCTTTTTTTATCTCCTTGCGCGCGGCGCGCTACCCAAAGTCGAGGCTGCGCTGTACAAAAAGAAAAAAAAGCTCCTCTCCATGTTTTTTTTTCTTGCTTCCGTTGGATCTTTTTTTATATTTTTTTAACGCCTTTTGCAAGGCGTTTTGTTCGCACACGCTACCCTTGCATTCGCGACCTCCCTGCACCAGGATAGAAAAGTGCCTTCATTTCGCGCGCGTGGGGGAGGGGGTCAAAATTTTGATGTCCCAGTTGGGGGTGCGTTTAATAGCGAGTGAAAAAAAAAGTCAAAATTTTTAGAGCCGACTTGGGGGGTGCGTTCATTATGCGAGTGCGTTCATTGTGCAAGTAAATACGGTATATCTCTTTCGCGGTCACCGGACGAGTCTCCTTCCCGAAAGCGGGAAAAGAGGAGGCGAAACCTCCTCGCCTGTTGGCAGTGATCCGTATCCGAGTGGGGGAAGGGAGAGGTGCCCTGCAAGACTTTTTTACTGGTTTTTAATTTGCACCGAACCTGAGCGCACTGAACGTAGTAACTTAATGCAACTTTTCTTATCTTGAATTTCGCTTTATTTTAAAAGTTATAGGCAAATTAGAATTACAAAAACAAGCAAAAAATAACCTCCTTCATGACGTCGTAGGTCCTGGCTTGAGTGGCCGTGAACTAGAGGAAGGGTAGTGGGCTCATCGAGCGTTCACGGCTGCCGCACTCCGTGTCGACGGCTCGAGAGGGCGCCACTAAAGCATGTTTTGGATAGGCTGTATGAAGCAGGCGGCCAGGGCGGCTCTCAATGCATTTGCTGCGCAATTAAAGACCAATTCGGCATAACACTTATTGACCACAAATGACAGCAAACAGGGGGTAAAGATCAGTTCAGAACGGGAGCCACTTCGCGCTGCCATACCGCCAAATGGCCTTCGGAACGCTCGGAAGCGGTCGGATGCTCGAGCTGGTATACGATCGCAGCGCTGCCGCGTACACCCGGGATTTTTCTACGCTCGCCGTTCGTCGGGGCCTCATCCCACAGCCCTTTCTAGTATGCGCCGTTTTTTCCGCCGCTTGGTGGCGGGTGCGTCAACGGATCATTTCTTGTTTCCGTACTTTACAAACTGCATTTGTTTCTTTTCTGATCTAAAATACTGAACAAAAACTAGTTTCATACATAATTGAAACGGTTCGCGACACTTTTATTTTGTATGTCGACTAAAAAAAAGCTTTTAGTGGCTCTGACCAGTAGTAAGCCCAGGACCAAAGACGTCGCATTTCGCGCGCTTTCGGCAACGTGGGTCGCCCTCGTAGGCAGAGGAGGTTTCCGCGTCGTCCGATTAAAATGTGACGCACTGATATTTAGTTACTCTCTCCATGCCCGCTGGCTTTCCCGAACCCCAAGGGACGTGGAAACCGCAAAACAGGCAGACGATTAAATATGATTGCAGGGCGCCTTTAATAATGAGCTCTAGAATCTTCTCCTAATTTGAGCCACCGGAGCAACATACAGAGCCTCTTCTTGCATAGAGACGGCAATAGTACCACACTTCTGTGGTAAGGACATGTACCAAAGATGTGGGACGGTGAAGCAAGGTTCAAGTTTGGTTCAATCCTGGTATGGGCATGTAAGGCACTACTATATGGTCACAATTTTTTCTGGATTCTACCATACTAAGAATGCGGGTAGGGTCAGTAGTCGTTGATGGAGGGACCAAATTATAATGTCATATTTTGTTTAGGTGACCCATGCAAAAATGTATTTCAGAATGTTTATTCCAAAGTTTCGGTCCCTAGCTACAGGCTCCGTAGTGTAGGCCACAAAAGCGTTGCACGATTCACTACATCGCTGCCCAGTATGTTATTCCCACGGCCGCGAGCGCCACTAGCAAAGCCAGCGCAAGCGCGACGTGACTTCGGCTCAGCGCTCTGGTGTTGCAGTGCTCGTCTGGCTCCTGCTTCGCTGGACCCTCGGTTTCGGGCTGCTGCTCCTAGAAGCAAAGTTGACACGCCATTAACAAACAGGACCAGCTCTCCAACCCCGTACACCTATGCCGGACATTGTACCATTTCGGGAAGACTCGCGGCCTCGTTGAACTACCGACATCTTTCGTTCTGGATCGTGGAGATGTCGGTTATTTTGCCGTAGACCAAGCTCCAGCTTTGGTACGATCTTGCAGCCTAGAGTCACTATATGAGCTACATTTATAGAGTATTGACAATCCCTTCCCTAGCTGTCCTGCGGGCGCTGCCATTTTGTTGACCGAGCGGGCACAGCCGGCGATAAATTTGAAAATGCCACTTCCCGAGCTTTACGTATGGTTTAGGGAAGCTCAAGCAATATTGTTTTGCTCTGCCGCGGACCAATTCAACATTTCTGGAGGACAGAAAAGCACTTCTTGCGATTTCAGGTAAAGCTTTATATAAGCAGCAACAATGAGTTCAAGCGATGAGATGGATGAGGTGTCGTTACCCTAAAGCGTAGATCATTTAGTGGCTCTTCTGCAGCCAATATTCGAGAAATATGACGCGATACGCCTCTTCTCCTCGCGAACTATTTGTTGGCACACTTCGTTGACCTACTGCTGTGTCCTCTTCATTATTTTGGCACTGTTCTGAATGACTGGTCCACTACAGGCTAAGAACAGCAGGACAAGCACCTCCCACAAAGTTCTCTGCTTGCCAGCTAGAAGGAAAAGAGTGCAGAGCTTTGTGGGAGGAGCACCTGGCTCGATTCCATTGCAATTGCATTCTACTTCGTGCAGGACGATTCTGGAGTGCAGTCTGCAAACAGATGACGGTTCCGAAATGCACCGCACATTCCTTGCCCCAAAGACTCGAGCTTTCCGGGACTCGTTAAAATCGAAGCCTGGGCTAATTGGAGCAACAAGCTTTCAAGCCGTAGGAATAGCGCACACAAAAGACGACCACGGAAAAAAAGAGCAAACACAGCGCTGACTTGCCACAGTTGCAAGTCAACTGTGTGTGTGTGGGTGCTCCTTTCTTTCGTGGCCGTCTGCTGTGCGTGCCGTTCTCGTGGCTCGAACGCATGTTCCACCCACTCTTGTGTGTGCTGTTCTCACGGTTCAAAAGCATTTTCCCCCAATTCCTGTGTGTTCTGTTCACACGTTTTGAAAGCACGTTCCACCAACTCTTGTGTGTGCTGCCCCCACAGTTTGAAAGCATGTTCCACCAACTCTCGTGCATGCTGTTCTCAGGGTTTGAAAGCTTTCTGGGCCTTACCATGCTGGCCTTGCGTGCGGCACACTGGTCGTCGCACTTGGGGGGTTCCCTGACGGTGTTGCAGGGCCCTTCCAGTTTGCGGGTCTTGCAGGGGCACCGCAGCGTCACCTTCTTGCGGCACTCGCTCCGCGACGCACAGGGCCCGGGGTGGCAGTCCAGCGGACAGCGGTGACCACAGTCCAGCTGCGTTGGATGCGGCAACAACATTTCTGATCCGTTTGTGGCAGAATGAATCATTTTTGAAAGAACTGGTGCCACCTGGCAGAAAACTAAGTCAAACGCCGTTATGACGAAGTCCGCGGGACTGGCAAAATTTTTCGTAGTGCAGGTAACTTTGTTCTAGTCGCGCGCAAAAATCGTTCGCACAAAACCGAATTTGTGCTATCGCATGTTGACGTATCTGCGCGACATTCGAAGAGTTTTAGGAAACAATATACCGTATTTATTCGAATATAAGTCGACCTTTTTTTTCCGGAAATGTTGTCAAAAATTAAGGGTCGACCTATAATCGTGACCAAAGAATTTCGACCTACATTCGCGACCAAATTTTGCGACCCTACCGAGAGCATGGAGCTATCGAATCACCAAGCCCGCGTTGCCGTAGAGCCGCGCCGCTTCTTGTTTCAAAAAGCTTTTGGTGCACGAAAGCAACCGCAACAGCAACAAACAACAGACCCCCCCCCCCCCTCCCCTCCCCTCCCCTCTCGTGGCCGCCGCTCGCGCACATCCCTCGGGCATCGGGTTTCGAAATCGCGCCTGTAGCGTTCCCCTCGCTGGGCAAGGGGAGGGAGAGGAACGCGATGCGCCATGAACTTTGCCCCCCCATGCCTCCACCTTGCAAATGCCCACAAAAACAAAAAAAAAAGAAAGTAAAAGAAACAACGGAGGTTACTTTAGCTTGTTGCTTGCGGCGGCGGCTCGCGTGTTGCTCACGGCGACTCCGGCGTTGCCCGCATACTTGTATTTGGTCTTTCGTCGCTTCGCCGGTCTCCACCTTCTTTCGTTGCGTCTTGCGCAGTGTCATTTTACAACGGACGGTGTCAGTGAGGTATTGTTTATTGTTGCGAATTTGCGAGGACGTCTATCAAGCTGACGAAGCTTCGGACGACGATGACGTGTACGGAAGTTCTGACGATGATTAAGTTTTTGACACCGCCCTGCGATTTAGCCGAGAGTGCTGCAAGTAAAGATTTGTTTCTTTCTTTTGCCCTAACTTTCCCTGTTCCTAAAAAAAAAAGGTCGACCTATATTCGAATTTTGTTTTTTTATTCTCGGTGGGTTCAATAAATAGGGGTCGACCTATTTTCGTGGTCGACTTATATTCGGGTAAATACGGTACTAGTGCCAAATATGGTATGAGCGACAACAGTAACAAGGTCTTATCAAAAGGGGTCGAGTCCGCTGGCGCATCGCAGCTCTGAGCATGTGGGGCGAAAGCTCACGCCGCAGAATCCAGGCGTCTTAGGATCGACTTCCACTTCTTTTTACAGCGGAGCTGTTAAGGGCTAGGTTCCCCAGGATCGTGTCCGGTATGTCGACACAAACCTACCTGGATAGCTACTGCCATCCATAAGCGACGGCGGCATGCACACAACCAGTATGGTTTCCGCCATCGCTCGTAGATGGCGGCAACCTTTCTAGCTATCATAGAAGAATTGATAGTTGGGCGCGTTGGTGGGAATTCATCGTAGGAAACAGCGCGAAAAACAGACGACAAAGAAGAAGCACACGTAACAAGCGCAGCGCTCGTCACGTTTGTTTCTTCGTCCTCGTCTGTTTTGCGCGCTGTTTCCTACGCCCTTATCAGTTTCGGTTGGGACTCGCGATGGGTCGGCCGCGCGCCCTTTCGGGGAAAGGAGACAGGCTGCGGAAGGAGTGGCGACGTACGCAGCAGCGCGAATGGGTCCGCAACCGCCGCAAAGCCGCTGTCGCCTCGACTTCCACTGCGTCCAGTGCTTCAGATTCCCTTGCCAAAGAGCACATCGCTCGCCTGGAAAGCCGCCGCCGAGAACAGAACCAGCGATGTAAAGGGCACCGGCGGGCCAACGCCACGGACGACGATCGTGCCACGGAGGCCAAGCGCAAGCGCGAGGCTCGCCGACGACTGCACTCCACGCCGGCTGAACAGTTCCCGGGTGCGACGGCAAGGTTCACGAGGGAGTTCGTGGAGAACCCGTTTGGCGTCACGTGCGCCGTGTACGACCGACTCTGGTTCGCCAGAGACGTATCCACGATCGGCGGCGTGTCGGACAAGAAGAAGCGGGAATCGAGCGCGTGCGCGTTGCGGCAGTGCATCCATTACAGCTCCGCTGGTCTTCCTTCTTCACGAGAGTGGAAAGGCTGAACGTTTTTTTCTCCAAATGGAAATTGTATTGGCACGTGTTTGAGTACTCCCCTCTGTACTCCCTATTGACTTCCCATTGACACAAATTGAAGACACCAGGCTTAGGGTTACCAACTGTTCAATGAAGGAAGTCGGGACGGGACGGGGAGGGGGGGGGGGGGGGGGGGGGGGGGGGGGGGGGGGGAGAGAGAGAGGGATGGGGAGGGGGGGTGGGTGCAGCACGAGGTAGGAGAAGGGAGATACCAACGGGTTTAAACAAAGGATGATGATGATAACAGGCGCCCGCCGCGATTCTCGGCTTGCCATTGCTCTTTCATGCTAAAGTGGCTAAAGTAACTAAAGCCTCGCAGCCAACGCTAGACACCGCAGCATTGCTTCGTGAGAACTTCCGTGTTTCGCAGTGTCGCGCGCATTGTTGGGCGTGCATTGGATCACATATAAGATTTCCAACTGGACCATCTGGACCAAATCCAGGACATATAGCTGTCCCGCCACCGGCAAAGTACCGCCACCGGCAAAGTTTGTCATCTATAGTCGAGACACGGGTGCTTTTTGCTGCAAGCCGATTTCCCACTATCCAAACTTACACACGACAAACTTAACTGACTTATCAAAATACGCATTGCAACAATCGATAAACCACCGACATCGAAACACCGATCACGCAGGAAAGGAGTTTGCCGACTCTGCAAGTTTGGCCTTTTTTAAATCGGGCAGTGGCTTAAACCGCCACGTGTCATCCAGAAGAGGCTCTCGAAGTGGCCGCGCTGCTCCCAATTGCACGTAAAGTCACTAGATGGCGTAGGAGCGGGTTCAGCGAGGGTGGGGAGAGGCACACAACTGAGAGACTGACTAGAATGGAAAGTTGGGCGAGTTGGTATGAATCCATATTTGTTTTTCAAATATGAGAGACTGAGCTCTTTTTCCCACATCATTTTGGCGTCGCGGGTGGAGTCGCAGATTGTTTCCTCGACCGCATGTTATCGCTCTGAGGCGGAACAATTTGGGACTCGGGTCGAACGAGATAGAGAATCTTGGATCCTGACGAAGATCGGCGCGTTGGTCGAACAAATGCCAAGACAGCTTAAAAAAGTTGCAACTGCCGATGAAAATACTTTTTTTTTATATACTCTCGTTCGTGCGGGTCCTTTTAAAAAACGCCGACATGCATGACAAATAAGAAAACGAATGTGCGCATTGCCTGGATGGAGCATTGTAAAAAAAAAAAACTAATCTTGAGTGGAGTGGCGCATACTCGACGGCATGAGCAAAACTAAAGTATGCACAAACGCGCGCGGCGGAGGCGCGTTCTCGGATTTGGGTCCAAATGATTTGTTGATGTGCAACCTTGTGTCCAGATGGCGCTACGTGACTATGCTGCTGTGTACCAGAGCCGTGTATAGAGAAAGTTTGGCCATTAATTGGGAAGTATATGAGGAAAATGAGGAGGCACCATTGGCCGAAAGCGGGCTGGGCGTGTTCCAGGGCATCTTCACAAATTCGAATGTGGCCAACCAGAAGCTGGGAATAATACCCTGGCGGTGGTCGCGAGAAACAAACTTAATAAATGCGTCAGAGTAACTCTCAGTGATTGAAAATATGGCGCACGTGATGTTTCAATCACGGTCATCCAAAATCATTGTGGGAGAGCGCGACTAGGAGAACGATCGACATAATCCATACACCAGGCGCCAAGGGCCGGGAATCTGCCGTCCGCGCCGTCATACTCTGTCTGAGCAAAACAGAGTTCGAGCGGCACATTCGTTTTTTACATCTTTCTGCATGATCACGATCGAAACATCATGTGCGCCCTATTTTCAACCATGAAGGGTTACCACATTTAACTCCTATGCGCTTATTAAAACCATATACCTATGATTAAAACTGTTTCTCACTACCACCGCTAGGGGATTATTTTCGGCTTCTGGTTGGCTAAGAGAGCACGTCAAGACCTCTTTCTGCATTTGGTGCACACCCTGGCTCTGCTCGCACCTTCCATTGACCAAACTCTCCCTATACACGGCTCTGCTGTGTACAGGCCTTTTATGCAGCGAAGTAGTTGCATTGTGCCTGCGTAGCGCCATCTAGACACGAGGTTGCACACTAACAAATCATTCCGACCCAAAACCGAGAACACGTAGCGCGGGTGCGGTGACGCGGCGGCGGCTTCAACCGTTGCCACTGCCGCAGTATTTCTCTTCTCTGCGTGTGTCACTTGAAAGCGCCAATTTACGTGAAATCTATTACTTTTCCCCCAGAACATTCATAATACCGGTCTTTTTTACTTTGTGGGGCTACAAAATTCTTCGTTATACAGAAATATTTGTTAAACAGGAATTCGCTGTAGAGAAACATAATGAACACGTAGGAGATTAACAAGGACTTTATTTTACTTTGTTCAATGAGCGTCTTCATAATAGCGGCTTTTGTTATAACGGTGTTTGACTGTAGTAGGTTTTCTGCCAGGTATCAAGTTGTGCCGTGAATATGAGTAGCTAACATGGCACAATAAATTAAATTTTTTCAAAGAATGCACTATAACTGCACATAGATAAGCACATAGATAAGCCTATACCAATACGTAACATAAAAATAAAATGCTATAATAGTGGTCGACTTCCTTAACCTACAAAGTAGAAGAAAAAGAAATCGGTACAAAGATTTCTTTCACAGTGCCTGGAGTTTAAATCGCAGCAAACCCAAGTTCCCCAATTATGTTTGCCTGCTTCCGAATGGGTCTGAATCTGTAGTCTGTAGCATGACAAGTTTGTTCCGACTGAGCTGTAACTTCCCCCCCACGGTGGCAAAATCCAAGCGAGACCAACGCAGCTGTTCAGAAACAGCTCCTACATAGTGCAGGTGTAACGCTATGCAAAGAATCCTATTCCATTTCACGTCTGCTTTTTGAACTGCACCCTTGCAACAAAGGAACTTGTACCATGATGCCGGTCCAGCAAAGTTTGTTATAAAGGCGTTTGACTGTAAAAGGCCAAATGCTGTTTCCATCGCTACAATTATTATCACAACCACCGACGTATGATGCCACACCTAGCCTGTTCTTCGAAGATAACCGACGGGAAATCGCAAAGGACGCATACGTGTTGGTTTTCCCACACTACCTGCTTGCAGCAGCGGTTCTTGCAGCTTTGAAGCATGTCGCGCTGTTCCTCGCAACTCCACTGGTGACACGACACAAAGACTGGATTCAAGCCACAGTGGCACTTCATCTTGATGTACCTGCACAATCAAAATGCCAGGGCAGCTCACAGTGAGCAAAACAGTGAATAAACCGACGACAATCTACAATCGTTGCTTATTTTTACTGACACAGAATGTGTTATATGGCTAACTCCAAGCAGTTTCCAATAAAGCACTCTTGTAACAAAAGAATGGGTCAGTTCGATTTGCCCGAACTGACTGAACAACAGTAGAATCTCGATAAACGGAAATCGCTTAAACGGAATTGTCGCTTAAACGAAACAACTATCGCGGAGTTGTTTGGTTTTGTATTCATGCAATGTAAAAATATTCCCGTTAATCGGAACTCAATTTCTCGCGCCTCCGGGTAAACGGAACTGAAAACGAAACTATGTCGCCGACATATTTTTCGCAATCGCAGAAAAGAAAAATAACTGTTGAGTAATAAAACTGTATTATAAATGTTCTTAATATTTATTAGCTTCATTGCCAAAAATTAGCATGTGGGCATGTTTCTTTGGAGTTTTCTCATTTTTACGCTTGGGTAGGCTTGGCTCAACAGGGCTTCTGCTCGCATCTTAGGCCTAGTGTCCTACTTTCTGCGATGGCGGCCACGAAGCGACAACACCGTGCGCTCTCGTTATAAAAAAAGATCGAAGTCATTAATGATTTCGATAGCGGTTGCTGCACGAAAACGGCGCTTGCAACGAAGTATGCCATTCCCAAAAGTAGCCTGACAAGGGTTCTTCACGACAAGGCAAATCTGCGGAGTGCTTTCAGCAGTACGCAATTTGGACCAAAGAAGATGAGGCTGCGACTCCCCGAACACGAAGAGCTTGAGAAGTGCTTGGCGTTGTGGCTAAGAAGAGCCCGCAGTGAGAACCGTCCCGTCATTGAACCCATAATGTGAATATACAAAAGCAGCAATTTGGTGTTTTTGTTCATTATTTTGCCTTCTACATTCACTTGCTGATGTTTACAAATTGTGCACTTGTGGAAACAGCATTTAAGCTGGCATTCAACATTTTTAGTGTACCTACACTACATACTCTCAGTAAATGAAACTCCTGATAAATGAAACAGATTTTCCTGGTCCCTTCAGGTTCCGTTTATCGAGATTGTACTGTAGTTCAGCAGTGCAGGAACTGGCACATTCGATTCAACCGGAGGTTGTACGGCCGCTGCACTGGTGCGTTTGATTCATCCCAGTTCTGAACGAGTTCAGACCCACTTCCTCAAAACCTTGCACCAGCTCCAAAGTCAGTTCAGCGTCCGCATAGAAGCAGACGACCCTCTTCATCCGTCTCTGCTTGCGGTGCCATTTATCGGGCTCTCGCTCAAATGTCTGCGATGTTTAACAAGAATGCTGAGACGGATGTTACATTTCCTCTCAGACTAATGTACCCATAGTGGACGCGGAAGCGAGATCCTAACGGAGAGTAGGTATTAGCTTGAATATTGTATTCCGAAAGCGTCTTATGCACCTGCTCGCGCAGGTTTGACTCCCTGTGGTAAGCAAGTTTTGAAAGATTGGCTCACAAAAATTGTTTTTTTTTTATGCTACGTGAGTATTCGCTATGTTGATATCCTTAAAAGACATGGAAAAAGTGTCTCAAATCTGTCGGCATGAGCGGCTTTCGTTTAAAGCGTCGCCGAGCGAATGTGCCACAAAAAGGCGCCGGGCGTTCTAGGATGATTGACGACCGACGGTGATGTAGCAACGTTGGTCGGGGTCACGTCGGTGCTATTGTCGGCAACAATTCAGCACCGAGTTAGCGCCACGTCGTGCGTGTAGGAAAGCAAAGGCGGGGTCACGTGCGGCGGAGCGCTGATCCAGCAGTGACATAGTAGTGCAAAGTCGGCGCTTTGCCTGCAGCACCGGGTTAGTGCTGCAATGTTAGCGCAAACGAGCCTTCACAGGTGAGGCCGATCGCTGCGGCAGACTTACTGGGTGCAAGGTGCGCAGTCGCCAGGGTGGCAGGGCCGGGTGCACGGGTGGGCGCAGCCGGCGGGGCGCCGCTTCTTGCAGCCCTCGTCGCAGACGCTGCAGTTGCGGCCCGCCTGCGACGGAGGGTTTGTACGATTAACGGAGTATCGCAAATTTCGGATTAGTAGTTTCGAATAATGCGCTATTCCATATTTGCTCCAAGATGAGCCGCAATACTCGAAGAGTCGATCGCGGTAGGCTAGCCCCCCTGAGTGCTTCTCTCCAAGCACTGGTGCACTGCGGCGAAGCAACACCCGAGGAGCTTGCTTCGCCGCAGCCACGGTGTAAGGTATACTCTTCAGGTGAGGACTCTGCTTGACGCGGAGCGACCGGATAGAGTCCTCTCACGAGCGCATGCACGCGCCCAACAGCCCGCGGCGAACTAGCATCGCTCGCTGGCGAAACGACGCGATTGTGAAAAATTAAACCATCTTCCCGAGGGGAACCATGGGGTGATGCGGAGCATCGCGGATCGTTATTAACGGTGTTATTAACGGTGTTAGTAACGTTGTTAGTAACGTTGTTTACTTGCGTGTTATTACGTTGTTAACTTGCGTTGGTTACCACACATCGCGTGAACGTTGTTGGAAACTCCGCGATGCTCCGCATCACCCCATGGTTCCCCTCGGGAAGATGGTGTAATTTTTTTAATTGCGTAGACGAAGGTGAAACGGTTAACGAAGGTCTTTTTGAGCAGCGTCTAGTACTTGAGGTGTGCACTTTGCTTTGATGAGGATGGCTTTGTGGTTGCTGAAGTGAACCGTGAGGGGATCTTGGTGCAGTGGGTGGATCTTGAAATTGGTGAAGACGTGATCAATGCATGTGCCGTGAATGGTAGTTGGCTGTTGTTTGCGGTCGTCGTATGATATGTGTTGCAGCGAGTGGTGTGATGACATGTACAACAGCGCTGAACTGAACGTGCGCAGCGCGCTACCGCTGCTTATATTCACACTTGAAGGAGAGGAGACTAGAGGAGGAGAGTTGCGCATGCGCGCGCGGTGTGAGTAGAAGCGAACGCACGCGAAGTGCACGCAGCTGGTAGAGAGAGAGAGCGGAGAGAGTAACGCGCAGCTGTTGGAGAGAGGGAAGGAGGAGAGTTGCACATGCGTAGTGTGAGTGTGGGCTACGACGCCGACGCCGCGGGACATAGACCCGAGCAAGAGATGCTCCGCATCTAAAAACACAAATAAAATATCTCGTTGCCATGGTATCAGAAGAGCACGAGCTCCTTGCTCAAGGGTGTGCGACGGCTGCAAGACAGATGCCATGCAACGAGATATTTCATTTGTTTTTTCACAGCCGTGTCGTTTCGCCAGAAAGTGACGCTAGTTCGCCACCGGCTGCTGGGCGCGCGCACGCGCTCGTGAGACGACTTTATCGAGTCGATCGCTTCTCATTGTTCCTTGTGCCAGTGTCCTCACTAGAGAGTAAATGTCTTACACCGTGGCCGCAGTGCAGTCACGTGCTTAGCAGGACAGCACACCTTCGAAGTGGGATGGTGTACACATACATCTAATGCATTAAAAAAAAAAAAAAAACCTTTCTGAATGTTGACATTTACATTGCAGTCAAATTTTCAAAATTTAACTGGCTATTATGCTAGAGTAGATGTTAGGCAGCAATGTCCTGACAGCCTGCATTCATTCAATGTTTGTGTTCAAATAAACTAGAAGCTGTGCTTGAGACTTGTTGTTTTGTTCGTTTTTTTATCGTTACGTGCCTCCGGTTACTGTTGAAGTTCTTAACCAGCTTGCCTTTGTTTTTACCCTTTTTTTCAATGATTTGTCATTTGTGCTAGTTCTTTTTTTTTTTGTAGAATTCGAGATTGAAGGATATTTGCGTATAGCGAACAGATTTATAAACCCCTCAATTAGGTGAGCTGGGTGTCTCTTTAGGCTAAATTATATGTCAAATTCGTCGTCTACACGCCACCCCAATGTAGGCGTTCAACTTTCTGAGGTCACAGTTCATAAATATTGTTAGGTTAAAATTAATTGAGCTTAGAAGTGTGCACACAGAAGGTTGGGAATAATTTTCGCGAGTTTAGTACGATTTTTGTTTAAGGACAATGCAACAGTAGTGAAAGGCTCAGAGAAACTATTCAACATTTAATTAGGAAATATTCCGCCAAAACCACTATTCATTCCGAACTCAAAAATCACTATTAGCACGTGCCCAATAACGAACGTGGAGGAAAATATCCGCCTCATTCACGAGCATCTCGGCCACCTCAGAATGGCGGTGCATAGAGGTATACGTCCGTGGTCCCGGAGGCCTCGGATCGCTGGCGAGGCTTTAATAAACACAAAGAACCAAAGAACCTCTGGCAAGGCCAGTTTCTAGTTTATGGCTCTTAGGCGCCCGTTTCTGGCTTGAGCTGCGTCGCTGTCGGCGTAACTGCGCGTTACATTATGGGACGTTTCCTATAATGACATCACACGTGACGTCATGAGGGTCACAAGTGACGTCACGTGTGACGTCATTAAAGGGTAACTGCAAAGAAAAAAAAAGGTGTTTTTTTAAACAGCCTAATTTAGGACAAGCGTGTCACAAAACAATTTTTCTGCGAACAAAAAAAGTTTTTACAGCAATATTTATTGCGCAAAACTGATTTTAGTTTGCGGCTATTTCGTTCGTTTTAAATCGCACAGCACAAAGTGGGTATTATACGTCGCGGAGTGGCTGCTATACTTCTCATTGGCTAAGAGATTGGTTGACAGCTTAGATCCTGGTTGTTAAACCTTTGTGATATGTTGCAATTTCCTTTTGAGCGGCATATTTTTATGTTTAAAGAATAACCCATGTAATTAGAGTTATTATTCTTTACAAAAGGTTTACAAGACAGGCAGTTCCGTTTGGATTCATACCATAACAAACAAAAGCTTTGCCATTCTTTTCATGGCTGCCGAGGTCCCTGCTCCCGCCTGTCTCGCCTACCTCAACTAATCATTTCGCCTAAGTGATCAGTGTTTCGTGTTGACCCAGGTGCTTCAGTGAGACTTCCGGAAGTGAAGTAGAGTGTGTTTAGTAGCTGTCGCAGGTGTTAGCGATAGCAAGCGACGTGGGGTTTTGGCTTTCATTGCGCGGTTTGTTACTTTCGTCTTCCTTTTTGCTTTCTTAGAGTGTTTTTTTCTTTCTATTTCTGCTTGCGCGTGCAAATGCCGACTTTTTGGGGATTTCAGCTTCTGTAAAGCGGTGCCGTTGCTCTGTAAAGTGGTGCCAGATGAGTGATCGTGACAGCGAGTCTTCCAGCAGCCATGTTGCCCCGAAAGATGACAAGCTGAATGCTATTTGGCGGGAGGCAATCGGGTGTTCGCGTAGCGACAAACGTGTCCAGGTATGTTTTTTGTCATTTTGCTCCGGTGGCCTTTGAGATTTGCATCGGGTGCACCGAACGTCCGCGACTGAGACACAGCTGTTACGTAAAAAAACCTGGCACAGCCAGGTTACACCCCCGTAGAGTAACAGCTGTCCGCAGAAGCCTTCGGATGTCCGAACTCTGCATTTGCCGACAGATTGTTTTTTTCTCAGCTTCCGAACCATCTTACGCACAGTTGTTTGAATTGAATGTCTAGTGTTATCGTAAATCTTGGTTTGTGACTGTGCCTTTGTAGATCATCTTATTCGTTTTGCTGGAGACGCAAACGACGGGCATAACAAAATCGTTTGCATATTCCGCATACCTCGCAAAAGCAATTTCCCAGTCACCTTGCTAAAAGTGCGAAACATGGAGGCCACACCGTCCTGACTTCCCAGTCTTTAACCGGCTTAGGGCAGTTTGTACCTGCTAGTAGGTATGTCTACTGAAACTGCAACTTGAAACTATGGGCAGTGTCAGAGAGAAAAGAAACAAAGTTGGGACAGCTTGCTCGCCCTCCCCAATTTCTGAACTCTCAAGTGCTTGTACAATAATAAATGCACCAACACCTCTTCCAAAATGAAGAAAAAGCACTATGTTCACTACGTAATAAATGGTCTCAGCTCATGTATCTGTGGGCGGGTAGGAAATCTTGCCCAAATCTTGCGCAACAAACTCGCACGAGATTTACAGGAAAATATTGGTGGTGACTTATGTCTTCCTGAAATTCTGTATAACCAGTCGTTTGCAGGACCGAATCATCTACTCGAGCGGTGTGCGTTGCTGTGCAAACGCAGTCCAACACGAAGCATAAAAACGGCAGATTTAGGACAACAATCTGGAGTCCATTGTTCAATTAAAATGACGTAATTTTGTAGAAAACGCCCCGCAGCTTTTTACTCGCGGTATGTGTCGGGATTATTCCACATTTTGAAATGAAACGAAGGAAGATTTACTTTTAAAGACGCCCGCTGCGTCTTCCCGGACCAGCTGGACCGGATCAGCTGACGACGACGGGACTGAACCCGTTGAACCTCAACCCCACAACAACCAATTTGCGCTCCATGTCAGTGTAGGTTTCTACTTTTAAGCTCCGCACCACACACCACGAAAGCTTCAGTTTTTCGTCGCATTGCCGTGTTGCACCAAACAGAATGAGATCGCCGAAGCCAACGCAGCGCTGTCGTGAACGTTGGCTTGTGGTTGCACACTCGTGGACCCTGTGACTCCCTTCGCTTTGAATGACACTTTCCGTCTTCCGGGAACATCACAGGGGCACTTCTCCGGTCACGTCTTCGCAACATGTGAAGAGGTTTTAACCTGCTGGGTAATGATCGGTCGCAAGTGTGCGAACTGGCCTTAACGTGTCGTCCGCTCTCTTTTCCCGCTTGTCCGTCTCCCTCGTTCAAACTCGTTCTTCTGAGACCACCGACGTTGGTGCTTAGGATTTGCCAAGTCCCGCTCCCGACGGTTCTCGAAGAAATCAGCAGCCTCGCGGACAGTTTGGCGGGGACTGTGTTCCGGGCAGACGCAAAACGGAGTTTTAGATCGCAACGTCTTCCCGCAAGGCTTGGGCTTTTTACAGCGGAGCTGTTAAGGGCTAGTTTTCCTAGGATCGTGTTCGCCGGATTAGAAATGATGACACCGAACTCTGGACAGCTACCGCCATCTATGAGCGACGACCGCAAACAGACAACTGGTTGCTGCCGTCGCTCAAATATGGCGGCAACATTTGTTCGGAGGAAGAAGAGCGGGAACGAAACGAGCGGCGATGTGCGCAGCAGCGCGAATGGTTCTGCAACTGCCGCGAGGCTGCTATCGCCTAAAGTTCCACCGCGTCGAGCGCTTTAGATTCCCTTGCGAAAGAAGAGCAGATCGCTCGCCTGGAAAGCCACCGCCGAGAACAGAAGCTACAGCTCCGCAGCTCTTCCTTCTTCACCAGAGTGGAAAGGCTGAAAGTTTTTCGTTCAAGAACGGCTCCGATTCAGAGTTTTTTGGTTTTCCTCCCGACTTTGATAAAACCGGCCCAAAAGTTACCCTTCAGGGTTCGTTGCTAAGTAACCAAAACACAAAACGCCAGTTATAAGTAGAGTTCTGTGTTTTCGGTAAATTCCGACAAACCCAGAGACGGTTTTATACTTGGATTAAACTGCGCCGCAAAGGATTAGAAACGACGACACTGCGACTAGAAAGACGACGCGTCCCGCACGACTGCGCACACTCGAGTATGCTGTGTCGTCTTTCTAGTCTCGGCGTCGTTATTTGTAATCCTTCGCGGCGCAGTTTAATTGAGGCGTGAAAAACAAACTAGCCCAATCCCAAGATTTTGACAGCTTTATCGAACTGAAAAACCCAAAAATGAAGCTGTCCTTCGACGCTAAAAAGTAGAGCTTCGCGGCAAGAAACTTTTTATCGATAACTTTTTATCCCTTATTGCTACCGGAACAATTTCCAAGTATTTGGGTCACGTGCGTATTCCCTGGAGAAATCCCTCAGCCATGTCGCATTTTCTTCAACCCAGATAAACACTGGTTTTCTTGTTCGACACCAAAAGTTGACAAAAAAAAAACACAGAATCTGCGAAAATAAAATAAAACCCCAAAAAACAATTTCAAACCCCCCCCCCCCAAAAGAAAAAGACTGAAAATGTAGAAGTTTAGTTATGAGCTACGAAACAAGACGTAACAACAAATCCGCCATACCTGGACTTCGTCGGGCGCGTCTTCGACAACGTGACACTCGACGGTGCAGGCGTGGTTTCCGCACGGCAGTGCCCGGCCGCACGCGAGACCGCAGGAATAGGGTCTCAGGTCAGAGCAGGCAAAGGTGTCCACCTACGACCCGACGCCGCACTTGAAGCCACCAAACAAACTACGCTTCACTGTAGCTAGAGCCACTGAATAGGCTACCATATTTTTCAAACTAATTGGCACCAGTAGACCTTAAATGAAAATAAAATGTCTTTAGATAGCCCGCACCTCGTGCATAGTCTGCGCTTCGTACGTAGTCTGCATCCGGTGCCTAGTCTGCAGGTAAAAAGATCTACACAACAGACCTTGACAAATTCCCACTTTATTAGATCACAAAGAAGCTTGCATCATGTACAAATTATTGCTAACATACCTGTCATTTTCAAAATCCGTCATGTCTCATCATAATGGTCGATCTAGAGAAACAAATCCTCGTATGCTCCACGCCCGTAGATAGCCCGCAGCATGTAAAATTTTGAACTTTCAAACATGTAGAATCTGCGGACTTTAGTTCGGGAAATATGGTCATCTTAGAGTATCAGATCTCCATTCCTCAATTGTCGTGATTTGTTTATCGGTTTAAATTTTTGGCATCAAATCTTAGTTCAGCATAACCAGTTTCTTTAAAGGTTCTTGTAATGAAATTTTATAAGGAATGTGGCTGTGAGCTTAGTTTCTGCATTTTCATTGTCTTTTGTTATGAAATAATAAAAACTTTTTTTTTAATTTTTATTTTATATTAAAAATGGTACAATTTTTGTCATTTCTTTGCATAGCCGCATGACACAGGCGTTATACCATATGTTTCGCCAAAATAACTGGCCATTATTGGGACCTTTTCTAAACAGGTTTTTCTCAGGGGGTGCAGTGTTTATTTTATGTACCTTTAAGTAACTCTTTGAAAGATAAACTTAAAACTTTGCATGTCAACCTCTTTCCCAGCTACAAATATGCACCACAAATTCCATACAAATAAGACTAACGGTTAAAAAGTTCACCTTCCCAAGTAATGTCCTCTCCTAAGGTTTTTGTTTTTTTCTTCGTAGTAGTAGTGGTGAGGTTTTTAAGAGCTACCCCTCTACAAAGGAGAAAAGCCGCATCACTAATCAAATCACCAAGCTAGGCCATAAAATCTCTTCAAGCTTGCCAGCTGCAAAGGGAAAAGCTGCAGAATCATCATCATCATCATCATCAGGAATGGAGTAATACTAAGCGTAGCTCTTCTAGTGACACCTGCTGCAACATCGGCTTTATGAAGCGTGGCACCGTGCAACTTACGGAATGTCGTCCCCGACAGGCAAGGGGCAGCGGTTCCTTGCATGGGGGGCACGGCTGGGCGACCACCTCGAGGCGCGGCGCCACGATTGGTTCCCACGGTCCGGCACGGGGACCCTGCAACGTTTCGGGTACCCACGGCAACGACGGTTTGCTCGCGATGCAGTAATATATCTTTATTAGTCCTTTCGACACGACACATAGTTTCGAGCCGTCAAAGCCACGGAGGTTTGTGGGACGGTCAAGAGAGTGTAGAAAACTGCCGTGAAACATACTATGACGACCAACTTTCTCAGACTACCCCGTAGACGTGTTAAGGCAGACGTAGTTCCTTCGGACAAAACAACAACGAAAAAAGCTAGCTATTTTTATGCTTTTGTAGCAGCGATGGAAGCGAGCCTAGGCATTTTGGAGGAAAGCCCGCTCAATCTTTTTCTTGTGCTATTCGAATAAGTAAAGCTCTTTCAAAATCAACTAAGCAAGCTGCATGACCTTACATAAAATAAAAACTATACTACTGTTAAACGAATGGTCAGCTTTAATATGGTAGCAATGCAGCATGCCACCTATTTCAGAATTTAATGGTTTAGAAAAAAAATGTAGAGCCCTTCATACATGGGTAAATTACTTTCAAAATGTAATTTAATTACAATTACAATTACTCCGCTCCAAAAGTAGTTCAACTACAATTACAATTACTACTACGCGAAAGTAATTCATTACAATTACAAATTACTTTTAAAAAGTAATGCAATTACTTTATAATTACTTATTTCTGAGAACTACCCACCATGGGCCATATAACTTTAAACGAGTTATATGGCCGCTGTATAAATGTCACGTATTGTACTTTCATTAAATTTGTTCAATGACTGATAGAACTTAACAGTTTGGAGTAATGAACTCCTGCATTCTTATATACTCAATAAATTAAAATAAATTATTTTATATTTTTGTTTTATTTTAAAACAAGCTCTTGACAGTCTATAACCGCGGTATGTAAAGTTTTGGAATCTCGTCCAATCAGGTTGAGAAACGGTTGAAAAGGTTAGGGGTTAGAGCAAAGAGTAAATAAGGAAAATTTATGCAAAAAGGTAGACGAGGATTTGGAGAGGGAAGAGCAGTGTAGCAACAACGGTTGGAAGTAAGGTGGTGTGAGTCGTGTTAAAGAGACCTGCTGCTTCTTCGCCTAGATGTTAGGGTGGCACAACTTACTGTAAGTGGTACCTACAGACGAACTAGAGAAGAGGGACGTGAAGAACGCATAAAGAAAAGAGAATAATTTCATGGAAAATAAACGTCCCCAACCTTGACTGAAATATGTAAGCGAATATGCTAGCGACGAAGACGCGTAAAGAGAACCTCGAACCTCCCCGCCTCGACCAGATGATGTGATCGTAGCCCAACGAGCTCGACTTCGAACCCCGATGCCCCCTGATGGGAATGAGAAATAAGAAACACCCCTAGGAACACGAGCAACAGAAAGCGAACGAGACGAAGAGACAAATTTCAACTGCGACACAAACGAAAACCGACGTGAATGTAGCCCTCATTTATCAAATTATTTCTCAAATTTTTCATTAAATCGTTTTACAGCCTACAAAACCCTTCATTCCGTGCTATCCCAGCCTCTCTTTCCCGTTCCGTTTTTCCCTCATTTTGAGCAGGTTAGGATACACTCTCTCCCCTGTCTCTTTGGCTGTACTGTCGTCCCCCCTGTAGTCAGGAAAGGAAAAGCGGCGGCGCCGCACAATCTTGCAAAGTAATTGTAATTGTGCCTGGAATTTTGCAATTACTGACGCTAGAAAGTAATTAAATTACAATTACAATTCCCTTTAGCTAAAAGTAATTAATTACAATCACAAATTACCAGGAAAAGTAATTAAATTACAGTAATTAAATTACTGTAATTGAATTACTACCCAAGTATGGAGCCCTTTCACTTCACATGAAGATGAAGGACCAGCGAAGCTGTTATCTTTAAGACGTCTAGGACGACCTCAAGGATGTCTTCTAGGACGACCTCGAGGATAAGCTCTCGGACGACCTCGAGGACGACTTCTAGGACGACGCCTAGAGAAATTCAGCCTTTCCACTCTGGTGAAAACCAGAGTGGATAGGCTGGAAAGGTTGCCGCCATCTATGAGCGACGGCGGCAATCAGACAACCAACAAGCCGGTTGTCTGATTGCTGCCATCGCTCCTAGATGGCGGTAGCTGTCTGGAGCATCTCTTGCTCGGGTCTATATCCCGCGGCGTCGGCGTTGTAGTCGGCACTCGAACTACGCACGCACAACTCTCCTCCTTCCCTCTCTCCAACAGCTGCGCGTTACTCTCTCCGCTCTCTCTCTCTACCAGCTGCTTGCACTGCGCGTGCGTTCGCTTCTCCTCACACCGCGCGCGCACGTGCAACTCTCCTCCTCTAGTCTCCTCTCCTTCAAGTGTGAAACAAAATAAACGGCGAGCGGCGAGCGTTCCAAGTTTCTCTGCCGCGAGCCGCGACGAAGGCTCGCGTAGGGGGTATAACGCTAGGGCAGTCGGTGGCGCCATCTCTCGACGTCAGCACGCAACTGACTCTTTCCTCGGAACCAACACGATGCTCCGCATCACCCCATGGTTCCCCTCGGGAAGATGGTGTAATTTTGTGTCAACATTTGTTCGTCCGCGGACACAATACTGGGAAAACTAGCCCTTAACAGCTCTGCTGTAAAAAATCCCCAAGGTGGAGTCGATTTAAGTGTCAAGCTGATTCTTTCTGTCACACACCAGTCACCTAGGGGGCGCAAGTTAAACTGAACGAATCTCAAAGTCGTGACTTCAGTTAAGAAAAAATATGCGGACATTCCAGTAACCTCCTCTGCAGCACCCTTGGAAAGAGGGTCTATATCAGGGGTGGCCAAGCTGCGGCTCGCGAGCCACATGCGGCCCTTCGCGTGGTAAAGTGCGGCTCGCGGCTCCCTCCCCTATGCCCCGCCCCCCGCCCCCCTCCCCCCACACACACACACACACACACTCCCCCGCCTCCCTCCCGGTAACACGAGCACTTTCCCAAAAAGAGAAACAGAATGCGTTTTAAATCGAAAGACAGGTTGCGGTTTGGTAGTCTTGTGCTACTGCTACCTTACGTACACTTGGACTACTTTTGACTCAGATACATTGAAAGTAGTTAGAGTTTCGTTTCTTGCCCCAAACCACGAACCCCATCCCCCCCCCCCCCCCCGCAGCTCGTGGAAGTTTCGTGGTTTTGTTTGCAACTTTTAGGCCCGGTCATCCTGGCCTCCCCTGGCCTCGTTATTTGCAGGTGGGTCTTCTCTAGGATTAGAACGCAGTTCAATTTCTTTCCGACACCTTCTCGATTGCCTCGTACGTACGAACGTGGTTACATTTCTTTCTCATTTTTTTTTTTTTTCCTCGGGTGGCAAAAGGCTACCTGCTTGGGCATGATCTTGGTGAGGACGGCCGAGTGGCAGCGCGCCTTGCAGACGTGCCCGCAGGCCAGGGTGCGGTCGCAGGTCTGGGTGCACGGGGGACAGCGTCCTGAGTGGCAGGCGTGGGCATCCAGCTTCTCGTGGTGGCACTCGGGTGGAACCCTGCACGGGCCGCGCAGGCCCAAGCACTCTCTTTGAAGGGGGACGTGGGGATCGACTCGGAGAAAAAGTCACCTAGCTGTGTTTGAAGATTTGTTTGTCCCTTGTTTCCCTTCTCCAGAGATCAATTTCGTCGTCAAGCGAGCCTTCTGTCACATTTTCTAATCTCTACATGCCCTCCACTAGGTCCAAAGCAGAGAAGTGTCGTAAATGAAAGAGTAAGATATGACAATGCTATTTTGCTTGTTCCACCACATGGGTATTCACCAACATCTCTGCAAAGCTTTTATTAAAATCCAGCTAAAACAACAACAAACATGTTTCTGTTGATCACTGACTAGGAATGCCCTAATGCCGAGGATGCTTTATCTTTAAAAGCCAGCAATAAACACTCACCAGCAATCAATTTTGCAATTTGAAGTTGCGAGAGAAAACGCAGACCGTTCCCCTCAATTTATACCGTGGAAAGATAGACAGACGGGCCTCCCTTTCGGGGATCATCGGTTGATGTCACTTTCTGTTACGACATCTGTCGCGACAGAAAACATACAAAATCAGAAAGCCCAACAGCTCCAAAACCAGGCTGCCAGCTCGGAAATCAAAACTTGAGTCCCGCGTCAACGCGAGGGAACTTTCTAAATTAATCACTCTGGTAAACCCCCCCCGAGACTGGGGGAAGACACGCATAAAACAGTAAGAGGGCAGAAAAAAAGGGAACAAACAGCATCTCGTAGTTTTTTCAAAGCACTTTCGAAAAACTTTGAGACGCTTCACTTGGGACGTTGTCTACCCCCCTTTCTTTCTGTCCTCTTACTGTTCCTCCAGTCTCAAGGTTATTATTATCGACATACACCAGCTCGCCTGCACCTCGAGACTTTTTTCTAAATTACTCTCGGCAAAAAGCATCGTGACGGCGCGGCGCCGAGCGACAAGGTGCCCGAGTGGATGGGTGCTCATTGCCTCGACTACTTCGCCATGAAAAGTTGTCTCCGAATGTGGTCAATCGTCAAAGCGTCGAAGCTGCTACTGACCGGCATGGCTTGCGGCAGACGGGTGGCTTGGCCAACCTTTCCCTTCCACACGGCACGCTTGTTCGAGTTTCGTTACAACGGCAAGACAACTCCACCTTCTCCCGGCAGGGGTAGCAGGGACCTGTGCGGAAACAACATCACCAATGCTCAAAGCATGAATCTTAGCATTACTCTCGCAGACTCTTGTAGACGATGATATCGAGTCTCTAAGGCTGTATTTGTGCAACAGAGTTCCGAGAAGGGGATTAGACGTCATTGAGTTTTGAGGTCGAGTGAGCCGCGTCACGGATGTTCGCTAATCTCCCGAACCCGTGGGAGGCCGCGGAGCATATGCGACCGGGTTAGAGAATATCTCTCCTCCCATCAGAGCGATCGGGCCCCCACCTTTTGGAGCTCTGAAGGTGGCAAACACATTCACGAAAAGAAAGACTTTACCGACTCAACTATGTGAGACTCTTTGCAAATGCTTGCTCGGATTTTCTACAATAATTCCTCCTCCTCGCAGCCTTTCATCCTCGCACCTTTACGACATACTCAACTCTGTTTTCTCCGGAGATAAAGTTCAGTCGTGCGAACGCACCACAAAGCTCATAAACAAGAAAGCACGCATGTAAATGTGGCAGGACAAATAGTGAGAGGACTTTTGAAGCCCGACGAGCACATACCATGTGCCAGTAAGTGTCATACCACATTCCATGCAATGGCGTGTGCCTCCAGGAAACCTTCGATGGGACACATTTCTTTTTGGTGCATTCATAAGACAGACAGGAAATGCCAAAAAGACAAGATGGCGCAGTGGTTAGCCTACCCAACCAATCATTTGGAAAGCCGAAGTTTGAAATCGGGCACCGCCAAGGATTCTGTCCTTTCGGCGACATCGTAACAGTCATTCCGTTTGATCGGTACGGTTCGTTCGTCCGCACATTTTTAATAATTTCCTCTAATGTCAATATATGCTTCGCTCATCTCTAAGCTGATACTATGGTCAGATACAACGTAAGAAAGACAGTGCAAGGGGGAAAAAGGGTGCACACGAGGAAGGCAGTCGTGAAAAGGAGGTCGCTCTTCTCCACTTCAGCTTTCCTAGTTTCCGCCCTTTTCCCCCTCGCACTATTTTTCTTTCGGTGTATCTGACTATAGTACAGTGGACCCTGTGCACTCACCAGACCAATCAATCACCCCTCCCCTCCATCACATGACCCCACTTTCTGCGCGTGCAAGCGGGAGCACGATCACGTTGCGAAACATAGACGACTGGTCCCACGAGCACGGGACTTCCACCGCATCAACAGCCGGGGGGTAAACTGAGCACGGTATTTGCACCACATCACGGTGTAGACAGCACAATAACAATCCGGCAGCAATGGCACCTCTACTGGACGCGTACACCACATCGACGAAACACAACATTATCGAAGTGTCAAACCAGCAGGGCGTCGGCGCAGGTGTCACATTCCAGAGAGAGTCTACACACCGATTTGGCAAGACTTATACTGATCACCTCGGAACAGAAAGAAAAATCACAACACAGGCTCGATGGTGCTGAAAAAAGCCTCCCAGAGGACACAGAATATGTCTCGCATAAACTACACTAACTGCGTGGTTTGTGCTAGATTTCTCAATCTTTGTAGTATCTATATTTTTTTTTAATCTTCTTTCTGTTTCATGTTTATTGATATCATATAATTCGTTTTATTTCTTTTATGTTTCTTTATTCTACTTAATATTGCATTTTATTATTTTCATACCAGCTCAGTGGCTATAGTATCCGACTGCCAGTGCACTGACTCGGGTTCCAGCGCCGCCGGGGCTCGAACTTTATACAGTGTGTAATGCTCCCAGCATGTCAATCGTTCCTGAAGGTTTTCTTATAGAAAACGACCCATAAAATGCACTCTGCACTAAAACAGAGATGATAGACACTGTCTTGCAGCCTCTTTATTGGCTGCGTGTAGACCCTGGTCATTTTCCTCGAACGGCTTAGAAATCGTTCCACGTCGCACTACCGAGCTTTCTCAAAAATGCATTCAATTCAAAGATTCCAATACCTTCATTTTTCCAAAGTTGTACTGTTCTAAAGGTCTAGCTACCCCCTTCTGGTGTTACCTATGTATCGCCATCATAATGCCGACATTGTACCGACGTACCCGTGTGACAGGTGCTGGGACAGCGATGGTTCTTGCAGGCCAACGTCCGTCCACACGGCTGCTCGCAGGGCGGGCACCGTCCGTCGCAACACTGCGTAATTATTTAGTCAACGAACCAATTAATTGACGGGCAGGGAGCAAAAGAGGTACCGACCTTGCGACTGCAGGGGTGCCTTCTGCAGTCTCGCAGCTGCTTGCACTTGGTCTCGCAGGTGTAGTCTCGACTGCAGGGCACGGCTTTCTCGCGGGCACCGCAGCGGCAACGCTTCGGCACCACCTGCAGGCACTGTGTGCAGGCACACCAAACCACGTTAGCTCCGAGTCCCACTCGCTGTAGATCACGCGGGCGTCGCGTCTGAATATGACTCGCAGACTAGACACGAGAGCCGCGTCACCGGTCCGCTTGTGCCCGGTAAATCAATCTGTCGGCGAATAGTATTCGAATTTGCACTTGGACCAATTGACTTTAAAAGTACGGTCACATGTACATCGTGGCTCGGCGTTGACGCAGCACCGACTTAAACATAATTAGCGCGGATGCGGCGCTGCATCGTTAACATGGCAACAAAGTCGGCACCACATCGGCAAGGTCGGCGCTATTTCCAGCACAGATTAATAGTGCCGAGGTAGCACCGTGGTGTATACGTGAACAGGCCCTTACAATGCCCGAAGCACGGCGCGTGCTCCAAACATTTCCAACCCAGAAGAGTGACTGCGATGGGCACTAGGCAGCATGAACCTGACAATTTCCTCTACTTACTAACGAGTTGAGGAGGTTAATGCCATTCGATTAGTGTTCTGCGGCAGTTGGCACGTGGAGCTAAAAAGAAACTCGCATCTTAGCATGAAGACGAGGGATTACGCCTATAGGATATCTACGAAAAATAGAGAAAAATGTCCGACGGTTTTCAACTAAATGTATCTTCTAAAAAAGCACAAGAAACTGGGCCTAAAACAGCGTAGAGATTTGCCCCCAAATATCTAAATAATTTTTAATCGTAGAAACGAAACCGACACTACTCTGCAACTTTACTGGTCCGCAATCTCGTTGCGACGTTGGACGTTGTAAAACGCCGGCACACGGGCAGCTTGAGCCCGTTCTGCCCAGCATCAGAAGCAGTCAGAAGGTCGTCGCGATCGTCCATGGGAAATAATGGGCTAAGAGTCATCGAGCTCGTCTTCGTTGAGCAATGGCCAGCAAATGTTTTAAGATTTTCGGCGCGAGATTTCATACGATTTGCCATTGGCATTCGATCCGCCGGCATCGCCTCCGAGGGGACCATCCGTGGTGACTGCATTCACGATCCTCTGACATGGGGACCTAGATGCCTCTTCAGAAGCAGAATGGTACGGAAGGTTTTGTTTGCTAGCACGGTCCAAACTGTTTTCCAGCATGGCGCGAACGCTGTAGAGCCAGCGTTCATATCGGACTGCTCTGACCCACTCTTGTCGCAGACTTCTTGGACAGAAACCAATGAAGAGTGCAAGTTTGTCTGCTTCTTGCACAGGGGTCGTGATGATGTCAGAACGCCAAGCTCTTATTGGCTGATTGGAATAAATAGTGGGTAGACCTCGAGGCATCTGGCATTGAGGTCTACCCACTATCTTTCCAGTCAAAGCCAATCAGAACTCGGCATCGTTCTGACGTCACCACAACACCTGCGCAAGAAGCAGACGACTTGCCCTCTGCATAAGATGTCACTGCTGCATTGCTTCCTGGTGTTTTTGAGCACCAGGAACCAACAGTCAATCACCAATTCACCTCCACCCTCCATCGCATGCAGCAAACAGCCTAAACCAGACGCAATTCGCAAAACCAGATGCTCACTATCACTACACCGCACAACACTGTGGCGGAGGAAGCGTCGTCTGCTCTCGGACATAACATTTTGACTTCGCGAGTGCCCCTGCTCGTTGTTGCCAGTAGAGCAGCAGCAAGTGATGCGGAGGTGTACGCTTAAACATTGAAATTCATTTTCTCGAAAGAAAATTAATATTTAGAATAAATATTTTGTACACACACCCGCGGGTGGATATTGAGTACATGGTAAAAATTTTATAAAGAACAATGACCTTCAATATTTCTGAATGTTCAATTGAGTAATAACAAAGAACATACCACACTTTCTGGGGCAAAAACGAGCGAAGACAGTCAACGGGGGGGGGGGGGCGCAAAACATTCCCAGCAAAGAAACTTCCCAACGAGCGTATGTGCTTACAGAGGCGCAGTCCCCTGCGTGACACCGCTGACTGCAGTGATGCAAACCGCACGCCAAGAGCTTGTCGCACGTGTCGCCGCATGGACCCACGTCTTCGGTGCAAGGACGCTCCCACTCTGCACAACAGCATCGTAAAATTTCCATTCAATTGATGCAAACAGTGACGCCCAATCATCGTTTGAGCGGGACAGAACGAAGCACGAGGGACGCTGAACCAAAACTGAGTTCATTCACTATCTTCATAGAGGAGTCTACTGATTTCCACGTTTGTGAAGTTCAATGCAGCAATTCTAACTGAAACACACTTTGCAAAGAAGAGGTACCATTTCAGAAGGGATAGAAGATAAGCCTTTGATAAGAAAACAAAATGTGTGTCTAGGTATCTCGTTAAAAATATTAAGGCACTCCTTTAATCTATCGTCTAAACGTCCTGTATGCAGAATGCATTAGCAATATATGCACCCGAATCTGGGCAGCATGAAGTTTTGCGATGTCACCATGTGTAGTCGTGCCGTAGACGACGCCATGTCACGTGACCCGACGTCTTAAGACGTGGCAACATGATGCAACGTCAAATTATGCCACATTTTATGGCGTCCTGTGATTCCATGAGAGTACCTGTCTCTGTGGCCTAGTGCCCGCGGTGTGGCTAATCAGCCGCTTTGCCCCAGAAGCGGTCAAATGGTCGCTTCTCCACAAGGCGGATCGGGAGATATAACTACAGAAAACCCTCGCTAACTTGAAGTCATAAAAACTAGAAAAAAAATTTGAGATAAGCGGAGTTTCAAGAAAAGCGAGTTTCAAGACAATGCACTGATCACGCATTGTGCAAATGGAACCCTTCCAACAACTGCGCCAATTGACTCGACACTCACACATCAGACGGCGCCGCGGGGAGAACAAAATGACCCCACCAAAATGATCACCAAGTAACACTCAAGATTTGACAGCAAAACCGGAAAGCAAGGGTGGCGATGTGGGTTTGTTGGTTCATACTGACGAAAAGGCAAACAGCGCACAGTAAACGGCAACTAAAGGAAGTGCAAACAAGACAAGCACTGACTCTCAACTGAACTTTAATCACATGAAACCAAAACAAAAAAAACGGCAACCCCGCCCACATCACATGATACATTCACCACGTGTCCAAAAAAACAATCTCTTTACTACTTAAGCCCAGTGACGTTTGGCTCACGCAGTTGGCGCATGCAATTACCAAAGCAGGCGCCAACTGCGTGAGCCAAACGTCACTGGGCTTAAGTAGCAAAGAGATTGTTTTTTTGGACACGTGGTGAATGTATCATGTGATGTGAGCGGGGTTGCTGTTTTCCTTGTTTTGGTTTCATGTGATTAATGTTCAGTTGAGAGTCAGCGCTTGTCCTGTTTGCACTTCCTTTAGTCTCCGTTTACTGTGCGCTGTTTGCCTTTTCGTCGGAAAGCAAGACTGCAACAAAAAAAAAAAAGAAAAATCGAAAGAACTCACAAAACAAAGAAGGAAAGAAAAAGATGAAGCGCAGTTGAGCGCAAGGGAGAGAGAAACTGCTGCACTGACCCCAGACTCCCGTACACCGCTGTATCAAGAAAGAAAAAAAAAGGCAAGACAACAAATGTCCCCGAGATGCACGCTGCTCTGCGTGTTGCTGCGATCATGACACTCAAACACGGGACTCTTTTTTTGTAATTTTTTTCACAATGTCGTGCACGCACGATGATGTACAATTTTATTTTTTTTAAGGGGGAGGGTTTGTTTTTGCAGTGTTTCTTCTTCAATTAATGTTTGGCCACCAGTTCATTGTTTGCTGTGCCCATGTCTCCTTTTTTTTTTAATGCAAAAGCATTAAATGTCTCATAAAACGAAAGAGCCAAACGGCTCTTTTACACCGCTTCGATCCCATTGGCTAGCACGCGTCCACAGCCAACGGCACCTTTTACATCGCTGCGATCCCATTGGCTAGCCCGTGCCAACCAGGCACCCATTCGCCAGACACGCAGCGCCATGGGGTGGCGTGTCCGTCAGCGCCAGTCAGCGCGCCAACAGCGAAAGTTGAAAGCCTGTCTTGTCTGTTTGTCTTCAATGCCCCTCTTTCCTTATCGTAAATTAGAAACCAACACGCTCAACCATCTACAGCAAGATTGATGTACATGCTTTCGCATTCACAACTCATAAGAAGTGCTTAGGTGTACCTCAATCTTTTTTTTTTTTTTTTTAATATTTTGTTAAGATTTTGAGATATCCAAGGTTGACCCTGAAAACTTTTTGAGATAAGTGATGAGTAAATGCATTATGCCTATGGCAGTTCGTTCACCCCCTGGTGGAGCTCGAAAAAACCTCCTTGCCCAATGGCTATAAAATTAAGAGATGAGGGGGTGGATTCACCGGACTTTGACTGTCGAACCAACTGGCAAGTGTTTGGGGGAGCCGGATCTCGGGTGGGCAAGGGGTTTAGGCCTATGTTGTAAATAGTCTTGGCACATATATACAGTCAAATCTCGGTACAGCGAACACCACTTTAACAAACTTTTCAGATTAACAAACTTCTAAAAAATCCCGTGCTGACTGCCTATGGTTGTAATGCAAAATTATTTCACTACAACATACTTCAGAATAACGAACATTTCAGAATAACGAGCACTATATTTAGCTCCGCATCATGTTAACAACACCTCAGTACTACGAACTCATATTCTGAAGTGCGGGAATTCTAAGGTTTCAGTGAATCTGACACGGCAGCCGGAGCGGCAGGCTAGCAGACGACACGGCGAGCGAACGCCTTGCAAGTTGCAACTCGCTACGTTGAAAACGCGAGAAGTAACGAAAAACAAACTTCTATTTCCTTTTTTTTTTTTTTTGTTGAAACGACGACGGCTTTTTGGCGGCGCAGAGCGCTGAGGTGAGGGTTCGGCAAGGGCGAGAGGGAAGCAGGGAGCGAGCACGTGCGCGCGCGGAAAATCTGAGAAAGTGGGGGAAAAAAAAATAAAACGCTAAAGAAATAGTTTAACGTGAGCGCGTTGGTTTTGATGACTTGTTTTTGTGGAGGAAGCGTGGCGAGAACGTAACTCTTTTTGCGTTGACGATTTTCTTTCTTCTTTTTTTTCGTTGACGGCTATTTTACGAAGCACGCCAGTCTATGGTGGCACCGCACTGGCTGCGTCGCCGGCGACGCATCGGGTTTATATTTGTCATTTTTGTTTCTCACTTCTGCGTGTGCTCTCAGCCTTGTTAGACGCGGCTTTTTTCTGTGTTTATTGCGTCCACAAAGCAAGCCGGCGTTCGTGCTGCGGTGCTGCCGCATAAAAAAAAAAGATGTCTTTCGTGCTGCAAAGATAGTGCTGCACGCTTAAAAAAAAATAAAAAAAAATAGCCGACTATTTTAAATAAATGTGCTTTGTCTGATGTTGCACTTGTGCTTCTTTGTGAAAAACGAGTTCAAGGGCCCACCGTTGTAAAGGTAGATGGTTTTAATCATTGGAAAATAAGTAATTATGGTTAATTTCGCGGTTTTCACTATAACCACCTTTCAGAATAACAAACAATTTTCCGCGGCCCCCTGAAGTTCGTTATACCGAGATTTCACTGTAGCTAGTGTTTACTTGTAGCGTTTCTAATATATGTCTAGTGTCTTGTGGCACGCAGGAGCAAAAGTCCACTCCCTTAAAGGGGTTAGGACATGCCAAAAATAAAGTATGAGAACTATACTGCAAGGACCTATCGTATGTTCCTGTATTTTTGCTAAATTCGCCTAGAAACTGGCACAATAGTTTCGTGGATAAAATGCGGGACCCTCGGATCCACCCCATTTGCGAAATCCGCCATTTTTGGCAGGTCGACGATATAATTCGCTCGACACCCCCCTGCACACACTCGCACACTTGGCTCTCTCGGTGTCTCGCGCTTCAGCTTCCTCGTTTACGTTCCACATTTCGAGCACGTGGTTTCGAGACGACGACGTCTACGGCATCACTCGCTTCGTCAGTCTTTGACACGGATCGCAGCTGCGACGAGAGTGACGGTTATCCAGAGACGTCGGATGCCGGTCATTTTGGCTTCGAACCGCCAGCGACTGGCTCGAGCGACGACGACAAGATCGTCACGGACGAACTTGCCGTCGTCTGCAAATATCTTGCACGCGCGTGCTGAGTGGAATGTCGGCGAGAGCAAGAGTAGCATTGGAGTGGTGCGAGTGTGCAATCGTACCGCGACGAGGCAAGCTTGGGCGAGCACAGGGGCGCCTAGAATCAGAGAGCGTTTGACTACACATCACATTCACGTGGTCTATGGGCACCATGATGTGACTATCTTGGGCAGTGTTACCTGGTCACCGGACAAAAATTATAAACATTCGTAAATTGGCTATTGCGATCACTAGAGCTCTAAAAATTGCGAAACTTGGTGTATATACTAAGTAGCCTATGAGTATTCCATGTCAAGAATAATATACTCGTCTAATTTTCAGATCCTAACTTCTCTAAACGAACAAACGTCACTGTTCGTTTGAGTGTTGGTCGACGAACGCATGACGAACCACGTGGTGCTGGCCTGCCGGTAGTGGAACGCAAATTTTCAGTCTCGACACCCAACGTTACAACATCCAACAACATTGTTGGCAGAGTAACGTGACATAAGCTGGAGCTTCTCAATGCAAGTCGTAAGGCTACACAACTGTGTTGCCCATAGTGGCACCAACCACACGACCCATAGCAGCATCCCGCTAAATTTATAGCTCAATAAATTTAGTTGATGACACGGTGCAACTATTCGCCCCCCCCCTTTTTTTTTTTTGTCAACAAACTTGGTGGCGCCATCTATCGGGTAGCCCTGGCACACTTTTGGTTCACGTCTAATTCCTCATTTTTCACTTGTCATTCTAATACTTAGGAGTGACTTACGTCCGACAGCACTATAAGCAGTCATTACCTGGAGATGTTGCATAAATCTGATCTCGCAAATATTCTGAAACCCGCCGTCTAGTTTAGAACCGGAAGTGTTTGAGGGCTATTGGCACACTAGTGTCACCATGTTTCAACTTGCGCGAGAAAGAGTGAATAGCGACAGCGACGGCGATGTGACACAAATCCTAATTTCCCTCTCCCAATAAAAGGCATTCCGCTGGTTGGAATGCTTAGTGGGTAGACGCCAAGCTAGCTGCCCTCGTCTCTGCACGCTTTTCGAACGTGAATGCCGAATGCCGGCGTTTGTGTTCAAACAGTGAGTAGATAAGATTTTTATTCTTCGCGAATCTTCCCTTTGGCGCAGTGGTAGAGTGTCGGGCATGTAATCGTGTGGTCGCGAGTTTGATTCCCGTCGGTTCGCGTTTAGAATTTTGGTTTTTCTTCTCAATTAATTGCCATTTCTTCTAAATTATGCATTCTTTCATAGAGATTGTCCTTTAAAGTATGTGTTACACACTTCGTCACGGTTTCCGCGGCATTCTTCCACACTTTCCACGGGGACCCCAACCCTAAAACAAAAACCTTGTTAAAACAAAAAAACAACGGGAATTTGTTTTTGAAAGCGGGGCAACGTTCATACTTGACTTCCCGCATGGGCATGTCCGAGGCCCAGATCTGGGGCAGGCACCGCAGGGTCCCCCGTGGCAGACGCTCTCGCACGTGTGCTGGCCACACGACAGTCGCTTCCCACACACCTGCACGAACGGCGGCCGGTTCAGACGCCACTTTGCAGGCATTGAAAATCGTCTGGTTTAGACATTCCGTCAAATGCAATGAAAGTGCGACAGTGCTAGCGTCGTCGGCGCACCCATCGAGAACACGCTGCCAAGACAGTGACGACATGATTGACACAAGTACGTCACTCTTAAGCGTCATTGTAGGCAGGGCTTGCGTGGCACTCTTTTTTCGTGCAATTTTTAATCGGGCTATAGAATGTGAAAATCGATAAAGTAATACATCTCAAAAAAACTATTTTATTTTAGTAATATATGTCAATTTGTCTGGCCTCTAATAGTAATTACCATAAATACTGCAATTCAAACATAACCCTTAAGACCAATAATTAAAAATTGATTTTAACGTGTTTAATTGATTAGTCAATTCACCACGGCGATCATCCCCTCATCTAATGTCCACCGAGCCTGGTTATTACGCTGCGAAGAGGGCACTTGTCTAACTCTCACCCACAACTCGAAAAAAAAAAAAAAAGAAATCTTTTTCTAATTAAAATTATGCACACCAAATAAAGCTATCACTTTAAAACAAGCATTCCTTACAGAAAAAAAAGATACGGTAGGGTTCAATAATAAGCCGCAGCACCTTCTCTGGACAGAACATGGTTACGAGCAAGTGGCCATTGCTACGTCCACCCCACCTTGTCGCACTGCCAGTCCGGTGTTGCACAGGGCCTGTCAGCGGCGGTGGCCCCACACCGGCAGCTGCGTCGGCTCTTCTTGGGGCAGGAGTCACACTCCCCTGAAATGCCCAAACAAGGTTTGTGCGGATTTTACACGACGCACGTTGCACCTTCGAGCCTGCCTTCGTGGAAACTCCCGTCGTGTCAACCGCACTGGACGCCGTCTGCGCCCGACGCAGACAGCAGACTAGTCGGGGTTGCCGACGGGGGTGCGTGAAGCCGCCAACTAAGTTGCACTTTAGAGTAACGACAGTACAGTCATCTCGGCACTTAAAATCATTGTTGCCAGTTATCAGGAATCGCAAGAAACGCTTTTCCATTCTCCAGAAATGTTAAAATAGTCCGCGACTAAGCAATACAACGTCTCCCACGTTTCCTTACTTAGTGTCTAAAGGTCATAAAGTCACATTTTTGAATTGCAACGATCACCAATTTCATCCGAGCTGCACTAAGAAACCAAAATGGTGATGCCCAGGAAGAAATCGGGGAAGAGACTGCCGATACTCTAAGCCAGTGATTCTCAAGTGGGGGTCCGCAAACCCCTTGGTGTTCCCGAAGCCCTCGACCTTCAATCGAGCCGAGCAATCAAACTTGTTTTATTATTGATGCTGGCTGTCCCACAAAGCTAAATAGACCAAACCATGTGTGCTGACTCAGTAGGGTTTCAGAGCTTCAAAGTTGACTTACACAGATTTTGTTTTCTTATATTTACCGATTTTTCATTGTAATCATCCAATACTCCCTTCCCCCCGGTGGATGGGATCTTCCATCACCCCTGTTAAACCAGAAGGGGTCCACAAAACATCAGTAGATGAGAACCACCGCTCTAAACGTGGCTTGTTTAGTAGCTCTAAGGATGCAGATGGGCAGCTTCCCCCATCGAAAAGTGAGAGCGAGAGAGGCTCATTGTTCCGGTGCAAATGCGATGCGGCACGGGCCTCAATGGATTTGTGGCTGCGCCGCAAATAGTACCACAAAATCGTAGCTCCCCACTATGGCGTTTGCACGACAACCCGTTTGTCCAATGTGCTCCGCGTTACGGGACAGTGCAAGTTTGTAGTGAACACTATATTGAAGATCACGATGCCTGGAAGGCATCTCCTCTGAATGGTGCGTCTACCGTGTCCTAAAAAGGGGCCCCTCAATTTCCACCCGATCATGTCACGGAAGTGTCACGCTGTCGCCGGCCACGACCCTGGCGGTGTCGCGATGGTGGTGAATGCGGAAGACGCCCATACTTCTTAAATTTTTCGGTTAATGAACTTTTTACGATTCAGCACCCCCTAGTGGCAGCTGCACACATCATCCAAGGTTGCCATCTCTTAGTCTTGCACTCCTGGCATACGACTGGACGCAAGCCCGATGCTGGCTTAAATTGTGTTTCGACCGCCGCATCGGTGGGCGCTTGGCTTCAGATTCCAAACTAATCACACGCCAAGTGCTGGAAACAACAACCAAAAGCGTGGTGACTGCCAATGGGTCGTTGCAAGTTTCCAAAAAAAGGGGTCTGTTATGGACTTAAATGAAGATGAAACCCGCGTCAGAGATCACCCGAGAAGTAACGCAAAAAGTGCTGTGTGCTGCTTCGTGGCAACGTTGCACGAATAAACTTGCCCAACACATTTTGTGCCTCGGCGGTACAAACCTTGTCACGCGTGGCGTCTGAAGGACAGCCCTGTCAAATCTAGCACTCCAGTGGGAGTGAAATGGAATGCCCGTGTCTCTTGAGGTTGCACACCGGCTTCGACACTGCTATTTTGCATCTCTCCATTTCCTCCGAAACACGAGCTTGTCGGCGTTCGGCTGGGACATGGCTACATTCAGCGAGGACACAAGGTCCAGACAAACGCTGACGCAGCACTCGTGTCTAATCACTTTTCATGTGAAGCTTTTCTGCTACAGGGAGTGTGTTGCGGGAAACCACTAGAGCCTGGTTTTAAGCAGTTTTATGTAATTTATTCCAATATCTATAAAATTCTTACACCTACTGTAATTTGTTGCTCTAAGCACAAACACAAATCAACAGTTTCTTTATCTACCATAAAATACCGCAGAAGCTCCCACTATTAACATTTCCCAAACTTGAGAATTCTACAAATTATACGCTAACCGCCCGAACAAGACAAGCGCCCATGTCTAGATTAATCCAGCTGTCAGCAAAATGGCGTGGACACTCCCCCGGTATTTTACGGCATATATTAATTTTTTTTTTTTTTAAAGCTTAAAAAAAAATTACATTTTTTTTGCCCAATATTTTTCCAATACCCCCATCAAAAACTAGGGCACAAAATATGTCAACATGTTCTAAGAATAGCAGATAGTGCAACAAAGCCATTCTTATAACGATAGCAGCATTCTAGAAAATGTCGTCAAATTTTTAAAATCTTTTGCAAGTAATGAGGTACGAGTCACTAAAGTTTTTGTTATTTAGAAAATCTAGTAGCCAACATTTTTTTATAAACCTTACTTTTGTTGCACTCTTTTATTCATGAGGTATCAAACTGGTAAAAAAATTATCCAGATTCAAATTCTAGATCCAAAGATATCAGCGCGAAACTTTGTGGTGTTACAAAAATGTTAATTCTGAGGAAACAGCAAAAGCTTTTCATAACTTGCTCGTGAACAGCCTGGATATAGAACTCTGAATTGATGTAGCTAAATAAATATGTACTTTATAAGTGTAGTAATTAGAACAAATGCAGTTTGTAACTTGGAAATAAAAAAAAAATTGTTTTCCTGTAATTTTTGTTTTTTTAAGATTAGGGTTTCTCTTTAATTAAATACAAGGAAATCAACAAGCTCATAAGAAATCACACAAAACTCGCGTCAAACAATCGCACCCCAAAAAGTCTGTACACCGAGTTCCAGGATCGAGGGGGTTTCAACTCACCGGGATGGCAGGTCTTGGGGCAAGGGTGTCGACCGCACGCAAGGATCTTTCCGCAAGGCCCCTCGCACGACCAGAGCCTGGTGCTGCAGCGCCGGGCTGTAGGCTGGGCGCGGCCGCAGTGGCAGCCGCTGCGCACCATCTTGGGGCACGGCGGGCAGGGGCCTGCAACACGCGTTTACACCCGACGCTGCGTGCCACACCCGAGAATGCATTACGAGACCCTCGCTGCCAGGTGGAAAAGACGGGAGAGGAACGCAACGAGTCGTAAGCACTGGCATCGGTGGTCCCGAGAGAAAGAGTGAAAAAGAGAGCGACGGAAGAGCGGAGAAAGAAAGCAGAGGACATGTCAGGCAAGTTTGTTTCGCAGCGACACTGAGTGACGTGATGTCACATCTCGGCGTCGCTCGATGTTATTGTGTCGCGCGACGTCACGACGCGACGTGATTTGACACAACCATGTCACGTCGTGGTTCCACCCGACGTCATGCAACCAGGTGACGTGACGTGTGTCAGTGTCGTGCGACGTCTTGACGTCGCGTGAAGTCACAGAAAACGTGTATCTTTGTATTTAGAGGGACAACGTCGCAGTATCACGTGACACTGCGGCCTCATTGAGGCTACGTACGGACACAAAATCACTAAAGCTGGCCCTATACATGCCACGCTGCCAAAAAAAGTCCCACGCGGCTAAAGGGCCCCGACAGTTTCGTATGTTTGTGCGGGACCGTATGGGCTCGTGCCGCTAAGGGGTACCCACCCGGGTGGCAGAGCAGGAGACATCGGTGTCCGCAGGCGGGTTGCAGCTCCCGGGAGCACGTCTGGCCGCACGAGTGGGGCACCAGCCAGGGGTCGTACGCGGGGTCCACCTTCTGGCCGCAGAAGCAGCGGTACTGGGACAGCCCCTCTCGGCTGCGGTACTCCTTGCGGCACTTGGGGCTGCGATGGGCGCACACCGATACGGTTCCTCAAGCCACACTCGCTTTGCTTAATGCATCGTACAAAGAACACTGAGGCATGTTTCTTCCACTCTCATGGTCTTGTCAAATCGGTCACACAAAAGCTGCCTGCAGGCAAGTCCGAAGCATACCTGTGCATCAGGGTTGAGCAGCATCGCGATGCAAGTTTATCGCGATAGCATTATAGAAATGCATTTTATTTATACTACTGTATCGCGATACAATTTTTTAATCGTATTTTGTATTTCCGTACTGAAATACATTTTTGGGTGTATTCCTGCTATCGCGATACTATAGCAGGACCGGATGTGTCTTGTTACATTTTTCGAGGAGCCGCATATTTATTTTGGGTGCAAAAACGTGAACGTTGAAATTCTGCAGTGAGTACTCATTCTTTGGATAAGAAATATAGCATAATTAAAGGGATTGTCCGGTAAAATATTATCTTTCAGAAAACAGTTAAATTATACTGCCATTGCTTTTAGGAATATTATCCGTGCAATATCTGAATTTTTAATCCTCTGCTGCACGAATAATTCAATTTTAAATGGAGCCCAGCGGCTCAGGTTGCACCTGCAAAACACACAGCGTTTTCGCTGGCAACGACGAAAGCTCCGAGGCAGCCATAATTGATTACTTTTATAACTCTGCCATTTCTTGATTTATACTTTTTCTTTTGTTTTGTTGTTGTCTATTTTTTTTTGTACTATGAATTGATCATTTGTACTTTGTGAACCCATTGTACCCACCCCCCTCTGTAACGCCCGATGGGCCCTGAGGGTAATGAAATAAATAAATAAATAAATAAATCACATTGAGCAAACAGAGCCACCACAGCTTTTGACTGCTGCCTCAGTAAAATAACTTTGTTCTAAGAAAGACAACATTTCTGGTATTGAGGAAAGCTCGATTCTTCAACGATGATCTTTGTGCGCACCATCAACCATGTTCATCAAAACGGCGAATAAGTCAACGTCCGCGACTCTGACGTTGCCACGCCCATTATTTGTATTTCCAAACACTCTATAGGGTATGTCTGGCCAACCCTACTATGCACGAAGTAAGCATGCTTCAAATATGCTCCAGGAGTGTCTGCAGATAATTCAGTTGCCGTGTCCGCAGCGAACGCAGTGTCTATCGTACGACGTACGAACAGTGCAACTGCAGCTTCGATGACCGGCGGTCCTAAGCCGCAGTCAGACTACCCACGGGCATGCATAGTACAAAAGCCACGGTGTTGGTCGCAGACACGACGACAGAGCTATTGGCGGACTTGCCTGGGGTCAGTTCAAAGCGCATTTGCTTCGAACGTTTTTAAAGACGGTTTTTGTACGACCAAAGTGACAATGTGACACAAGTAAGAAACATGCGTCAGAGAGCGTCTGCTGACTGCCCTTTGTCCGACGTACGAGCGGTGTCACTCCGGCTCAAGGCACGACGTAACGTTACTATGGGGCAGTTTCACGCGACATACTTTCAGCTCTAAATCTCGCCGGACGCCGTGTTGACGAACTTCCGCCCCGTCTTTCTATGCACCGAGGTGGAGCGCTCCAGCTCGCTTGAGTTTCCTCGCGCAGTGATCGACGACGTCAGCCAGAGCGGTTGAGGATGTGAGAGAGCGCCGGCTGGCACCCGATACTCGCACCTGCCAGTTTTTTTTTCAGACTCGGGACAAGCCGGCGATCTGGAAGTCGACCCGTCTACTGGGGTCAATGGCCCCGGTAAACGCCGCCGTGGTGACTACGAAAAAAAAAAGCTAAGTAAGGACGGTTTTGTGAGGTCCAAGCAGGTTCCCGGTCGTACGTGCCGAGCGCAGTCGTTGTCGACAGAGCAACTCTCCACGCTTGCGCATTTCGCCGACGTCAAAGACTACGTCGATAGCTTATCATGTCTGCGTGCGAACTAACGTAGAAAATGGCGGACGCTGTCCATTGACCTGGCGGAACGCGGCTTACCGGTAGTGAAAATTTGTTTCATGAAACCACTCTGTAGTTTGTGACAGTATGCACCGTGAAGAATTATAACTAAACGACACTGCGACTAATAAGACGACACGACATGTGCTTACTTGCGTATGTCGTGTCATCTTACTAGTCTCGGAGTCATTTATTGGTAATCCTTCGTAGCGCAGTTCGAAGCACGGTTCACACGTTTGTGGGCACGTGCGACAGCGGATTTCGAGTTCGAAGCGAATCACGGTTTTGTCAGAATATTTTCTAATCAAATATAAAATAGTTTCTAAAGGCCTTTCACTACTGGGCACCGTGCTTGAACAGAAATTCAGCTCAGTCATTGCTGACATAACCATATTTACTGCGGAGAAGGACCACCCGGAGAGCCCGCGAGCTCCGCGATTAGCACTTCCCCGCAGTGCACGGGTGCTCGGTGAGAGGCGCACTCAATGGGGCTCACTTGCTGCCATCGACACTTCTAAAAGTATGAATATCGCGGTTCTCGTGAAGCGAATATCAAATAGCGTATTATTCCAAACTATTATTAGAAAATTTGAATATTCGCGCAACCCCAATTTCGCATTTGAGTGTGCCCGAATGCGCCATGCTCGCTCATAACCACTTATGACGAGCGAACGCGCTGGCACCATCTATAGGGTAGCACGGGAAGACTTACAATCTGCGTATAACTAGACCGAAGGTCTCGCAGTATTTGCAAGATCAAATCTGCACACCATCGTAAAGAAATGATCGCTCAGAACAATGTCAGAATTACTTCAAACTCACGGTGAAAGAATGATGCATAAAAAATTATAAAAATATATACGCAAATCGCAAGCGTTCCAGGGCTACGCGATAAATGGTGCTAGCGTGCTATCCCGTCGTAAGCGGCGATGAGGGAACGCAATGTGCTCAAGCACACTCAAATGCAAATGCATGAACCAGCCTTTTGTAATGCAGTGGTTCTGGGCGGTCCTTACACTGTCGGTCGAGTCAAGCACTAACACCTTTTTTTTTTTATAAATTGACGCTGGCTGCCTTACAAAGCTAAATAGACCAAACAATGTGCACTAAGCGATCAGGGTTGATTATTCTTTGTTTCAGAGCCTCGGAGTTGGTTTTCATGCGTTTAGTTTCCTTCATTTACGCTTACGTCATCGTAGTCGTCCAACGCGCTCCCCTCCCTCCCGGTGGATGGAGTACCCCATCAATTGTGTCGATTCGGAAGGGATCCCCGAAAGGTCGGCAGTCGAGAAACACCGATGCGGTGGATGCTCCACCTCCGAGGCGAGCTATCTGCCCTTCGCAACACTACACGTACAGCCAAAGCATGGTGGAGGGTAACAAGCGCACGCTCGTTGCCTTTTGCCGTGCTTTGTTGGCCGTAGCAGACGACGAAAACAACGCTGGCAAGTGGGTGAAGGGAAGAACCATACTTTTGGCTTTTAGTTTCAAGACTAGGTGGCGCAAGCTATCCCCCGTTATAAAGGGTACAACCGTTAGCATCCGTCCATTCATCCAGCAAGCGCGCAACCAACACTACCTAGATAAAAAAAAGCCTTTTGCTGAAGTTCCTCCATCACCTACCGGAGCCCCGCGCTGGGCACGAGCGCTGCATCAGCGATCCGCTGAGACTCGTGCTAAGACAGTGAGAACTCAAGTTTTGGCAGAATGCTGACGCAGCGCTCGTGTGACACTCTTCTGTTACAAGAGTGTCTTGCAGGAAATGCTACACTTCATTTCGCCTTAGGTCCAGACGCAGCCGATGCCACGAGCTGATGGGACCAATCGGACAGCATCAAAAGCGCATCATCGTGGTGTTTGTCGTGTTTCTGTACGTGTTCTATCATCGCTGAACCGATCATAAACAAAAAAAGGCCCAGCCACTTGCGCTTTTGATGCCACTTGACTGGTCCCACTTCCTCATACCGTCGGCTGTGTCTGTACTTAAAACGCGGTATAGGGCGAGCCACACAAAGGACAGTCCCAACAGGACACAGCAGATGCCGTGCACAGCATTTGCTGCACCGGAAGCGGGGATTTTCCTCCGGTCCGCTTTGGGACATTCCTTTTTCCCGGGGGTAAAGCTACTTTCTGCTTCTGTCTTTGGACCGAGGCGTAGAGCGTGCCATCACGTCGGTTCGGACATCCATTCACACGCACTGCTGGCTGTCGTCAAGGCCTCCGCTATCGTTGTCAGTCCCCAAACTCCCGAATACAAGAAAGGGGAGGAAGGGAGGAGGAAAGCAGTGCTGTTTGCAAGGTTGATTTCCTCACTGAAAACGTAAGCGTGCGCCAACACTTTCACCTCTTCTTAGAGGCGTGCACAGTTTTTTTGCTGTACACAGCATTTGCTGTGTCTCGCTTGAACAGCCCTTATAACATTCTGTGCTACTCAGATTCCGTGTTTTCGGGATTTACTTTCCTTCGAGTTCAGGGGTGTTTTATCGTGTTTATTTTCTCCCAAAAACTCTGCGTTTTTCGGTATCACTTTTTGACGTTGGACAAACATTCGGCGCTTACAGGCGCTCATATTGAAATAAATGGGACAACACTGTCAGGGTGTTTCCCAACCTACAAGAAACATGCGTGTCTCGAATACCTGGAGAACGTCCCAGTACCGATAATGAAAAGAAAACGGATGAGGGATGTCGTTCCCAAAGAAAGAAGCAGCCTTGCGGGCAGTTCAGAAAGTTGTGTATAGGGTCTTCACAAAATAAAGCTGTATATAAAAACTTCTTCTCATGGACCTTGAGTTTTTCTTCTTCAAGGACAGCTTCAGTTCCGAGTTTTTCGGTTTTCCCAGACTTTGATAAACCGGCTCGGGAGTTATTGATTGGAGGTTTATCAATATCTACCAAAAATAGGGAACTCTATAGTTATAACTGCAAACACGGCAGTTCAAAAGCATAAGTTACCAATGCCAGCGAGGGTGCGCCTGGTTCAGTTGGTTCGCCTGCTCTTGATTCTGCTGTTGGTGCATACTGTCCTTGGCCCATTTCTGGATGCATGTCAGGTGCAGGACGCCGTAGCAGCCGTCGCACGACCACACCTGCGGAGGACGTCGGCTGAGAACCCGTCGTATGGTGTGGGGATGTTTGTGAGCTTGCCTGCTCGGTCCGCCTGATCGACTCGATGCAAATGAGGCAGACGGTGGCTCCGGACACAAGGTTGTCTGTGAGGAACTGAACGGTCCTCTGCAGGTCGCCTGCACCCTGATTGGCATCTGGAACAAATTTGATCGGCTTAAAGGGGTACTTCAACGAAATTGGAAATATACCCGTCGTGTTCATAAATAGGTTCAATATGATCTACAATATCCGTAAATGACAATCGCACGTTTGTATATTGAGCCTGGTGGCTGCATTTTTCGTTATAAACAGCCCACTCTGGCAAGTGCTCGGAGAGCAGCCAGCGGAGAGCACGCGACATTTGCCGCAATCGTGACGTAGTTCATCTCGGGACGAGCAAAGCTGCGACGAGGCTGACGTCGAGAGGATGTCCAAGTCGTTCCAGCCACCGAAGCGACTGCTTTTGCACGAATTATGAGTGACGGGTTAATCTTCTATAATCTTGTAGAGGGACAATAGCGACCTCTAGGACACACAAAAGAGAGTCTCGGGGAGACGGGACTTCCTCCTTCCCCTCTTCTCTCGTGGTGGCCGGAGGTGAGACAGTTACCGTCGCTACCTGTCAAGGTTCCTAGGCGGGCGTTACAAACGAGGTGTTAGCGACATTCACCAGGTGCTCTTTGCTAATCGTTTAATTTGTTTTAAAGTTTCTTTTCGCGTCTTTTTTTAACAAGATATTGGTGTGTCAGATGTGATACTGGTCTTTTGAACACATGTAGACAAAAAAAATAAGTGCCAAAATTTTATTGCAGTATCCCTTTAAAAGGCCAGCCGGTGCGTGGGTATGCTACGCGACACTGTTGGCACGAACGAGCGATTGTCCATTTCTTCTCGTTTTCTTGTAAACATGAAATGCTGTCATCAGAGCTGCTAGTGCTGTAGAAAGAGCTCGTTCGGGGCACAGAATTCAGCTATAAAGTTTGACTCTCTTGAATGCCTCGTCCATGCAATATACGAAAAAGCGCCAATGTCCCGCTTGTGCCAGCTGTGTTGTGCAGCGTACACGATAAACACACCTCTGTCCGATACACACGTCCAGTATGTTTTGACATTTACGATAAATAAAGGGAATTAATGGGCAACACAATATGTCGAGAATACCAGTAGGTGCCTACGACGGCTCTATCTCAGAGGCAAGGCACGAAAGTGCTACACCAGCACAAAATACCGCGGCATCTAGCGTAATTATGATTTAAGCTTCCCTTACGTCAGTGGTTCCCCTACCGACTATTTGGACTGGTAGAGCAAAGGCGTGTTGATTGGTGAACTATGGCATCAATGGAGTGTAGGCCTTTCTAGCGTTGAACCTGTGTGAACTGGGACATGTTAGGACTGGAACTGAGATCATCTCTGGCTCTTTGCACGATCCTGAAATCGAGGTCAATGTCCCGCCTTTACACGACAGTATTTTGATAAGGATATTCAATGGTGCTATACTCTCTTTCCCCTCATGCTGAAGTGCAATGTGTCCAACGAGCCATCGAAAGGCACGCAACTGTCACGTGAGCTTCACAAAGGGCGCAGCGGCGCACGAGGCACGTAGTCACACGATACGTTCACAGCGCTGGTTTGGCTGAGATGGCTAGTGGCGTCAACTGCGCTCCATCATGAGATAATATCAAGCAGTGTAAACAACTTCATTTTCGCGAAAACCTAGTTTCCACGCGAAAAATATATCCCACGAATATATTGTTTCATGGTAACGAAGATTTAGCATACGACTCCAAATCGTGAAATTTTGTTCCCGTGAAGCATTTTCTAAACACACACTTTGCTAAATTCACAAAATATTGAGCCCGCGAAAATCGAGTCGCTTACAGTATAGGTCTCTTCTGGTTTGACCCAGTTTCTATATTGGTGGACAAGCTATACGGGGTGGGACAACATCAAAGTCAGCTTTCAGCCGTAACAAACACGCCCGTTCGTGGGCCACCTGCCGTCACAGCAGGTGACCAGTCTCCAAACACACAACTCACCGGCATAGGACCCTACGACCCGGGACAGTATGCTCTCCGTTTCGAGTTCGTCCTCCGACGAAGAGCGCTCTTCGCCTTCCTGCGCCTGCGGCAGAAACTTCTCCAGGTTCTCTTGGATCTTGGCGCAGGCCTCCTCAAACTTCCGGTTCCCAGGAGCGGTCTGCTGGGGGGGTGGCCTCTGGGTGGAACCATTCTGCGCGGCGTGCTGCCGTGGCACCACGACGGCCGCCGCCGTTGTCGTCGTTGTGGGCTGTGATCGACGTGGCGCAGCACCCCAAGGGTTTCGGACACGCTGAGAATCCGGCTGTCCCTGATGGCCGCGGCCACCTCTGCCACGACCCACGGACCGCGGTTGCTCCATCCTGGAAGAGATAGATGGATAGAGTTTATTTAGTGCCTGCCAACAGCCGTGAGACCTACTGGACAGTACGCTCTGTCATCTACATGGTGGCTTGAATAGAAAGCCGTACACAAGATACTAATTGCCAGGGGTACAATCGGGTCAATATAACATGTAACAATAGAGTCAATATAACATGTAACAATGCTTTCGTTGGCATGAGCACACTAAGGTACAAAATGTAGAGCCCTTCCACTTCATGTGAAAATGGAGGACCAGTGAAGCTGTTATCTTTAACTACCTAGGACGGCTTCAGGGACGACATCCAGGACAACCTCAAGGACGGCTTCTAAGACGACCTTGCATCTGGGACGACCTCAAGGACGACTTCTGCGACGACCTCAAGAATGACTTCTAGGACGACCTTGAGGACAACCTCAATTACGACTTGTAAAACGACCTCGAGGACAACACCTAGAGGACGTCGTCCTCTAGGCGTCGTCCTTGAGGCTGACTTTTAGGTCGACACCTAGAGAAATTCAGCGTTTCCACTCTGGTGAAAGCCAGAGTGGGAAGGCCCCCCCTGAAAAGGTTGCCGCTATCTATGAACGACGGCGTCAACCAGACAACCGGCAAACCGGTAGTCTGGTTGCCACCATCAGTCATAGATGGCGGTGCTGTCCAGAGTTTTGTGTCGACATTTGTTTGCCCGCGGGTACAACCACTAGGGAAACTAGTCCTTAACAACTCCACTGTAAAAAAAAAAAAAAAAATTGAAAATGTCAATTTGCAAAAACATTGAATTGTAACCGTGTCATTGGCCTTTTTGAATTAATATCTGTATAAAATAAGTGAAGACATTTACAGGCTTTCCCAAATGGAACACGGAAGCATAACGAAGCCAACAGCTCATCACAGTCAAGGGTACCGTGCGCAACTTGGCGTAAAAATTTCATATCAAGTGGAAGCCTCAAGTCGTGAAGCGACTGAAGGCTTACGTCTGCCAGGATAGAACTATAGCTATAAAAATAACTACAACCAATGTGTATTGTATATGATATAAATAAACTTCCGCCGCACCTTTTCGCTTACATTGCTATGGATTAGAGAAACGGAGTTCCATATAACAGATGAAAACTCTAAACACGGCTGGAAAAGTGAACAATAAAGAGGCAAACGCAGTGAGGGCTTCGACATTTTTTTTGTTAGCCGTGATACCGTGCCAAGGCATCGCAATGCCTGATTGGCTAGGTGTAGCATAATGGTGAAAATCGAGCTTGGAGTCCACTTGAACACCAAAGCTGAGCGGGGATGGGTGGCAGAGTGTGTTAGCGCTCCGCAGCTTGCAACATATGAAGTGAAAACTCGCACTGCAAAGCCCGGCGGTTCTGGGTTCAAGCATCAGCCCTGCTTGTTTCAATCTGGATGAGTGTTGTACTGGTGCTAGGTCATGCAGATCACTACAACACAATGTGCATTAAAGACTCCAGGCTAGCAGTTGGTACTGCACTGGCCAAATTTCTCGTCCACAGCGGAGACACCAGACGGCCGTTGGGGCTGGCTACGCTGTCTAAACATAACGCACAACACAATCACTTTTACCACATTGACCTCCCCGACACATGACACCCTTCGAGCTGTCATCTCGGATGTCTTTCAGTTCACCACTGCAGTCTGTCCCATAGACAGAAGTCAATGATGCCGACTGGCTGCTGCAGTCAACCCCTCTTGCACAGAGGAGATAGAGGAGTTTGGCCGGTTGTCACAGTCCACATACTCAACCTCCCCCCAGAAAGACGTCACCTCAGCCGACATATTTAAACTTTTGGAGAGGAGCGAAACAATCGAAAAAAAGTAAGTACGGCCCACACACCCAATGAATGTTCCCCAGACTGATTTTGCACCACAGGCTGCAAAACCTAGCTGATGCATATCGGGGTAGCAGTCCATCCACAAGCCGGAATGGCACCATGTGCGCCTATAAGCTTGTACCGTTGACAAAAGTATCTAGAATCAGAGCCGTGTATAGGAAGAGTCCAATGGGACGGGGGTGGAATGGCAAAAGCGGCGGCGCCGCCAGCGCTGCATATTCCCCTTGGGATGAACTTGCGAAGTAAGAATGAGCTGGGATTACCTTGACAGATTTGCGTAGTGCGGCGCAGGTTTGGGTCAAACTCCCACGAGCCAAATCTGCAGCTTTTACCGTCTACTCCGCCGTGGCCGTGGCCGCAATTAAAAGAAAGATTACATTCTAAATGTCGCCCTGACGGTATGATGTGCATTGCCTTTTCAGTTACGAAGAGTCGCAAATTTTAACTCTGACATGCCGAAAATAAATGCTTGAATACATCCTTACCTAGCAATTGTGATTGGAGGGTATTTGTTAAGCTCATTGCCTCTGCTAGGGGAATATTTGTGGCTAGTGGTTGGTCACAAAAGCTATCAGTCATCACGCCCAAGGTCATTGAAACAATTTCAATTAGTGACATGCCCTTTTTTTTTCTTATTCTTACCAATTAATGATCAAACTCTCTACATAAACGACTCTGCCTAGCAATATTCAATTCATGCTTTGAAAACTAAACCTCACACTATTTAACAGCCTGATTTGCTCAACGCTGTGTCTAAAGGTACGTCGGACGTATCCGGTTGATTTTCTTAAAGGTATGTCAGACGTACCCCGCCGCTATTCTTAAAGGTACGTCGGACATATCCGGTAGATTTTCTTAAAAGTATGTTGGACATACCCGGCCGATACTCTTAAACGTATGCCGAACGTATCAGGCCAATTTTCTCAAAAGGTACGTCGGACGTCCCCAGCCGATATTCTTAAAGGTATCTCGGACGTACCCTACGGATATTCTTAAAGGGACACTGACACCCCCCAAATTTTTTTTTTCCTTTTTTGTCAGGCGATTGATTATGGTGTCGGAATACTACCCAATTAATATTTTGCTACAGAGTCACATATTTTTTTAATAAAGCCAAAAAACGCAACTGCTCGAAACCGAAACCAAAACTCCCGCACCGCACGGAGAAGGGGAGAGGATAGAGTGACTGGCGGAAGTCACGTGGCTACACCCGACCATGCGGTTTTTTTTTGGTTTTTTTTCTCCGCACGTAGCAGACGAAATGCGTTCGTTCGCCGTGCGATTGATTTGCAGTTATGTTTGTTCCGCTCGCTGTTCTGTACTTCAAGATGAGTTGTTTTGTACATTTAAGTGTTGGCAATTAGTAGCGAGTGCCCGAGTGCCGTAGTGTGGCGAATTCCCGTGATCGGCTCCGAAAAGAATACTCCCAAGATGTTGCGTGAAGAGTTGCCTCACATGTCTTGCATCTCAAAGTGGCATTGTGCGGCAGAGTGCACAAGTTTCCGAAAGATCAACGGGTCGGGGTCAATGGCTGGCTGCAATTCCTGTAGAACAGTTACGCGAAGCTCGGAAAGCGGACGCTACCCGATTCATATGCTCCTTGCATTTTGTGGGAAGGGACGACGGCTCGGCGACGTCTTCGTGCAATCGGCTTGCTGGTCGGGCGTGTCGTACGGGATGAATATCAGTTCTTTTGATCGGTCCAAAATTTCTCTTTCGAAGGAAGACAGAATTCGCCGGTACCGTGAACGACAGTTCTGAAGTAGAGGTCCAACGCCCGTCGTCCGCTGCCATCCGCTAGTCCCATGATACGCGAAACGACGCCATGCTGAGAATTTTCAGTGAACGCACAGAATGCTTCCGGTTGTCTGTGCTACCTTTTTTTTTCAATCAACGTATTTGCAGCTTCTTGGAAGCCACAAAAAATGGGTTTCATATTTTTTTTCTATTTTTAATATGGACTGTATGCCTTCAATGACCCACGACTTTGATTAAATTTGGTGGTCGCTTCGAAACCTTAGAAAACTGCCCGTGACCACGGAAAAGAGAGTGAGCGCGACTCAAACCGGCCAGTTCTCGATCAGTGGTTTTCGGGCGGAAAGAAACCGAATTTCGAGCCGCAAATTCTGTTCTCGGTAGTTGGGCTCTCGTATGTCACGTACAACCATAGCCTCGTTTATACTGATAATGCCTGCCCAATGGTTGGCATCCCCATGCTTCGTCGTCGTTGCGCCTGCTTCCCATATATTTGCCACTAGAGACGCCAAAACCCCATACAAAAATGCAGACGATGCTTCTCCGCTGCCCACTGCTACAGTCCACTGTGACGCCATTTGTGAATTGAATACATTTGTAACCCGTGCTACATAGCTAGCGCAGGGCACCGTCAGTATAGTTTTCATATATAAAAGAAGTCTTAACCTTTCTTTTAACTTTCACTTCTTGGTTTTGTTCCTATGCTGAAATGTTACCAGACCTCTGGTGCTTGTCATAGCGACAAGAGTAATAGTCAATCCAAATTAAAAAGAAGACAGAGAGGCTGGCGGACGTTCACGACGTTGCAACAGCAGCCACTTAGCGTTTTTATTGCTTCTGGAGCAGAGCCTGAAAACATACGGCCCGCGGACCACATGCAGCAGTCAAGGGATTTTTCTCAGGACCGTGAACGAGCCTTCGCTGACCGGAAACCTGCGCACCCGTCGGCAACGCTCACACCGGGGATCTTGAAATACATTTTCAATTTTTTAAAATTTTGTTTAAGCTCAGTTTTTTTCAATGTTTTGACGGGTTTCTTCTGGTCCGCACTGTTTTTCACGGATGCAGTTCTAGAGGTTTAACGATTTTCTAGATAGTGGCTTGTTGAAGAAGATCTTCTTGAGGTCATGCTTGTCAGACACGGATGCAGAGTAGTTAGTGGAAATTGGCCTGAAATACTTAGTACACAGAATTTGCAGGAAATCTTTGTAATGGTTTACATCTTTATCTGCCTTTGCACATTTCAGAGCGCCATGGTGCATAAGTGTATCTACCGAACTCTCAACAGCTGCATACAAAGGCTTTTTCAGCATATTTCTTTTTTTTTTTTTTCAGTAAAACCTCTACGAAGTTCTTCAGCGCATACAGCACCCTCACTAGCTTCTCCAATGGATAGTATAGTCCTGCCCTGTCCTGGTGCCTGATGATGAAATCACTGTGAGCCGTAGAAGCCTGCTTAATAACCAGTAGGAAGCAGTCACTGCAGTTGACACGTTCCTTCACCACCCGTGCCAAATATCCACCTACTACTACGTGATGCCACACGCACACCCTGTGGCGTCACGGTGTGCGCGCCGGGAGCCGCAGACAGCTTCGTGCTATTGAGCTATGCCGGCTATGGCTAAGCGCTCTAGAGCTCTGCGAATCAAACGACGACCGAAAGAAGTTACTCGTGTCACAAAAACATTACATGATCACGTGTCCTATTTGAACACATTAGGTCACGTTACCGCGTAACCTAACATGGAAAACTTACGTTATCACATAGCTTAACGTGATAACGTAGCTTACGCTAGCTAAACTGAACTGTAGTAGCAGACAGCGGACAAGCGTCGTCTGCTTTTCTGTATGGGGTTTTGGCGCCCCTAGTAGCAAATATGTGAAGTAGGCGCGACAACGACAAAGAAACCATTGGGCAGGCATTTTCAGTATAAAGGAGGCTATGGTACAACTAAAAACCTCGGCGAGCATAAATACCCTGTCAGTGTCCCTTTAAGGCAGTGTCTCTTCTCCCAGCAGTCGGGACAATAATTTCTCCGAAATTCTACCGGCAGTCGCCTCCCATTGACTGTCTGAAATCATGTGACAACTGCCAGTAGAATACTGACATTCTCATTCTCATGGTATTTCGTGGAAACGTTTTATGGTCAACTTTTTGAGGATATGCGTTTCATGGACACACGTTTCGTCTACATTAACATTTCATCCACACTCATTACCGTAGAATACCGCGCATCCGCCCATACCACAATAAGCGCCCATACCAAAATTCGCAAAAGATCTGAGAAAATATGCACAGTACATTCATATGTAAAATTGATGACCGGACAAGCGCCCCTCCTCCATTTTTTCGCGATTATCTCTAAATTTTGAGTGGGCGCTTGCCCGGTATTTTACGGTACATGAATTACACACCGTAGGGACATTTCATCGCGCGTGTATCATTGGGGCGCGTGTTAAGCGACCCGGCCCACCTGTTCATGCCTCTTTGCAGCTAGCATGCGGCGGCTCATTACAAAAAAAAAAAAGCTGATCTGAGCTGTCGATGAAACACTGCATGTCGACGAAATGATCTGTTGATAAAACATTGTTTGATGAACTGATTGCTATCGCCAATAGGAGGCGACTGCCGGTAGAATTTCAAGGAAATTATTCTCCCGGCTACCGGGAGAATAGGCACTACCTATTCTTAACATACGTCGGACGTACCCGAACGGCAAAGCAGCAGCGAATTATTACTTGCAAGGTGATATCCGGTCTTTTTATTGGCAAATTGACAAAATGAGCCGCCCCAGAGCCGTGTATTGGGAGAGTTTGGCCATTCATTGGTTTGAATAGGCGAGCATCTCCTGGCCAACCACAGGCCGCGAAACAGCCGCTAGCGGCGGTCGTGAGCTCTAAAAATGTGATTAGACCAATTTAAGCCATTTTAGCATTGCTAGAGTAAAAACATATAACTCTTGGTGACTGAAATCTTAGCGCAAGTGAGGTTTTCGTTATGTCTATATTCAAAGGTAGAATAAACGAACGTGCACTTCAAACCAGAGCAAACTGCGTAGTTGCGATCATTGCTGCTAATTTGCTATTGACGCCATTGTCACCGAGACGCCGAGATTGAATGCTTCTATTTCGCGCTTTAAATGTAGTTTCCAATAATGTGACGTCACAGTCTGCTGATTGGTTGACGCTGTGCCACACTTTTAGTTCACGCTCTAACCGCGGGGGGAATATTCGGTGCTGGCGGCGGCCTTTGCTCCGCCCATCGGCCATACTCTCCCAATATACGGCTCCGAGCCGCCCCGGACTGTTGCCGTAAAGCGATGTGTATGGGTGGGCCAGGTAGCTTAACATTTTTGTAATGAGCCGCCACAGACAGTTGCCGTAAAGCGATGTGTATGGGTGGGCCAGGTAGCTTAACATTTTTGTAATGAGCCGCCACAGACTGTTGCCGTAAAGCGATGTGTATGGGTGGGCCAGGTAGCTTAACATTTTTGTAATGAGCCGCCACAGACTGTTGCCGTAAAGCGATGTGTATGGGTGGGCCAGGTAGCTTAACATTTTTGTAATGAGCCGCCCCGGACTGTTGCCGTAAAGCGATGTGTATGGGTGGGCCAGGTAGCTTAACATTTTTGTAATGAGCCGCCACAGACTGTTGCCGTAAAGCGATGTGTATGGGTGGGCCAGGTAGCTTAACATTTTTGTAATGAGCCGCCCCGGACTGTTGCCGTAAAGCGATGTGTATGGGTGGGCCTAGGGTGCCTACATGTTTCCGCCGCTCCGCTGTTTAGGGTGGCGACAACGTTTGTGATACCTGTTGCTGACAAACCAGTGTTGCCTACCTCGTTACCATGGCAACCTCCGCTGTTTTCGTCGACCATTTTGTCACACTCGCCGAGTCGCCGGTCGTGCGCTCGGACTACGCCGCTAATCCTCGTTAGGGCTAGGGAGCGCTCACCGCTCTCGTTCCGACGGCGAGGTTTCGGCGTTCAATGCCGGTCTGTTGCGTTCCATTGTGTCGCGGGAACTCGTGTTTCGATAAAAGCAACGCACACTTCCTGCTCACAACTTCAAAGTATGAAACACCCGAATAAAGAGAGCGACAGCCACGACCACCGCCATCCCGCTGAGCCTCCGACTCCTCTTATGAACGGAAACGGAAGTGGCCTCACAGTGTTGCCGGTGTGTCGAGACTAGAGAAACTCAACGTTGTTCACGTTTAGCGAAATAAGAAGTGGGAAAAAATGGCGGTGGGAGAGGATCTGGGAAAGGGTAACAAGAAGTTGGCGCCACCCTAAAGCGGAGCGGAAACATGTAGGCACCCTAGGTGGGCCAGGTAGCTTAACATTTTTGTAATGAGCCGCCACAGACTGTTGCCATAAAGCGATGTGTATGGGTGGGCCAGGTAGCTTAACATTTTTGTAATGAGCCGCCCCGGACTGTTGCCGTAAAGCGGTGTGTATGGGTGGGCCAGGTAGCTTAACATTTTTGTAATGAGCCGCCACAGACTGTTGCCGTAAAGCGATGTGTATGGGTGGGCCAGGTAGCTTAACATTTTTGTAATGAGCCGCCCCGGACTGTTGCCGTAAAGCGATGTGTATGGGTGGGCCAGGTAGCTTAACATTTTTGTAATGAGCCGCCCCGGACTGTTGCCGTAAAGCGATGTGTATGGGTGGGCCAGGTAGCTTAACATTTTTGTAATGAGCCGCCACAGACTGTTGCCGCAAAGTGAACGGGTGGGCCGGGTATGCTAACACGTACGCGCTCCAGTGATACACGTGCAACAAAATGTCCCTACAGCGTGCAATTCGCGTAACAGGTGTCAATGAAACGTTAGTGTCAATGAAACATGTGTCTATGAAACTTGTATCCACAAAAAGTTGTGCATGAGATGTGTTTCTACAAAATGCCGGAAGAATAAGTCAGTATAGAGAGTATTCGCTGGCGGCCATAGCCAGCCGGCAACAGCCAGGCGGCGCCAGCAGAGTGAGAGCCCACGATTATGCCCTGTCTATACTCGTTTTCACCTCAAGAAAAAAGGATGTTTTGCACATTGTTCATACGCCGGGCAAAGTTCTTACAAGATTTGGTTGTCGGAGGAAGATGCGATGCCTTTGGCGTTTGAAACGTATACGTCTTCATTAGATAACACATATCTAATCTAAAATGCACCTACATTTGTATTAATTCTCCTCATAAAAGAGAAAAGTAGTAATGCTCCGCGAGGAGCCGGAATTTTTTTTACTACGGTTCTTGAGGTGAAAACGGGTATAGTTGTAACTTGGCAAAGGGTAAACGATGAGCCCCATATTGCGTGCCAACAACTTCGACATGTGCTACGTATACGAGCACAAAGCACAGATATTGGAGCAAGACGCATCAAAAAGCCCGATACTTCTTCGCAGTAAAAGCACACTCCGGTGATACATAGTCACGTTTCGATTGACCCACCAGGTCCGTAGCTGCCGCCGTACTGGCGTGTTATTCGATCATGGCTTCCTGGCCTACCTAGTATTTCTCGCTTCAGACACTAGGCTAAGGGGCGCCACCAGAGTAATAGCTCCCGTTTGAACAATGCAGCCGCCATGCCCAGGCATACCCAATGTTTCTGCTTCAGTCACTAGATAGCGCCAAACCAAACAGCATTGCAGGTGCAACTGCTGAGCGCACACTAACGGCGAGCTTCCAGTTATTTAGTAATGTGCATTTCACACCATCAAGATTACCTGCCTTAGCAGCCTAATAATGTGAGTTCGTTCTGAGCATGCGCTCTAAACAGCGGCAGTTGTCACATGATTTCAGACAGCCAATGGCAGGCGACTTCCGGTAGAATTTCGGGAAATTATTCTCCCGGCTGCCGGGAAAATAGGCGCTGCCTTTATAAACATCAGCATGAATGAACCAATAAAATGGTGGTTATTCTCTATCTTACATAAAACCGTCGGACACACGCAATTTCCACTTCTCTTTGAATAGCAGGAACAGATGAGAGACACCGTGGAAGCTATGTATGACCACGTAAGCACTTCGTTTCAAAATGCAATGTAGCCCCGAACCACCACTTATTCAAAAGATTCGTTAGACAAAACTTTTCAGCAGTTGCCAGGTAAAAAGTTTTTAACTTCGTCGTACATGATGAACGTCTCTCCCATACCTATCACGTAGAGGTTGTAGCCGAAGTGGCGTCCCCGGCGGTTGAAACTATGGGAAATAGTCCAGTGAAAACACCGCTGGTGTTCTGTGCTTGTCGCATCGTCACATTTTAAATGTTCGATCGAACAGCACACTTATCATGAAGTGGAAGCACCTGACAGAACCGTGGCAGATGCTCCCGGAGATCCCACACAGCACCGACCACGGGCCGACAGCCGACAGCTCGTATGAAGTCGGCAAAATGGCAAAATGCAAAATCGTCAGCTGCGAGTTCCACAAGTTATGGACAGCGATAGCATTGTCAACTTATTCATGTTCGTTAAACCGTATTCCATTGGTCAACCGTTGGTCACGTGTCTACAAACTCCATGTCTCTCCTTTACGTGGCTTGGTAGGTGCAAGGTAGGTGTCGCATAGATGAGTTGATTACGTTGATTAAACTCTTGCACTCAGTAAGGAAACTTAACATTTAATTATTAGATACCATACAGTCAATGTGTGAAGTATTTATGATAGTAAGTACTGATATAAAAATGAAGTCGTATGTGTCCGCGCCTTTAGCATCTTTTGTACATGTTTCTGCATTTCAAATCTGCAAACTACATACATTAAAAATGACGCCATTAAAATACTTATATTTGTAAGTCTGCTTTGATTTATTTCTTTTCAACAATTTGTAAATTTTCACTATTCGTATTCGTTTTTTTTTTTTTAGCCACGTATCGTGTCATTCAGTGAAACAAACTTATCAAAAAGTAACTTAGTTTTGCACACCTCTTTTTATGTCCCAAAAAGTGCCAAAAAAGTCCACGCACATTCACCCATTCACCTGCATTCACCTCACACGAGCACCCGATTCCTGGTCCTGGTTTCGATCACCGTTGGTTTCGATCAACGTTACGTTTTCGATTGGCGGCCGTTCGCGGTGACGTCGTCAACGTCGTTACGTCGGCGCGACGTCATTCTTATGATAATGAGCTATTCAAAATGGCGGCCGGGGGAGCATTCTAGCTCGGTCCGCGGCGAGGAATTTCGCTTCTTTTCTCACTCTGTGTCCGCGAAAATATGCCGAAAAGACGCAATGGTGAAATCCCACTACCTTCCGGATGGGACATCGGCACAGACTTCGACGGCAAGGTCTATTTCATCGACCATATCAACAAACAGACAACATGGATTGATCCGAGAGACAGGTAAGCAGGGTACGGCCAAAGGAATGCGCGTCAAGGCCCCCTCGGGCTAAGGACTCCGCCGCGGCAGCGTTCCGTGCTTTTTTTTTTTTCTTTTTTTAATTGGAGGCGCTCGCTCGACAGTTCGCGGTGCTAGTGCTTTTCGCTGCCGGACATCGGTCCTACTCTGCGTGGTGCGTGTTTGTGCGACGCGAAAGAAATTAAGCGAAAGAAACAACAACAACATACCCGATCTTCACTTTGCAAACTTGTGTAGTTCGCAGTCCCCCGAAGAGGAGGAAGGGGGGGGGGGGGGGGGGGGGGGGAACGTATAAAAGAAACAAATAAAGAAAAGAAGAGCATCTAAAGGAATGTCGCTGATGCGGTTTTGCTGGAGCGCACGCGAGTGGTTCGCCGGTCCGCGACGGGTTTGAGTTCGGTGTGACAGTTCCCGAAGTCGAGGGGATTCCTAGCTCCGGACTGATCGCTGCGGTCTCGAAACTCTCCTCCGTCGGTGCGTTCCGAAGTCGGGACGGCGGAGTGGAGGGACTTCGTTGATTGCTGCGGCTACTTAAAGCGCTAACTAGGACTAATGAAAATATGCGGGGTTGTTTTGGCACGTTTTCTTCTTTCTTTTCTTTTTTTTCTTTTTATCTCTGCGTTTTTGTGCCACATACGGACGGACGGTCGTTTTGTTTTCCTTTTTTTTTTCTTTTTTTAAGGACTGGCTGTTTTTCGGGGGAAAATATCTCTGACTCGGACGCGATGGGTTCGTTTTGAAGGTTTCAAGCGCGTCCGTAGTGGCCGAGGTTCGAGTTTTTCTTTTTTTTTTTTTCCATTTCAGCGTCGGCGGTAGAAAGTGGACCGTTTTTGACCTCATCGCTTTTTGTTTGATCGGTCGTGTGCAGTAGCGTTTTGGGGGCTTTAACACTGAATACCTATTTTTGCAATAAAGGAAAGAGAGAAGCAACGCGATTTTGGTTTTGTTTCCTAGGTGCAGTAACTTGGGGAACGCGAATTGTTTTACAAGCGGTATTTTCGCAATCTTTCGTTTTTTACTCTTTTTTTTTTTTTACGATTGGGATACGCATTAACGCGGACTGAGGGGTGGTTCATGGGGGCGGTATCCCGCATTCCTTGTAAATGTCTGCGTGTGTGTGTGCGCGCGCGCGCGCATGTGTGTGTTTTTTTCTTCTTTTTTTAAAACTTTTTGCCTTGTGTTTTGTTAGCGTGCGGAATGTCGCGCCGTGGTTTGTTGAACTGTGTAAAAACACCGCGCCGCATGCTTTTCGCGATTCACTACTTCCACAACAAGCGTACGCAGTCTGTGAAGTTCTGACGCTCCTGCAGAGAGATTCCTCTTTTTTTTTTGTATGTTTTCTCGTTTCTTGTTTTATTGTCTTTTATATACAGTATATTCTTCTGTAGGCGTTTGACGACATTCATTCATGGGAGCTGTTATTTTAGTTTTATCTTTTACTGCTACCGCACCGCTGACAGAGTACTGAGTTTAGCATATCTTTAGAGACTTTTTTTTTTTTTTTTTTTTGCTGTTGTATTTCTTAACTTAAGAGAATATATATGTTTTTACGTATTAGGAATGCGCGCGGTGCGGGTGAGTCTTTTGCCGAACATATGACACGTTGTCGGCGGCGTTCTCCGTTCTAGGTCAAGCTTGAGGAAGGTCGCCGATGGTTTGGAATATCCACGGAGGAAAAATGCCGGCACGTTGCTTGGCGTCGGCCGTCGTAGTCAAAGCAGACACCCCGGAAGTGGCTGCTCAAGGCTCCGATTTGGTGTCAATCCCGGGGTTCGATGCATTCCGTTCGTAGTAGGTTTTCTGCCCAGTAGGGAGTTTAACTGGGATCGTGTGAGTGGTTCGGTATCCCGGCAGGAGGGGCTGGCGCGAGCGTAACCAAGCGTACCGTTGCTCGGAGACGGCAGAAATAGTAAAAAAAAAAAAATAAAAAAAAAACCGTTGCTCAGTGATTCTCGTATCGCGAATGGGCTGTGAAAAGCGAGAAAAGCAAAAACAAAAAAAAAAAGAGGCATGCGTTCTCTGACTCGCTGGAGATTCCTTCGCATTGTTGGAGTTTCCCCCTCCCCTAAATTCCGCTCCGCTTTTTGTTTTCTTAGTACGTTTTCTTTTAAACTTTTTTTTGTGTGTGTGTGTGACGATTTTCGTCTGTTACTTACTGCACGAGCAGGGGGCGGTCGACTGGGCTGTGTTGCGCACGCGCAGTGGAGCCTGCGGCGATTTTTTTAGTTGAATTAAAGGCCTGTGTGTTTTAACCTAGGGTGAAAGCAATAAAGGCTGGTGGTATCTTGGGAATGGGGTGGTGTGGGTATTGGGTTAACGTGGTTGAAAGAATCTTTCGCGTGTGTGACTTCGTTCCAAAAATACGTTAGGTCACTCGCGATGGCCGCTTGGCATTTTGGGCTGTCTGGTGGAACCAAAAATGTAAACAAATAAGCAGTTTTCTGTAGCCTGGCATGTGGGTTCTTGATGACTTTTTAAGTGTGAATGAAATGCAATTGTAAGGCACATTACCGTTTTCACAATGCACCATTCATTAACAGCCACTTGACACATTCTTTTGAGCACTCTACACCTCTACCCATCCATATTGAGCACCTTATCAAACTTACTCAAATGAGACCACATCCTTTTTCATCCGGCATACCTTTTATTAGATCGCCCATTAATCTCTTACCGTCAACCCTTGACATCTCTGTCTGGGTACGGCCTAACCTCCTTAACTTAATAACAGCTATGATAATAACCACAACAGATTCTGGTATGTAGCACCTACTTTACCAAATACTGGCACTCTTTGTCCCAATGGAAGACCTTGCGCCAATAAACAACAAGTCATCCATCCATTCCTTTAAGGTCTGAGCCTTGAGGTTGACCAGGGAACGCCCTCTTTGTATTTGTGCATGTTCTTTTTTTTATTAATATTTTGGAGCTGTTGATAAAGGCTTGCTTAGTTTGCTTAGAGAATCAAATGCTTGCTACGAAGGTCACCTATTAATGTAATAGCTCCAAAAGGGGAGGTGCAAAGTATGCAAATGAATGATGTCAATGACAAAAGCGGATAGTGCAACTCTTTGCCAACCAGTATTTAAATCTGCTTACTTTGTAGAAGTAGTTCTTGAAGTGTTATACAGGGGACTGCTAATAGATTACCTGTGCTTTCCCCTGTGTGTGCATACTTACGACAGAATAATTCTGCGCAACTTTTTAGACAATCTTTTAGTTTTTCTGAATCGAGTAACGAGTGTATACTGAATCGAGGAGTGCCCGTGTGAAACACTGACAAGACATTAAGGCATTAAGATATACTAATTAATGCATGTTTAAAAAGAGAAAAGGTGAAACAGCAATAAACAGACAAGGAACAGAGCTCACCAACAAGTTGCTATCATCAGAATATTTTATATCCAATAGGAGCATGCAAACAAAAAAACAACAAAAAAACATCAACTTGTTTTTATGCATGATGAAAAACCTAATTGTTACCAAAATAATTAAATACTCATGATTCCCAACCTTACTAGGTCGGTATAAGGTTTAAAAGTGCAAATAGACGGGGACAATAGGAAATAACACAAATGACAGGGACAGGCACTACTTTCAACTGATTTATTGCAAGACCATTCAACGCTTATATGCACAACTCATCTGCCGTTTACATATCAAACAACGCCAGCAGCCAATAAACACTTTACAGACGTCCATCGAGATAAGTCACTTCTTCATCTAGTAGGCTAACAGATGGCATGCTGACGCACTTGTCATTCTTCTTTTTAATAAAGAAAGCCTGTATAATCTCCCGCTCTGTTTTTTCTTTCGCTTTTTTCAAGAACGTTGTTGACTCTAAAATTGGTTCGCAGCCACAATGCTTACAATGCTCAGACAGATGACCCCCTGAATTGTTGTGTACAGATAGTTTCTGTTCTCTTGCCCTGTCATTGAAATAGCGTCCTGTTTGTCCTATATAAACTTTCCTGCAACTAAGTGGTATTTCATAGATGACTTTAGTGACACAGTCAGTATATTGGCTTACATGCTTCTTGGACCACAGATCTTTTTTCTAGTCATCATCGGACATATCTCAGCCAGTTTGAAGGGCACAGAAGAGACAATGTTAACATTGTATCTGCCGGCAATCTTTTTTATGCTGTGTGAAACTCTGCATGTACGGAATGACATGTCCCCTTTTTTATCTTTTTTTGTGATACTACCGTTCCGTTGATTCTTTTGTTTAATTTTTTTGAAGCAGGCTTTTACAGACACTAGAAATCGGCCATGAAGGGAACCCTGCATTCCATAGCCGTCCCTGTCTGTTTGCGCTTTTAAACCTTATACCTACCATGAACCAACTAGCCCAAACCAAAGTTTTAATGACTCACTAGGTCTTTGTCCGGTCCTTTAAAAAGGGATAGTATACAAGATGATGATAAGAATGAAAATCACTCTAATTAATTTGCTCATTGACAAGCTGAGTATGTTTGTTCCAAGACTTGCACGTCATTTCTCTAGAGTCCACTCATACAGTCGTGATATCTTGAAAGCTGGGTTGTATTTTATGTCTAATTGCCCCTTCTTAATTGAGGCTGCAAGAATAGTTGGTTTTTTAAAGCCACTTCAGAAACAGCCTGTCAATGTTGAATCAGTAGGTATGGCATTAAACAAAATTTGGTGCAAGAAAAGTGAAACTTTTAGTAGGGCTGGGCGTCGATTAAAAATTTTAACCCGATTAATCACTACCCTTTCATCGATTAATTAACCGATTAATCGGTCTCATCTATTTCCATGCATATTCTTTTGAAAAAGTCAAAATTACATATACTTTTTTCTTTTTTTTCTGGATATGTGATAAATGGCGCAGTATACAATTTAGGTTATGAATCAGCTTCGATACATAGTTTAGGACAGTTCAAAGACACTCGCATATTATTACTTCAGCTACATGAGGCAAAGAGGCTCGTTGGAATTCTCTGGCAAGTGCAGCCTCCTTTGATTGTTCACAGTAGTCTCTGCTGCACTAAATGGGCACTCGCACAGCGTTGAAGTGGCTGGGACACGTGCAAACTTCGGCACTTCTCTGGAGTTACGAACATTTCACCTTAAGTTTGCCCTTCAAATAGGTGTACCCGTCTACGTCTACGTGGTGAGAGCATATAATTTTTACGTTTTTTTGTTTGCCAAAGTTTTATCAGTTAGCCGGTTAAAAATATTAATCGTGATTAAAGCATTAATCAATTAATCAGTAGGTTGATCGATCAATTGCCCAGTCTTAATTTTTAGTCGTTGAAATTAAAAGGGCACCTAATTAGGGGTGTACAGCCATATCCATACACCAGTTTATGTGGCAGTGTATTCGGTGCACTCCAGCATTTAATCTCTTAGCTGCCAGTTGGTTTCACCAAAAATGTTAAAAAAATTGTGGAATTCTTAGGAATCATTATTCTTTTCCAGGCTTTTTTTTTTTTTTCTATCTAGAATGAGTATTAATGACCCACATTTTAAATTCTTTTGTGGCCCCGTAGTATGAGCACCTTCATTTGTTTAGAAATGTTCTAAGAAAATATATATAAGGTGTATATATATATAACAAAATATGAGAAACTTCAATTTCATGCTATAGGACAGTGCCTATGATTTGTAAGAGTTTTGAAATTTGCTTCGAGGCATTGGTTGCACAGCACAAGTCGCTCACTGTGGCACTCGGTTGCATCGGTGTCGTCTTCCCTGTCGTTTGACTAGAGCCATTCACTGTCACTTGACTCGGAGTCAAGGGGAAAAATGGCATCACTCTTATTTGCCTTATGTGGGCCTAAACATGAGGAGGTAGCCACTTTTAAAGCGCAGCGTAACTTTCCAATGGGTAAGATTGCGCTAGGTTGGGTGGATTAAGACCGAACAAGGTAGAAATGTTTCAGGGTACGCTTGAAGTGCCAAAAAGTTGAGCAAATCGACGTTTTCCCCAAAAAAAAGCTTCGCGGAATTCCTCTTTATCCATCAGAAAGCGTCATGACGGGTCATGGGTCGTTGTCTGCAGCTAATACTTCTTTCTTAAGTTTTTACGCTGTACCAATGCATTGCACACCTTTGTTAAAATTTGGAAGGATATAATGTTTTTCAGTTATTGTGCATGCTTCCTGTCTGTTAGAAAAATGTACATGTAGGTGGAAACACTGGTATCATGCATTTTCTACAGCCAGCATTAAGTATGAGATCCTCATTGAACTACACCCAGTGAGGTAATGTTGGCACTAAAATCATTAGCCCAAGTGATCGATGGCCGGAACGGTGACATCGTTGTGTGCGGTGCTGCAGCATCACGGATACACCGAGATCGAGACAGGTCGGGCCATTCCCACTTTTCAATCTCGGGCGTGCTTCAACTGACAGTTATCTTTTCGAAATACTGTAAACGACGTAATTTTCGCGGGCTCAAATTTTCGCGAATCGGGCCAAAGCTGAAAATTTGAAATTATTCGCGGGTTCTAATTTTCGCGAATCGAGTGTAGCTTCCGTGGCGTACACATATTCCCTGAATTGTTCGCGGGACTTATTTTTCGCGAATTATAAGCAATTCGCGAAATTCGCGAAAATTAGGTCCTCGCGAAAATTTACTCATTTACAGTAATTTTGTTTTGCTACATTGGTACTCTCACTGATGATTACTTCCAGTTCAGCGTCATAAAAGCATTTTACGATGGTAAATCAGTAAATAAAAAAGGTGAAATCGCTGCTCTCAGCGAGCAAGCAAAGTGTGCCCCATGTTAATAATATTGTGTGTATGTTTATACAGCCAGGAGTTAGTTGGCCCCAATGGGTGTATGGTGTCTCGGCTGTAGGTGAGCAATTTAGCCTGTGCAGCACAACTGCTAGCCTGGGGTCTTTAACGTGCACCATGCGGTAGTGATACAGGACTGCACGCCATTACAATGCTTATTGAGTTTGTAGCGGGCAGGGGTGGGGATTTAACCCAAGATTCCTAGGTACTGGAGCACTAGCTTCCACTCCACGTGCTCCGAGCTTGTGTGCCCTCGCCCACTCGGCCACTGATCCCCCTTTCCCCGTGTTACAAATATGGCACACGCCAAGCAATCTAAATCCCGTTGTGTTGGCACGACTACAGCGCAACGTGTCGCCCTTTCGCCAGCACAGCAATCGCTCGTTTGACCTAATCTTTTTTAGTGCCGACTGTACATTGTAATGCAACACTCCCGAGAACAACTGGTGGCTGAAGTATGCTCGCAGTCTTTCCTGACCTGTGTGTGGTCTCATTCTTGATGGACCCAAAAGGCTGCGGGTCCAAGTCCCACTGCCGACGTTGTGTCAGTCATTCACGGTGTTTGTGCAAGTCTGGGGCCTTTTTGTCTCGCAGGTTAACAAAGCCCCAGTCGTTCGCCGACTGCATAGGCAACGAACTTCCCTTTGGCTGGGAGGAATGCTACGATCAACAGGTCGGCGTGTTCTACGTAGACCACACGAACAGTGAGTGCCTGGCATTCCTGGATTTGTTTCCAGTTCTTGACATTGAACCACCTCAAGCACCTACACTTCTCTTCCTACCGCTGACTACAGTCAGAGCTACGAGCCAGTTAGAAACCGTGTAATATGTCGCTCTGACGTGCATACAAGAGAAGTCTCTGAGTAATGTACCACATGGTTTCTAACCGGCTTGTGATTGAACCTGATGGCTCTTAGCTTAGTCTATGGTTCTGTTTTCAATATATAGTAGCGATAAATCCCCCAAAGGAACTTAGTCCCGGTTCGATCGAAATCGGAAAAAGCCGAAATACTCTGAACTGGAGCTGTTCTTGAGTCTGAAAAACCTTAAATTCATCGGAAGAAAAACCTTTAATCTAGAGGTTTACTTCGTGTTCACTCGAAACACAGCCCCAGCTGTCTGCGTTGCTGCTGCTTTCTTCGGGAACCACACCCCACATTTAGTTTCTTTCTCGTATCGGTACCGGTACGTTTTTAGACTATTTTGGTCACAATAATATTCCCTGAGGGCTGGGGAATTGCGTGCCTATGTCTCCCAGTTTGTTCGAGATAAGCCCCGACAAACACCGTTGTGTTCTGTCTAAAAGAGAAAATAGACATCGGAAATTACACAAAATCCACGGAGGAAAAATAAAAAAAAATATTCCCTAAATTTGAGTGAAACAAACCTAAAAATTATGGAACCCTATTAATGGCCACTGTCCATGTTAGGGTTAAGGCTGATTCACATACTTGCGACTGCTTACGACCATGTGCCTTGGGACCTTTTAAAGTTTCTTGCGATAAGAGAACTCTTGGCGATTCCGTATCCTTACTATTTTTCTGCGTGCATCATTCTTTTTTTTTTTTTTCTTTGGTTTGAAAAGATTTTGACGATGTTATAAATGACCATTTTTTATAAACACTATATGTACAGTGTCCCCCCCCTCTCCCAAACAAATTTAGTGTTTTTACAGCGGAGCTGTTAAGGGCTAGTTTCCCCAGGATCGTGTCCGGTACCAAACAAATGTCGACACCCGTGGTCGACACTACACTCCGGTTGCCGCCGTTGCTCATACACCTTTTCCACAAGCGCGCAGCCATCTTGAATATCGTCACTTCTGGTATGCGGTAAAACATCTTTTCGATCTCTCCCCGAAGCTAGAAGGTGTTTACGAAAAATGCGTGATTGTCACACATTCCTGATTTGCCTCAGCTATATTTTCTCGCATATTCCAGGTTCAAACGTTTTATTATTTTTTCGCCCCGCATACCAGATATGGAACCCACGTGACTGAGAACGACAGGAAACAGAAAAGGTCTATAGATGGCGGTAGCTGTCCACAGTGTTCTGTTTGCCGGTTGTCTGCTTGCCGCCGTCGCTCATAGATCGTGGCAACCTTTTCTAGCCTCGGCAACCAGACAACTGGTTGCTGCTGTCGCTCGTAGATGGCGGCAGCATTTCTTCGGAGGAACAAGAGCGGGAACGGAATGAGTGGCGATGTGCAGAGCAGCACGAATGGTTCTGCAACCGCCGCAAGGCCGCTATCGCCTAAAGTTCCACTGCGTCGAGCGCTTCAGATTCCCTCGCGAAAGAAGAGCAGATCGCTCGCCTGGAAAGCCACCACCGAGAACAGAGGCTACAGCTTCGCTGCTCTTCCTTCTTCACAAGAGTGGAGAGGCTGAAAGTTTTTTTTTTCATTGCAGATTGCAGAAATGAACTATGCATTGTGGAATGCTCATTTTCCGCCCAAATGTGGCACTAGCAGTCCGAACCAGATGCCAAAGTTTTGCCATTGACCGTTCTTAATAAAACGTTTGAAGTGATTTTCTAAAAATTTTAATGGAAAAATGGGGCCCATTTTTGCCCGTTTTCGGTAACTAACACTATGGAGCTCTGTGTATTCGACTGCTCTGTCGACTGCCATTTTCTCATTGAAAATTTCAGAAAATCACTTATAACTTTAGAATAAGATAATGGTTACCGCTGAAACTTTGGCATCTGGTTTGGGCCACTAGTGCTACCTTTGGGCAGAAAATGAGTGTTCGACAATGCATAGTTTATTTTTGTAATAAAGAAAACCACCGTAAATCGTTCTTTCAGGACACCCAGTACATTTTGATCTCGCTAATACCGCACAACTTTCGCTCTAGTAAAGCTTTTGGCTCTAGAGCCGGATGCCCCGAAGGACGGGGTGGTTTTCCAAGCTCACTGCGAGAGGGCTGTCTGTCGACGGTATACGCTGGGATGTATTAAATGTTAATGCGTTGCAAGCAGTCGGGCAGAGTGTGCTGACCAGGGTTTGCGGACCGGATGGTCCTGACGTGGGGTCTGCCATCGTTCCTCCAGAAACGAACCAGATCGAAGACCCCCGGCAGCAATGGCGACAGCTGCAGGAGGCCATGCTAAAGGAGTACCTGCTCACGGCCCAGGACGACCTCGCGGTAAGAACGCTGTTGCTGTCTCGGGGCCAGCCGTACGTGCCACCGAAGCGAGAGATAAAACTGAACGATGCAGTTACGATTGATTGGGAAGCGCCCGGTCAGATTGCTCGATGCCAAAAGTGATTGGCCCTCGACCAAACGATTGGGACGCCAGGTGCTCACCCTCTCTGCAGGAGAAAGTCGAAGTGAATGACCGAAACGAGGTGAAGGCAGACAGGTGTGCTAAGTGTCATTCATTTTATATTTCTACTCAACGGCCGACATCTTCTGGTGGGAAGATGATCCCGTTAGAGCCCTCCTCTCTTAAACTGCAAGGGGAGCTGTGTTGGGGCAAGTTGAAAGGTGGAGAGGATGTGGGAAAGGAGAAGGTGGGGAAAAGTGGAGAATGCAAAGGGTGGCAGACGCGAGCACTTGCTGCACGTAGACCTACAAAGCCAGCACTCTCTCGGTGTTGTAATCATTTAGAAAAGGGTTCTTTCGAGCAATTAGCTCAAGAATGACCATTACTGTTTCATTCCATTTCATTTATTTTACCTCAAGGGCATCTCACGATGCGTTACATGAGGATGAAAGCAAGAAAGTTGAAGTTGTGATATATACATTCATCTAAACAAAATTATAACTAGTGGTAGATGTGATATGTATATACTCATACACAATAATGGTAACGAAGAAACTGTCAATACCAGAAATGTAACAATGTTAAATAATATGAAATATGAAACACTCAAGATAAATAGATACTCTTTCCACAACTCAGTGCATCAGCAAGCGCAATAAAAGCTATTATTTAATGCATGGAAGTCATTGAAGATATATCAGGTTAGCAAATAAGCCCTTCACAACTTAGTTTAAACAGTGTTGGATCTGAAAGAGTTACAACATTTTCAGGGAGACTATTCCGCTCCCTTATTTTACGTTACTTTAGTACTAAAGTAATTTACTTTAGTACTAAAGTAAATTGCTTTAGTAGGCTAAGTAACTGTCGTAATTGATCATGTTATGCTCTATGTGTATATTCAGTTAAAAAAAAACAAAAAAACATTGGTAGATTAGGGCCTTAATTTCTGATTTTGTTTTTGTTTCTTTACACAACAATATTTAATTTTTTTTTTTTTTTTGCAATTAGAGGAATTGATGAATGAGTACAGGTCTTGTTTTTAGTGGTGGTGGAAATGGTTATTTTAGTGGTGGAAATGGTTAATCATACTTGGAGACTCTTTTTGGCGGCAGTGCAACCAAAGCACCGGGCATCTGTTTGCTCATACACCTTGAGTACTCACTTGAGCACTCGCTCATTCTGAATCGCCAAAAAGAAGTGTCCCCTAGCATAAGTGACAACTAAGCACTGTATTTACCTAAATTCACTGCGAGTTTTTCCCAAAAGCCCAAAACAAATTAAATTGACCAGTGCTGTTATTTTAAGAGAGGTGCAACCTTTAGAGTTCTTGCAGTTTTCCAGTCTTATGCTGACAACATTCAATCCAGATCCAAAGCCATTGAAACCGGCTGTTTGTGCAATTCTTTTGGTGTTAACCTCCATAGCTGACTTTAAAATAACTCAATCAACCCATTTTTTTATTTTTTATTTTATTTTAAAATTTTGATTTTAACGTTTGGTTTGGTTTTAGAACTTTCTTGGCTTTCATTCCTGTCAAGCGTTCTAACCGAACCGAATAAAGTACTCTGGAAGTGCTTTAATATTAGCCCCGCGTGTCGGTTTTATTTTATCCCACAAGGCAATAGCAAAGTTGCCCCTCGCATTACTTATATGGTCACGATAGAATCGAGTAAATACGGTGGTAACCCTATCGCCCCCCAAAGCCAATCAAAATCACCCATCTCTCCGTCGTTTGCGTTGCAGGCCAAACGAGAGATGGTTGACGTGAAGAACCAGCGGCTGACGCTGGCCCAGGACGACTTTGCCCAGCTTTCCGGCACGCTGGCGGGGCTCTCCCTGCGGGCGGCCAGCTCGGCCGTGTCGCTCTCCTCTTCCACGGTGTCGGTGGCCTCCAGGGCCAGCTCCCTGGACCCCGACCTACTACGGTCCGACGTCGGCAGGGCCAAGCACAGGGTGGCGAGGTTGCGGCGGGAGCTCGACCAGGTAGGACGGGCAACGGGACGCTATGCGGGCGTTCGCGGGTCACGTCGTTGCGACCCACTTTTTTCGGAGTGGCTTGCGTTTCGCGTTTTGATGCATGCCGATAAATTGTGCAAAGGTAGACCTCAGTCTGGTTTTATGAATTCCAAAGAAAGCCAACGAAATAGCGGATTGGAGCCGCCCTCGAAATAAGACAAACCCGAGCTTCGCAGACGGAAATCTCTATCTACGGGCTTTTCGGCGTCGATTGGAAACACAGCCCGCATTAATTCTTTCTCGGCTAACCACGCCCCTCATTCCATTTCCTTCTCTTATCGGTGAGGGACATTTTCTAAGTGTTTGGGTCACGTGCACATTCCTCAGAGGCTGGGAAATTCCATGCCCGTGTCCCGTTCTCTTTGACGTGAGCCCTAATAAATGCCATTGTTTTCTCGAACACCGAAAATTGAGACCGAAGAACGCCGAATAAAAACCCGAAAATGCAGAACCCTACGTACATGTTCCAATTTGAGCTTGGAAGCTCGGTTTGAGATTTAGCTGATTGCATTCGGGGAAGCGGCACCTTCTTTGCCCGTCCACAGCCCTTCAATAGACCCTTTGCAAAACGTGCAGCGCCACGACGGCAGGGATTTTGGGGATCCCTCGGTACAGATCACGCGCTTTCTCGCTGCACCTCCGCGACTGCGCACGCGTCCCGGCAGCTACCGTTAGCAGCCGTTGCAGCCATCCGCCATCCCGCCCATCCGCCGTGTCGTACGTCGTTGGCGGCGTACTGTATCTGTGGCAGCGTAAAGGCATCGCAACAGGTGAACTTATTTCAATACGTTATTCGTCGTAACTTACCTTCACATATTGAACTGTCATCGAATCCATATACCGTAAAATCCCGTAAGGACGCCCACCCAAAATGAAGAGATAAATGGTGAAAAACATGGGGTGGGCTGTCTTTGGGGATGCCACAGCAAAACTTTATCAAAAATTAATGATAAGCGCGGGGGCACCCACTACAAAACACATGACGCAGAAAATGATACCGCAGACTGCGGACATGGCAAATTTGCGTTTCACGATGCGATAAACACGCAGGAATTTGCTACAAACTCCTGTGTCACAGGAAAGGATACTGCGAGTGGCCGACGCAGCAGATTCACGTTTCAAGGTGCGAAGGACTCGCGGAAACCCGCTGAGAACTCGCATCTCACGGGAACGGATACCGCAGGTCGTGAACGCAGCAGATCCAAATTTCATGGTACAATAAAGATGCGGGAACCCGCTACAATCTTGCCCGTCACGAAAACCGATATCGCGCGTGCAGATCACGGACAAAAACGCGGGAATACACTACAAACTCGCATATTACAGAAACAATAACCGCCGATCGCGGACGCAACAGTATCGCATTTCACAATGCAATATACACACGGAAACAACTCGCGCGTGTTACTTACAGCTAAAAATTGATGTTGCGCGCGCAGATCGCTGACAAAAACACAGGAATCCGCTACGGACTCAGGAACGGATACCGCAAATTGCGAATGCAGCAGATTCGCATTTCACGATGCAAAATACACGCGGGAACAACTAGCGTGTTACACGAGCCGATATTGCGCGCATATCGCAGACAAAAACGCGGGAACCCGCTATGAAGTCGCGTCTCGGACACACCGGTACCGCCGATCGCGCCATTGATGCGCAATTCCCGTCGGACATTGCTTGACGTCCCATGGGAATCGGGGGGTGGGCGATGTTTCGGAATTTTTATGGTACAGATATTTAGCCAGAAAAACTGGATGGGCGATTTCTCAGGGGAGGGCGCCCTTACGGGATTTTACGGTAGTTTGCGCCGCAACCGTGACAGGTTTCGACCAGGTTCGACAAAGTGTTGGTCCAGCAGACGACAGAGCCGGTACAAAGGAGAGGGATGAGAAAGGGGAAGCCGTTGGCTCGCCGCTCGCCCGACTCGGCTGCTCAAAAGTCGTTGCCGTGGTAACCTGTGCCTGCTCGCGTCTGCCACGTGGTCACGTGGTTGCGGGAGGAGGGGAGTACCGAGGACTCCCATTATTCGTCGCGCGGCGCGTGCGGGCTTTTGGGATTTTTGCAAAGGGTCTATCGTAGATCACAGTATCGACAACAAAACTCCGGGCCGTTCCATGAACTTTTTTTACGCGACTTAGAGTGGAATAATCGCGAGAAAATTTGAGGCTCGTATAGGGCTGTTTCCTGCGATATACTTCCGCCTCAAAATCTCGCCGGACGCAACAATGACGAACCTTTGCCCTACGTTTTTCTGTTCGCGGAGGCAGCATTCTTTAGATCGCTCGAGTTCTTTCTTTGTGTCGTGATCCACCGGACTGGCCGGAGTAGCTGAAAACACGAAGAGCTTCGGCTGGTACTTTCGACGTAAGTTCGGGCTTAGAACGAACCAGCGATCAACAAGCGAGTGGTCAAGCGCAGAACATCTGTCGTGTGCTGGCTCGTCAGCTGCAGTCTTTGCGTGGTGCGGACGCGCCAAGCCCAGGCGGTGATGGAGCGGTGTCCTCGCAGGTACGCTCCGAGGTGCACCAGCGGGAGCAAGGCCTGGAGGCGCTCCGGAGGGTGGAGCAGCAGTTCTGCGAGCTGCCGTCCGGCTACAGCCTGGATCAGGCCAAGGCAGTGCTCGAGGAGCTGTGCAACGTCCAGCGCTCCCTGGGCAAGGGCCACCGCGAGAGGGCAGACCTCCTGCAGGTGAGTGCACCGAAGGCCGCGCCAAAACGCCTGCCGCTGCGGCGACGGAACCCGCGCTTGCTACATCCGAACTTTGGCTTCTCCACATCGCCCGATGTGAAGCAATCTCGTGCTGCCACTAGTAGCACCTGATTGCTCCATAGAGTTAACATAATAATCTAGAGGAAAGACTCCTTAATATGCGCAAAGCAGCAAAACATCACCCGTACGGCCTGTACCGTGTCCTTTCTAGCTTTCTTTGCAAAAAAACCACCGGAATCACGCATTTTTTTATGAAATTAAATAACGTTGATATGCGCTCAAACAACTTGAACTCTTCGCGGCAGAACGAACATGCCTAACCTTTCGTCTGATTTCTTTCTCCGCTCTTCTGTCGCGGTCTTTCTCGTTCTTTCTCTCGTTATCGTCAATGTCGGCGCCCAAGGTTTACCGCGTTCTGCTTCCGTCTTTACTCCGTCGGGTTGCTCTACTTCATTTTGTTCTAAACTTTTCGATCTCGAGCGTCTGCCTTGGGGCAGCCAAGGAACTTTTTTTACGGTAAAAAAGAAAAAGGATGTGCGGAAAAAATGGGAAATTTACGGAACCGCCAAGTTTCCATGGTCGCCCGATGGGTGGTACCAGCACGCTCTCTCGTCGTAAGAGAAGAGGTTTCGAGGCACACGGTCCTAAGAAATCGCGAGTGTGCGAACAGGCCTTTAGGTAATGTGCCGCTTTTAAATCGTTCCCGAGTGCGCACTGCGTCAGTGTCGTTCTGCGTGCCCCCAGAAACTGTGGCGGTTGAAAGGAGGAGCTGACGCGGGGATCGCCCGAGCCGCTGCCGCGAGAGCGCCCCAGCACGGCCTCTCAGACGGACCTGTCTGGGGAGTTGGCACCGCTCGGCGCCCGCCTGGCCGAGCTCGCGCGAACCCGGCTGAGCTACGACGAGGCCCGGAGGGAAGTCCAGCGGATCCAGAGGGAACTGGCCGACCTCGAGGATCGGCTCTCTCCCGGCCAGGCGGAGTCCGACCAGGACAGGTAAGCCGCAAAGATTCCCACGCGACGGCGAGGGTAGGCCGATGTCGCACGTCGGAACGCGCAATTTCTGGCCCTAGTGAAAAAAAAAGAAAGAAACAAATCTTTCGAATAAGCCTACGATGTAAGAACTCGTATGTGCGTTACATAATTTATATAAGTTGCGATATGTTTAGTGCACAAATTTTAATTTACCATTGTGGAAAAATACTTACGGTAACAACTCCATGAATTTAATTGTGCATTAATTTAGAATGCAACACCAACGGATGTGATGCAGAACTGACTTTTTGACAACAATAAAGTTTTTTTTTTACTCGCAAGTGTATTAAATACATTTCATCCCGTAACGAAATCTAGCATTTTTCGTGTTGCAGATTTGACGTGTGTGCCGCACTCTAAAACTTGTTTTGTGATTGGGCCCGACACTAGTCACTGTGGCTATGGGTCCAAACAATTTTTGCGCATTTTATTTAATTTTTTAGAAAATTGATAAATTTGAATTTGAATCTGAAGCATAAATGAAAATTTTATCTCTTTCAGTGGGGAACCGGGCACCTAGCATCCAATATGTGTGTGGTCAGACGAGAAATGTGTGTGCGATTCTAGTGTTTGCACTAGCTTATCTCTTCGCCACCATCTACTCTTTGATGGAGAAGGGGTCACCTGTGCCAAATATGGCCAAGGCACTTGCGGGAAAGCGGCTTCATTGAACACCGGATTTGGGGCGGGGCATATTGTTAGCTCTGCATTCGCAAAATGTAGATCTTGTATGACGAGCGGCAAACTTCTTGAACCTGCGTGCCACTCAGATCTATCTGTAATCGCATTATTTTTATAACATGAGTGCGGTTTCAAGGTGGCCATGACGCAACGACCGACGACGCAACATCGCTTGCATGCTTTTAAGGGACGTGGGAGACGCACGACGACATATGCGTGGCACTGCCGGCGCATGTGCGGTGAATTGCCTCATAACGTCATCGCACCCGTCGCGTCTCCTGCTAGAGCGACAGTCGCTTCCGCAATACCCAGTGACCAAAATTTGAGATTGCGACACTCCGCTTTGCAAGCGGAGCACGCATAGTTACTCCAAGGTAAACCTTCCCAGCGCGTCATTCCGCGGTCCCCCTCCTCAGGCTGCTGCTGGTCCGCGAGAAGGAGCAGCTGCTGCATGAGCTGCGTGGCCGGGTGGGGCGGTGCGAGTCAGACGCCCTCTGGGAGGAGATTGGGCGCCTGGAGCGGGACCTGGGGGACGCCCTGGAGTGCTCCAACCGGGCCATCGCCGACCGGCTGCGCCTGCACGACCAGAAGCAGCAGCTCCTGCAGCAGCTCAGGGACGCCACCCGGCTCACGGCGTGCCTCGAGACGCGCATGCAGAGGTGAGGCGCCCCCGGGGCCTTACTAGTATACGGTGCCTGCGGCACACCTCCGACCGGCGCGTTTTGCGTCTCGTCTTGCCCGTTCGTCGGAAGTGGTTCCGAAGTGGCCACTAACGACGTCTCAAAAGCTGGAGTGTTGTGCCGTCGGATGTCGCGATCCCATAAGTTGGTAAAAAAATACCGGTAAAAAGTACATGCGAGCGTCGCCGTCGGGATTGCGTCTGGTGACAGCGTGACACTTTTATTACGTCGTCGGGGGGAAATTGAGGGTCCATTTTTTTGGATGCGGTAGACACTCCGGTCGGAGGCTTATTCCAGGCATTGTAGCCTTACGGCCTGTGCTGGTGTTGCGCGCATCCGACCCCGTTGCGAGAGTTTGCCCTGGGGGCGGTTTCACAAAGCGAGGCGATGGGAATACGGAGGAAAACTGCCTGTCTCTTTGGTGTCTCTCGAAGTTGCTCTAAATACGTAGCATTTATAGGCCTCCCGTGATGTCACCTGGGTCATATGGCATCAGGTTACATCGTATGGCATTATTAACAGTACGGAAAGCGCATGGTCACGTCACACTGTCGCACGGCATCATGGCGTCGCCCGACGTAACAATGTCGCGGATGTTGTATCATGCGACCGCATCATGCGACGTCGGGTCACATGACACCATGATCTCGCAGCATCGCAAGATGCATTTTAAAACCGAAGGTCAGTCAGGACTGTGCCAATCCACTGCTCCCTAAAGAAGCCTATATCGCGGGGATCCCCAGTTTTTGTGGTCTCGAGCATTCGTCGTCGGCTACGGAGGATAGTCGAGGCATTTTCGCTTCGAAACCAAGGAAGTGAAGCTCTTCTTTTAACCGCGAAAAATAACAAATGATGCTGAGATTTTTTTTATTTTTTTAAATTTTCTTTTTTTTTTTTTTTTTTTTTTTAAGAAACACTACTCGTGTTTCTGTCGAGTTTGTTTCAAGACGGACATGGACCTTGTCCCCTCTCCGCACGCAGTCTGTCGGCGAGCACGCTGTCGGCTTCGTCGAGCTCCTCGCTGGGCTCCCTGAGCACGGGCAGCTCGAGGGGCTCCCTGGCGAGCCTGAGCTTCCCGGACATCTACGGGGGCTGCGTGGTGTTGGACGTGCCTTGCCGGGGACACCGGGGCTCTGGCTGCAGCCCCCCACTCTCCCCACGCTCCTCCCTCTCCTCTCTGTCGCCCCCCGTGTCTCCGCACTGCGACGGGTACGTTCATCTCTCTCGGAATTCATTTCTCTACCATGTTTTTGGGTCAACGAGTGTAACCGGTTTGTAGGCCGCACTTCCCCATAGATTTTCGTGACAAAGTCGGTATAGAAGTCTCACATAGAGTGTTGCGGAGTATAGCACACGGAAGTTGTTGCAGCCACGGACCTGTGCTGCCGGCCTCAACCGTCTTTGTATCGCCTGCGGGCCATCGTTGAGGCGTATAAGGCGCTTAGTTCTATAAGACTTACTGGCAGAAATATGGGAAGAGAAATGTTACTTGGAAACAATGGTGATCCGAAAAGTTGCACGCTTTGCCCCGTGTGTCTAGTGGTTTCTTGCACGCTTCGTCGGTATATTCGGTGGTAGAGTGAGCGGTCGCTTTCGCTCTTCAAATTGGAAATGGCGATTTCAAAAGTGCAGCCATTTTTCTTTATTTTCGAAGTTACTAATTTTGTGGATCAATATTTGAGCCATAATATCAATTTATATTATCCATGTGGGCTGAATTTGCACTGAGGTTGACACTGCGATTGCACTTTTTCAAAACACAATTTTTTTACTCTTCGCCGATTGGTAGGGAAGATATCTTGGCATCTAGGGGAGGTAGAAACATTACTTTTAGATGCGGAGCATCTCTTGCTCGGGTCTATGTCCCACGGCGTCGTAGTCCGCACTCACACTACGCATGCGCAACTCTCCTCCTCTAGTCTCCTCTCCTTCAAGTGTGAGCGGTAGCGCGCTGCGCGCGTTCCCCATCACGTGACCGGGGCGGGGTCTGAGGCGAAACCGTGTTTTCCCGGAGGAGGAAAAGGAGGAAAGTTTTCGACGCGCGGGTCGCAGCGCCAGGCCAGGCCTTTCTAGTCGGGTGAGCTTTCCCCTCAACTCCGCGGCTGTCGTCTGCTAGCATTTCCCGACCGCTCGCGTCCGTTGCAGCCTAGATCTTACCGGCCAGCCCGGTCTCGACGAGGAAACCTGCAAGCGCTGTTAGGGCATTTTGCGCCGCCTTACCGTGCGGTCTGATTAGACTTTCAAAGTTACTCGTGCTACATCAGTTCACCGCTGTTGACTCCACTTCACTCCGTTCTTCCGATGAAGTGTGATGGAAGCAACAGTCCCGTCAGTTAGTGGGTTGGCGCAAGCAAGCGTCAGCACCACCCCGATGCTCAGCATCACCCCATGGTTCCCCTCGGGAAGATGGTGTAATTTTTACACCGGAGTTGTTAAGGGCTAATTTCCCTAGTATCGTCTCCGTGGACAAACAAATGTCGACACAAAGCTCCAGACAGCTACCGCCATCTATGAGCGACAGCAACAACCAGACAACCGGTTTGCCGGTTGTCTGGTTGTCGCCATTGCTCATAGATGGCGGCAACCTTTCTAGCCTTTCCACTCTGCTTTTCACCAGAGGAGAAAGGTTGAATTTCTCTAGGCGTTCGAGAAGTAGTCCTCGAGGTCATCCTAGAAGTCGTCCTTGAGGTTGTCCTAGACGTCGTCCTTGAGGTCGTCCTAGACGTTGTCCTTGAGGTCGTCTGAGAGATTGTCCTCGAGGTCGTCCTAGAAGTCATTCTTGAGGTTGTTCTAGATGTTGTCCTCGAGGTCGTCCTAGAAGTCGTCCTTGAGGTCATCCTAGACGTGGTCCCTGAGGTCGTCCTGGGCGTCGTCCTCTAGCGTCGTCCTCTAGGCGTCGTCCTTGAGGTTGTCCTAGGCGTCGTCCTTGAGGTCGTCCTAGACGTTGTCCTAGATATCGTCCTCTCGGCACCTCGAACAATAGTCTGCCACATCTTGTGCCAAAGCACCATTTTTGACCATTTTGCTAAGAATTGTGCCACACTTTCACCAAAACTAAAATAAACGAAGCAAAAAAAAAAAATGTATTGCTCTATCTTAATATTTACAGAAGTGGAAGAAAACGAAAATAGGAAAAATATATATTTCACAGCATGTCTGCCCACCATATAGTTTGTTTCATCATATGTCAGAGCACAGTTGAAGGAACACATGCAACCACGAACATGCATACTAAAATCGCGAGTCTAGCGGCATTCATTGCACTTGATTGGTTTAGCCGATGAATACTTGCAGATAGACGATGAATGCCGTGATGTCGCGCTTTTAACGCTACTTGATTGGTCCCATTGGCTCGTAGCATTGCCTGTGCTTTGCATAGAGATTGCTCGTCAACTGCTCCTCAACTGCTCGTCAACTGCTCATCAACTGCTCGTTAACTGCTCGTGTAGAGATTGCTCGTCAGGAGCTAAAAGTCGGTAGAAATATTTGCAAAATAGTAGGACGGCAGCTATTGTAACAAGAAAGGATAAGGGTCTTCTATTCCTTATAACATATCTGCCGCATGCCTCCATGCCGGGGATAGAGTGTACCGTGGCACTTGTGCCGCTGGCGTCAACTTTTGCGGCCTCGCACCAGCGCGCGCGCGTCGAACTTCACCGCTTTGCATCGGAGTGCTAGGAGCAGTGGCTGACATGGGAGGGCACATGGGTTCGGGCGATTGGCTCAGAAATTATGCTCGGTACTATTACAGGTCTACCTTCTTTGGCCTTGACTGTAGGCTGACATCTAATAATAATAAAAAAAAGAAGCTGTGCCAACAAAGGAGAAAAAACGCGGGTCTATATTTGAATAAATCTGCTAATCAAGGTAGCTTCTGTGCAGCAGACAATCGAAAGGGCAATGAACCTTGACTCAATTCTGGTTTGAATGCCTCTAAAGTGCAGTGTCACTTGTGAAGCACAGATCTATGAGTAAGTTTTTATGATATTTGTGGGGGGTTGTTTTCACAGTTGATAATATTAGAATATTGAGTTTGGTGGGTTCTTAAAACTTGGTGGCGGGACAAGTTTTTACTGATAGACCTTTTTGCGGATATTTCGATTTTTGCTGACATTAGAGATATTATATTTACAGGCTCAATTAACTATCAAGGGCAAAAAAAGGGAGCGAGGCTTTACCTCAACTGAAGCGTGCACTATGCTTCATTTTCAACCATTTTTAAATACCGATCTTAAATGGAAATAACTCTGAGCTCAACCTTATTTCTAAAAAGAAGACAGTGTGTTCTTTTTGCATCCTATTCATTCTTTCTACAAAAGATAATAAGTAATATGCTCCAGTGTCAAAGGGGAACCTTTCGTTATTATCAAATAGGAACACGTTTAGCGACGCAGCTAAATTTTTATTTTCAAGTGTCATTCTAACAGTGTTAGGATCTGCTCCAAAAGTGTCAGTGACTGCTTCGAGCCAATAATTTGCCTGCTGCAAACCCTGCTACAAAAGGTCAAATGCTGCTTCCATTTCTCTTTTTTTTTTTTGGCAACATCTAGAGGAATGTGAAAAGTGTGCAATGTTGAAAACGGAATCTTCGATATGGGTCTTAGAAATTTTTCGAGTGATTATTGTCTAATTACTTGTGACCACATCTTTAATGCTTAACTTCAATGCCTCGTAGAATAATTAATGACGGGTCAATCTGAAAAGTACCGTATTTCCAAAATTGCATTCTTTATACTTTCTAGTATGTATCTAGACGTCTGTTAAACATAATATTTAATAGAGCCATTTTTTCCCTCTTGTTGCGGGCGAGGCTTAATTATCTTCGGGACTTATCAACCGGCTGAAAAAATGACCAGATATTTCAAATCGGCACAAAAAACTGTACAAGCTTGCGCAGCATCGTTGGATTTGGTCAAGACAGGAGGAGATGTGCTCCAAGACCCGCATTCTTTTTTGAAACAGGTGCAAGGGGGTCGTGGAGGGTCTCAGGCCACGGGGTCCCGAGCCCCCCCTCAGCCCCATTTGCGAGCAGGAAGGACTCAGGGCCGGGGGCGTCTCGGCCGCCGTCAGCGACGAGTCCGTGGCCGGGGACAGCGGCGTCTACGAGGCGGCCCCTCCCAGGTGAGACTGGACGCCTTCCGAACGTCTCGCGACACTGTCCCAGTTCGGACAAACCTGCCTCGCGGGGCAGGGGGATAAAAGCCTTCGTTGGGGACAGACCTGGACTGTCCCTCGGTGTCGTGTTTACTACGAAGTGGCTTGCAGCATTAGGGCAGCTGTACGGGCGACAAGTTTGAACGTCCCACGACGACGACCGGGCTCGAACGAACGGGAGAAAGCCTTCGTAAGGGCAGACATGGACTTTCTCGGGTGTCGTGTCGAGTCTGAAGCAGAGGGGTCATTCGAGGTCGACCGGTACTTCCATTCTTAAAGTTGAGATAGAAAATTCAACGAGAAGGAGTCAGGCACCCTGGCCGTCGTTTTGGGCATAGAAAGAACTGGGTTGTGCGACTGGAGACAAACGAATGTGTCCTCGTGGTCAGTATCTGTCAATGGCTGTGGTCCCTTGCAAAACTGTTGACACTATTCGTACACTCTTGTCTGCGAAATAATTGCCTTTCCTATACTCTGCTTGCAATGTTCTCAAAACTTCAGCTAGTTTAGTAATGTTTTTCTTTGCCACATGTTTGATTATGTGCCACTGCTCCATAATTGCAGACACATTGGTTGGTGCCATGATAGTTGTAACTGCTGCGCGCGCATTCAATACTTCGTTCCGGGCGGGGGATTTTCGAGAGGGATTATGTTAATGTCCCCCCTAAGTTTTATCATGCTACACTTGTTCGGCGATTTCTCGCGGATTAATATTTGCAGCCTCGGGGCGGCTGGAACACCCAAAGGTGCGAGGGATATCCGACGGACTCGCCGGTCTTGTGCCCAAAAGGGATATCTGTCCAACCAAAATAAGCTGCTACTCCGCTCTCTCGGTTTAAACTACCCGTGCCAATACCTCGATTACCAACACAAAGCAGCAAAAGTACCTTGGTGAGCTTCGCGTCGGCAAACACTCTAGTCTGTATTACGGGCCTACAAAAGAGCAGTAAAAACGCTACGGGAGTGAGTTGGCGTACGAATTGACAGTTTCTGAACATTAGGCTTTGTGGAATTGTGGCCGGCATGTCACTCTGGTTACAAGAGTGGGAAGTCATCAATTGTGGCTCTCGGTTCTGACAAAAAAAAACAGAGACAGAAGAGTTGTCAAAGGATTTAGACAGCGTGTGGTTACTCTGCCAGAGTATGGCGACGTGGCTACGCACCTTAGACGAGATATTTGGCCGATGCAGTACCCCTGCAAGCCCGCGGTCCTTAACATGCAACACATACTAGTAGGCATTCAAAACCGCACGCTGGTACGACGCTCACCCAGATGGAACCGGGCAGGGGTGGGGATTGAGCCCAGAATTCGCAACTTTCAGCGATGGTGGTACCGCGATGTGAGAATCGCGCTCCCTAGCTCCTGGATGATCGGCCTCATAATAAATAGCCTTGCCTACACCTTCCTGACGTCAAAAAATAACGTAAGGCTCTAATACTGCTCGTATATAGCAAAACTAGAATTACTTACGCGTCGCAGACCCAGCCTCGTACCACTGTTCTACGGCGATCATCCAGATGACAGCCATTTTGATAGGCACCAGTGCGCCCCCTATAGACCGTGAAAGTTGCGAATGCTTGGGTTCCGCGGTACAAGCTTTCGCTCCGTGCGCTCCGAGCTGTGGTGCAGTTAACAAAATCGACCACCGATCCTTCCCAGTTGCAACATAAATGTTACCTCTGCAGGCCTGGAGAGGAAGAAGACGAAGAAGAGGAGGACGAGGATGACGACGACGACGATGACGACGACGATGAGGAAGACGACGATCCCCTAGAAAATTCCGAGCTCTCTGGCTGCATCCACCTGCAGTTGAGGTTGCGGCATTGTTCCGGGGACGGGTTCCTGCACCTGGGACTGGAGAGGGCCCGCCACCTGACCCCCGTTGCCAACGGTTCCTCAATGTGAGTCTCTGTTGCGCTTCCCACGGTTCGGAGCCAGTCTCTGGACGTCGGCGGATGCCAGCGAGTAGCGTTCCGAAGAGATCCGCCCTTCCCGATGGCACTGGCACGCGAGAATGTTTTCGGCGCATGCACCCACAGTAGAAAAGCTGCCGGCAGACAACGAAATCGCTTTCGTGTTTTCACGGTTTGTTGCAAGGCTTCACTCCCAACGTTTGTGGTATATGTAACACGAGCGCTTGCTTCTCGCTCACAATGTTGTGGGAACTGCCCAGAATTCTTCCTCATGGTCGGGACCAGAACAGGCCTTTGGGTGGTCTTTTGCTGGGTCGGGATCAGTTGCCACCATACCCTCCCCCAGGATAGCAGCGCCATGACCAGTGGCATAGGCAGAGAGAGGTTTCTAAGTCAAACACCCCTCCCTCCCCGCTCCCCTAATATGAATCGTCCCCTCTGTCCTCACACTCTTCATGCCTAGCTCCATAGCCAACCCTCTTCCTCTCGGAGACCTCAACCCAGGCTCAGAGTACGCTGTTGGAGACCACGGCGATTTCCTTTGCCCCACTTGTTAGCCACAAATGCAAACCCAAACATTTGCCAACAAACCGGTTGTTTCCTAGCACTGCCCGGGCGACGACGCGCTTGCATCCAATTAGCAAGCCGGTTTCGGATTGCATAAGGTGTGCACCTTTGGCACCGGCGAGGGTGTCAAAAGTGCCCGGCGTGCAGACAACCCCTCGCGCACGTCGCGGCAGAGGGTCATCCACGCGCGTTCTAAGCTCGCGCCCTCTTCTCGCAGCTGCGTGCGGGCGACCGTGCTTCCTGGGGGCCCCGAGTGCGGCTGGCGGTCGTCCCCGTGGCTGCGTCTTCCGCGGAAGGGAGAGGAGGTTGCGGAGGAAGCGGAGGAGGAGGAGTCCCTAGGCAAGCAGGAGCTCCAGCTGCCCGTGGGGCCCCGCCTGGGGTCGGGACAGGTCCTGCAGCTGCAGCTCTGGAGCCAGAGTCCCCACATGGTCCAGGAATGCCTGGTCAGTCTCCATGCCTTCCCGGGGCGTCTCTAGTCAGTGTCGGGCTAAGAATGCGGTAGAAGCTCTCCCTCCAACACGCGCTCCATGACTTCGGCCGGGCGCTGTGAATGCAACGAAGTGTTATCAGAAGCGGAAAGCTCACAATGACCTGTCACCTACTGCTATAGTGGAAACACCCTTTTCTGCTGTTTCAAAGGAGAAGGCTTTTGTGGGCTGGTTTCCAAGTCTGTGGGTTCCTACAAGAAACCACTCAATTTCTGGAGGATGTTCGAAATAAATGTATGACGGTTACGGTGGTTGGTGCCGTTATGGGTCATGTGCGATCATTGTAAAGTTGTGGGGTCGCGAAACTTCACAGTGTCTTCAGTATCTCATTGTGGTGTCATGTCATGGTGTGAGAGAAGGTGGTGACCTGGTTGGTGTCAGGTAGTCGTACAACGGTAAATTGAGCAATAGGTCTTCACGATTAAGTTAAGTGGGAAAATATATACAGTGTAGACCGCATATAACGTATGTCACGGGAGTCGCGAAAATCCGCACTATAAGCGGTACCGCGCTATAACCAAAACGTCAATTTTTCAGGCCAAAATACATGCGGTGAGACAACTTATTTTTGTAAAACAATTTATTTTATGTTAGATGAAAAATAAAGCTTAGTCTGAGGACAGCTTATTTCACCAGATTAGTATGTATTTACCCGAAAATAGGTCGACCCCTATTTATGAACTCACCGAGAATAAAAATAATTCAAATATAGATTGACTTCTTCTTTTTTTTTTTTTTATAGGAACAGGGGAAAGTTAGGGCAAAAGAAAGAAACAAACCTTTATTTACAGCACTCTCGGCTAAATCGCAGGGCGATGCCAAAAACTTGATCATCGTCAGAACTTCTGGACAGGTCATTGTGGTCCGATGCTTCGTCAGCTTGGTAGACATCCTCGCAAATTCGCAACAATACCTCGCTGACCCCGTCCATTGTAAAATGACGGCAAGAAGAAACGAAAGAAGGTGGAGACGGGTGAAGCATCGAAACACCAAATACAAATATGCGAGCAAGGCGGGAGTCGCGGTGAGCAACACGCGAGCCGCCGCAAGCAACAAGCTAAAATAACCTCCGTTGTTTCTTTTTTTTTTTTTTTTGTGCGCATTTGCGAGGGAGAGGAATGGACTCTGGAGGAGGAGGTGTTGCTGGAGGGCAAGGTGCATGGCGCATCGCGTTCCTCTCCCTCCCCTTGCCCAGCGAGGGGAATGCTACAGGCGCGTAGTCATTCGTCTTCGCCTCTCTCTTTGCTTCTCCTCGCTTCTTTGAGCAACCTCCTTGCCATCCTTGCCTCCGCGAGTGCCGCTTGCGGCTAGTGCCGTTATCTAGTGTTGCACAGGGAAGCGTGCTCGCTGCGCCGGTTGGTCGGCGGGGTCGGCGGGCTGTTCCAGAAACCGCACTATAACCGGTATTTCCCTTCGCGTGCCTGCATTTTAACCGGTACGTAATTACATGGAGTTGTATGGGAGGCGAACCGGTGGTTGAAAAAAGCCGCGTTATACCCAGTCCTGCACTATAAGCGGTTACGTTGTAAGTGGTCTATACTGTATACTACCCTAGAAAACACAATTCATCGAGAGGAGATGAGAGGCGCAAGACCACGACTGCAGAATGGCGAATGAACAAAGCAAATTGGAAACGTTGATAATAATGACGTGCAGCTAGAGAAAAAGGTTGTCGCACATGTCACCTACCGGTAGGACTTAGCTGCACTCAAGCAGCGCTGCCAAACCAAGCCAATCCATGTGCAGCCAACGTAGAATCTCAAATGGCGGCTTCACGTTGGTGTTTCCCACTGATCGCTCGCTACAATTTTGTGCGAAAAATCGAACTTTCAGACTTCTAGTTGTCCAAAACACAGGTTGTGAATATGCACTATTTCTATCAAGTAGGTCATGGTTCCTCCATTGGGCCCGAAATATCTAACAAGTCCGAATTATCGGCTTCCGAAAAATCGGTCCTCGACTGTAATTAAATGTTTTGCTACGTAAGGCGACAGAATATCACAGAAGGACGTTTTCCTCTTTCCACACGAGCCAAATGTGGGAGACCCGGTTTACCAACATTGCTTTGGGGAATTAAAACTTCCTCAATCAACTGAGGTGAACTGTCTGTGCGTGAGGCTTTTGGGGCCCCGTAACAGCAACATTTCTTTCTTCCTCACGCTCGGCGAAGTGCAAACCAGCTCGCTCGGCCCGAGGTGCCTTTTGTCGCCAACCGGCAACCACGTGCAAACCTCGCAGGGCTGCGGTCAGCTACCCCTGTGCGGCCTGGGACCTTCGACCGTGTGGCTTCGCTGGCTGGAGCTCCGCCCACCCGAGACCGCCTCTGCCGCGAGGGACGAGAGCAGCGACGAGTCCACCGTCATCTCTTCTCGGACGTCCACCCTCACCAGGAGTCCCGGTAGGCTCTCGACACGGAAGTCGTTTTACCCTGAACCAACACCGGCTGTAGTTTCATACTTTCTGTGTTGCCAACGGGAGGCCAGCACGAGGCCGAGATCGGGTGCCGCGTCGGCGTTTGGCTGGCACTCACGATTACACCAGTCCCCGCCGAACGCCGACCCAGCAGAACTGTACAGCCCGTGCCGCGCCGTGGCCTCCGGTGGGTGACGTAGAAAAAATGGGCTGTCACGATCTTCAGCATTTCCCGAGGGGGCTGTAAATGCTCGGCATTTATAGGGCCTCTTGGCACACCTCCTTTTGCAGGCACAGTAAAGGCCAATGAAGGGCACATTGCGGGGGATGTGACCCCGTCACGGGGTCACATCGTGTGGTCACGCGATGCTGTGGCGTCGCGCGACATTGCGAAGCCGCCTGACTTCACGACGTCACGTCGTGTGACACCGTGACACTATAGTGTCGCGTGGCGTCGCGGACCTACGTATACTGCGCGTTTAAAGTGCCTTTGGGATAATGTCGCAGCATAGCGCGATACTGCGACGTCGTCGAGGCTACGTCCACGGACACGAAATGCCCAAGAGCTGGTCCTATAAATGCTACGCACTTATTGCGGCACTGCAGGCCTCGCGATCGAGGAGGTGTCGTGCGCGCGCATGCTCCCGTTTCCTCCGCAGAAGGAGAGGCTAATGAATGGACCTCTCGCTCCGTCGCAGAGATGCGCTGCCGCAGGGATCCGGCGGACGAGCGGGGCGGCCGGCAGTCGCCCTCTCCCCTGGCGGAGGAGGAGGAGGCGATCTCTCGCTGCGACAAGGAGACCAACACGGAGTGCGTGTTCCTGCCCGAAGGGCGGAGGGGCCGCAAGGGCGTGGCGGGAGACCCGGCAGCTGCTCTGCACGGACCTCCGACGCCACAGGTCCCCGTCAAGAGGTCGCAGACCTTCGGGCCCGTGGGCCACCGCTACGTCTGCAGGGTGGGCTGGCTTTCCTCCCTTCTCACTCACCCACACTCATTCTCTCAATTGTTCTGGCTCACGTTCTCTTACAGTAGAATCTTAATCCACTGAAACTCCAGGCAGCCACAAATTTTGTTTGAATTATCAGAAATTCATCTAAATATGATGCGAGATAATATTATGATTTGTCACATGGATGGCTGCGCGTACAAGCAGATATTTGATGATTTCCTTCACAGACGTTTCTATTACAGTAATTCCTCGTATTTGATTTGGTAACTACTGTTCGGTATTCGCACACCCCTACTTTTTTTTACTCGGTAAAGCTGTCGCAAGTTGTTCATAACCAAGGTTTGTTTGATTAAATATACGGTCAGAGTGTTTTGCTGTGTCCACGTCCACCTTCAACACTGCTGTTGGCTATTTTTTTTTTTTTTTTGGCTCTCACTTTTATTGAATTGTCACTTACACCAAATATTTTTGCCGTCCCGTCGAGTTCGTTGTAACGGGGGATTACTGTATATTGCTCTTTTTAGGTGTATTGTGCATCATATTTCGACAGAAACGTCAAATCTTTGGGTGTAGGAGACGTAATACAGCAATTATTGTTCGAAAATGCCGTCAGACAGCACCTCCGGGTGTCTGAGCGCAGAAAGAGGGGGCGTGTTTCAATCTTTTATTAGATCTCGAATAGGGAAGTCGTCTGCTCATGAACGTAATTTGGGGATTTTAGGATGTCTAGAGCCCGTACATTCACCATAAATAGACAATTCCAGAATCCACTTGAGTTTCCCTTTAAATTAATGCATGCAAAAAAAACTTTTTGTTTTTCCAATTTTTTTTTTTTTTTTTTTTTTTTATGAAGGATTTCCTTATATTTGGCATTTGTTTTTTATAACTGTTTGATAAAGGTGTCATACTGCATGTTTCATTAAAAAGAGGAAGAAACCAAGCCCCGCGAAATTCCTGCAATTACCATTCTTGGATTGCTTCCTTCAGCAGGAGCAGTTTATAAAAGCATGCTTATTTGACATCCTTTTATGTAACTCACTGCCACGAATATACCTTGCAAATTTTTGTACGAATGAGGCTAACAGCTTTAAAGTTTTCCTCTGGGAGTGGTGTCCTCCATTCAAAGGTGGGCCAGTTTTTGTTAATCAGTGCTTTCCCATTCCACTTTTGGTCATGCAGTTGAATCGCAGCGACAGCGACAGTGCCATGCCATTGTACCGGAAAAGCGGTCCCTTCCAAAGGAACGCAATGGAGCGCAGAAGCCTGCGCTGTAAAAAGGTAAGGAATGAGTCCCATTTCTCACTCTTTTTTTTTCAGTTGGTGTTTTCTTTTTTTTTCTTCTTTTTTTTTATTAGTCTCATAGTAAGAAAAAGTACTACGTAGACTCTAACCAATTTCTTCAATGTGCCCGACGTTAATAGAATCTTGGCATATACAAAATACAAGCAACAATCTGAACCGATCCACCGGAACGCTTCCAAGCAGCTATATACACGGGCTAAAGTGCGCCTCACACAGAAACAGAAGAGGAAAACAAAGCTGAGAGAGTGGAGAAGAAAACGACGACGGGTTGCTACCTTTGGGCCCATATACAGTCAACCGTGAACAAGGAGCCGAGCTGGCTTCGAAACGTCGGGCACATTGAAGAAATTGGTTAGAGTCTACGTAGTACTTTTTCTTATTACTTACCTAACCAGGCGGAGTTCCGCCGAAATGTTTACATTTAGTCTTATGGTAATTCAGTCATCAATTAGCAAGTTATGACTTAAATGTCTCCTATGATTCAATGTGTTCAATAGGAATGTAAGAAGGTATCTAATGGAAGTGAGATTGTAGTTTGTGCGAGCAATGGGTGTGTTCTACTGATCACCGAGACTTTCCTCTTGTTTTTTTTTTTTCCTTCCTATTAATGTACTTGTCTTGCCACAAAAGATTTGTCACACCAATGTCAGGAGGAATCGCTCGATGGAACGTAATCACTATAGGCTATGTGATCACGCAACTACTGCTGGTGACGTGGTGTCCGCCAGAATTATGTGATCACATTACATGGTGATCAATCGGGGTGTTCATCACATGACACCCTGATGGCGCATGGGACCACTGTCACGTCGAGGGCATCACATGACCACCATCCGTCAAACTCGGTGGGAAAAAGTTACAGGAGGACGCTTGAACTTCGCCTTTAAGAGTGGAAGACGACAGCTAAATATAAATAGCTAAATATAAACCCCCGCTCGTTCCCTAACCGTGCAAGCGTGTCTGCGTGGCCTAGTCGGTAGTGTGTCTGGCTCGTAACCGACGGGCCATGGGTTCGAATTCCGTCTCTGCCTAAAATTCTTTGATTTTTTTCTTTAAGGTGAATTAATTAGTTTATAAAGTGAAATCATTTGAGACATGCGGCGACCTTTAAATCACATTACGTGTCATGTTTCAATCACTTTCATTCTACTCGTGACGTCACGTGAGCGTCGTGGGTTGTCCGAAATTCCTGCGCGAGATCACGTGGCCGTGTCGTCGTAACCCTATCGACCAATCGGGATTTTCCTTTCTCATGCCACCGACACTGATTTTTCTGCGACACGAGCTCCTTAAAGCTATCGCTTTATTATATATCGCCCTATAAAGGCCCGTTCACACATACTACACTGCAGTGCTAACTGAGCACTATAGACTACAGTTCTGACTTTGACTTTGTCACTGCCCTGATGCGTGTGGCTTCACCTTTTCCTGCTCACACACACAGTCCAGTGCTAAACCAGGTTCGAGTTGGGGTTTGTTCACACATACTACACCACGGATCTACCTCAGCGAGTCGGCACCGGAAGTAGCGCCGACTTCACGCTATGTTAGAGATACAGCGCGGGGTCAGTGCTAAGTTGCGTTCAAGTCGGCACCGCATCAGTGCTGTTCCCGGTGTTGATTTAGTGCTGCGATGTATGTGTGAACTGGCCTTCAGCACTGGCAGTACCTCTGGTGTAGTGCTCACTGCGCTATCTCAGTGCCAAGATACAGGTATGAACTGGCCTTAAAAGGAACTAAGGCGAAATTTCGATGGTCTCCGATTGGCTTCAAAAATGTTTGAGCATATTGATAGACACGGCTGAACTATTAAACCAAATTATAGGTCAATATTTTTTTTGTGAAGGTATTGAGTTTCTAAATTTGGTTCTCGTCGGTTTTTTGAACTGCAGGGCTCTACTGGCAGCATTGAAAATGTGACAACAGATGTTGTATTTTGGGAAGCACATCTTGTTTCTGACAGGGTACGAGAACTTTGATGATGTGAAAGGAGTGCTGGAAATGCTCACTTTAACAGAAAAGGAAAAAAAAAAAATGATGGATGTACTTTGTTTGTTTATTAGACTGCCTGCTCGACCTGAAAGTTTTACAATGTGTGGTGTCATGCCCGTGGATGGTACGAGGAAATTTGAATGCTTGTTTTGACGCCGCCTTTAGTTGCCATTTTCTTAATACAGAGCTATTTTCGATTTAGAGCTAACAGATAGCCTGCCGGGCAGAGTTAAGCACGGGTGTTCCGAAAAAAATGGCCGTTCGGGTAGCTCGAAACACTGCCGCAACACTCCTTTGGCGGCCCTTCCGGGCCGGAGCAGAGTGGTCGTCGCTCACTGCGACGGCCGTTCTTTGGGGAATGCAGGCGGCGGCGGCGGCGCAGGCGGGGGTGCAGCCCCCCAAGCGTCACAACGGCGGTCGGACCTCGCTGGACCTTGCCCTGGACCTGCAGGCTTCTCAGACGAGCCTCCAGCTGCTCCAGCAAGACCTCACCAGGCTCCGGGAGATGAAGCGGCGCCTAGAGGACACGAGGGCGAGAGGTGCGTCTGCACGCTCCTCCCCACGTCGCGCACCTTTCGTTCCCTGGCACTTATGGGACGAGCTCTCGGGTCTTTCGCGTCTGCTCTGGGACGTAGCCTCCACGACCTCGCAGTGTCGCGCGACACCATGGCGTGACATTGCGATGTTGCATCATGTCACACTAGACGTCGCACGACACGGTGACATGACACTGTGACACCAAGTCACGTAGCATCGTGACGGCACACGACACTTTGACGGCTTTATGTAATCGTAGAATCCTGGCAACGTGCCCATCAGTGGCCTGCTTACTGTGCCAGCAAAAAGAGATGCGCGAAGAGGCGCTATCAATGCTACGCATTTAGAAAACCTTTGCTAGATGCAAGACAGAGCTAATTTCTTTTTACTGTGCAAACTGGGGAAAAGTATGGGAAATTGCCGTAAAATCCTGAAAGGGCGCCCTCCCCCGAGAGATCACCCATCCCGATTTTAGCTAAATATCCGCAAGGTAGTGACTATTTCGACGTCCACTTTCGAAATAATTTGAAACATTATTTTGACATTCGTGACGCCACTTCCTGAAGATGCGAAAACATTTTCAAGATCATTGTTACGTCTTCCGTCAAAATATTTGTTTCTCCTTGTTTAGACATCTCAAACTTGGAACTTTGGAGCTTCGAAGTTCGGACCGAACGGTGATTGAAAGTGGCGGTCAAACAAATATTATCTTGCTAGCAGGCGGCGTTGCAGTTCAACACGCACTTTCCAAAAACAAATGTGCAGTCAACTGCAGTTTTTATGACCTTCTAAGTGATGTGGACTGCGAAAAAACTTCTCAAAGTACATCAGCTATCAGGCCGCACGTAACATTTACTTGGTTGTGCCCAACATTACAAAATGCAGCACCGTTGCTTTTCACGATTTATTTCACGTTTTTATATCGAGGGAGCTGGATGTCGTGTCATAAAATTTGCAGTTGTTTGGAAAGTCTGCGTATATATCTTGTACAACCGCGTCGGAACCTTTCTTCGTTTGCACCGGTCAAGAAACATCAAGGAGGCAATGTTTGCATTCACAACTTTTCATTTAACATCTCGATCGTTTCGTAGTTAACCCGCTCGTTAAACACGGACTGAAATGAGGAGTAAATCTAACTAAATAAAAACAAGGCGGGAGCCAGGTGCACCATACGAAGATGCACTCACACAATATAGAGGCACAGAAAGCGTGCCAAATTTCTGTGTTGCGTAGTGTACACACTTACATTTTTATGTACAGGCAAGACAGAGGGATATCCAGCTCGCCCTTGTTGTAGATTCAAAATCTTAAGTGAGACGTGTGCCGAAATGACGTGCTAGAGCTGTGTACATCGCTGCCGGGCATGGCACGCCCGAAAGTGTCAACTGTCCAGCCAGTTCCGCACACACGCTGGATAAGACATTAACACTGCCAACTAGGAGCGAAACTCCTTAGACACGCAACAGATGATTCCGTCAACACATTAACATCAGTAAGTTGCGCGCATCTTTTAATTTAACTTTCGGATAATTTGACCCAATTTCGCACGTCCCGTCAGGGTCGAATTAATAGAAGTAGACTGTATCCTTTCTTGTGACACAGGGGTTTGTAGTGAATTCCAATGTGTTTATCGCATCGCATTGTGAAACGCAAATTTGCCATGTCTGGGATATGTGGTGTCAGTTCCTGTGTCACATAGTTTGTAGCAGATGCCCCTGTGTTTGTCATTAATTTTTGATAAAGTTTGGCTGTGCCATCTTCAAAGAGGGTCCACCTCATGTTCCTCGCCACATATCTCTTCATTTTGGTTGGGCACCGTTACGGGAATTTACGGTAGTCTGTTTGCTCATTCGTTCGCCTCTTTTGGGGTCAACATTTCTGTAGGTCGTGAATAGGGTTCTTGTGTTCTTCTTTTGAACAGGTTTCCTCAAAGCTGGGGAAAAGAAAGAAAAAAAAAACCCAAATTGGAGCTGTTCTTGAATCAAAAAAACCCAAGCTTCACATTAGCAAATTTTTTTTTTAAGTTCAGCTTTTTTCTGCATTGACTCGGAACACAGCCTGCACTGAACTGTTTGCGAAGCCACTTCATTTTTTGGAAACCACGCTGGTCATCTCTTTCTCTCGTCGCTGCATTTTTTAAGTATTCAAATCAACGGCGTGTTCCCTGGGCGTTGGGGAAGCCCGTATCCTGTATTGTCTCAGAAAAGAAGCAGTAAACTGAGACTTTTTTTTTTTTTTGTCTGATACAAAAAAAGGGGGGGGGGGGGGCCTCCGAATTTGAAGAAAAATAAGTCTCGAAAGCGGAGAACACTTGTCATGCAGACGAGACGAAGAGATGCTGTTGTTGTTGCAGTGTGGCCAATGAACGGCACGAGTTCTGCGCGCATCTCTTTCTACGACGACGTAGTGACGATTGTGCGAACCTTTGGAGACGTGCGACAGCTTGAAGATTTGGCGTCTGTTCCCGATTGCGACGGTCTGTATAACTGTCCTCGTTTGTTGCAGGCGAAACCGAAGTTCCGGCGTGGTTGGCAGACGACGAGCAGTTACGCCAGGTCTTGGCCGCCGCGGATCGTCAGGTGGGTCTTGTTCGACGTTTCAAGAGGACTCGGCCGTCCGCGATTGAATGTCAAAATCTGGAAAGTAAGCTCACGTGTCCCGGTTATGGACGTCGTTGGAGTTGCGTGCTTCGGCAGTTTGTTACAAATATGAAATCGAACCAGTTTTTAAACTTCGAGAAAGTTTGCTGGAACGACGCCTGAAGTCTGAGGTACGAAATTCTACCGACTTCACCGTGACAAAACTTTGACGGGGGTTTAGTTGGCTGGAGTGACCCTTTATGCAATAGAGTAAAGCCGACTTTCAGTCCACTTAACTTTTTTGCGGAATATGTTTCCCGTGTACAAACTGTGAGGATTAAAGCGTCGAAAATACAGTGGCTGAGTAGAAGACAGGCGCACCTAGTGCTCCCGAGGGTACGTCTCTCTTCCACTTGGCCGTTGTTTTAGGCACTTTTACAGTATGCAACGTCAGCTAGCTTAAAAAAAGCACTGAACTCTCAAAAATAATTTTTTTTAGGATCCTGGATAATACATGTAAATCACAAAGGGAAGAGCCCCCCCTCCATTCCCACAACAATTTAGTGCAATATGGGTGATTCCAAGACATGCTTTATTTCAAAGTCAACGGCTCGACCTTGAAATAGAAACGTGAAATTGAAGACGCGAAAATATTTTTGTGGGGAGTTCAGGGTCTTTTTGAGACACTAGAGAAGGAGGAGGACTTGCGTCAGAGGCCAGAAAACCCGGCTCTCCTCACTTATATGATCGTCATTTAGACGGCAACGGAAGGAACCAACTGTGCAGTGTGCACAGTGTGTAGTAAAAGCCTTAACCGAGCGTCGTCTGCTCTGCAGGCCACCCGGCAGACGGTGGAGGAGAAGAAGACCGAGAAGTTGCTCAAGAAGACGTCGAGGGAAATATACCGGTTGCGCAAAAGCCGCAAAAAACAGCCAGACATGGCTTTCTTCAGGCAAGTGTCTCGTCCGCTCCGCTTCGTTCCTCGCCAAATTCCGTCAGTTCCGCCCCGACGACGGACCGATCTCCCCGAGCGTCCCACGCATGCGCGCCACCATCGTAGAAGTTTGTTCACAGATGCACCGCAGCGCTATTAGTCGGCGCTGGAAATAGCATGGGCCTTGCTGATGCAGTGCCGACTTTATCCTACGTTAGTGATACAGTGCTGCGTCGATGCAAAGTTACGTTCAAGGCAGCACCGCATCGGCGCTTTTTCCAGTGTTGATTCAGTGCTGCGACGCGAGTGCGAACTAGCCTTTTACCGTAATCCACGGGAGGCAGGCACCAATGCACTACTCGCGCAGACTCGCATCGGGGTTGTTGCACGTGCAGGAAGACCGCTGTTCCCACGATGCGTGGCAGCAGGGGTGGCATAATGTAAGTAGCTTGTGGGACCGGTCTATTGGCGACGTGCGCAACTAAAAGCGTCGCCGTGGTCGGCGCAAAGGAAGCGCGTGAATAATTTTGATAAAGCCTTCTAACCTGGAAGCTAATAAATATGGCGCCGGGCAGATTTGCAGTTATTCGTACGTTTGTGTTAAAACCAATGTTACTAGATCAACTCGGTTGCAAAACTCGTGCAGAGAGGGGACCCCCCCCCCTCCCCCTCCAGTTTGCCATCTGTCATTCCAAGCTCCATCTAGAGGCTGCATTCCAAAACTGTGTGTTTCATAGTTGAGAGCCTGCATTACAGAGGGTTTCCAACTTCTCGATTGGAGTTGCGTGGTGTACGGACCATGCTTGTAATATGAGCTGCGAGGAGGTGACGAACACGTTGGTCGTCTGCGGGCGCCTCTGCCTTTTCGCCCGCTCTCCTCCTCGCCACGTGAAACCTTGGAACGTGCGCACTTGCGACCAGTCTTTTCCAGGGGCGTCCGCCCTCAAATTGCAAACGATCATCCCCGTGGTTTGAGATGGACCCTCTCTACTTCTAAACTCTCGATTCCATAGAGTATGGTGAAGCGCCATCTAGAAGCCGTGCTTCGGAATCTGCATATTCCGTAGAGAACACTACCGTAAAATCCCGAGAGATACCCCACCTAACATCAAGAGCAAATTGGCTGAAAATATGGAGTGGGCTAACTTTCAATGTACAATAAAAATGTTTTTTTAAAAAATTGTTATTTTTAGATCATGTCCCTTCCAAGCTTGTTATGGTGGCGAGGGGCAACGAAGCAAAGATGACTGTACTTCCAAGTCAGCAACGTTTGCTTATATCCCGCCATAGCGAACTAGCCGCATTTACGCCGAGGCCATCATTGATCCGAACGGTACTATTATTAAGGGTGGGCTATCTTTTGGTGTTAAAAGCAAATATAGCAAAACAAGCCAAAAATAGGGGTGGGCTATCTTTCGGGGGTGGACCATCTCGGGATTTTATGGTAGTTACTCTAGGAGCCGTCCGTGGAAGCTGGGTCTGCGGGCAGTTCTGGTTTGTTACCAGCAAGGTGCCATTGTATGTTTGTTGCTTTTTGTTTTTATGGGCTGTTCTGCACATTCTTTTTTTTTTATCAGCTTAGCATCGGGGTTTTTTTGTTTTTGTCGCTTTTTTTGCATAGTGTGCGTTACACAAACAAAAACTACCGAAGAAGCCGAACCAAGCGAAATTAATCGGTTTACACGTTTTCGCGCAGGGAGAAAATGGCGTTTCTGACGAGGGCGCAGTCTTCGGTACCCACGCTGCCCCCGGAGTCGGAGGTCACAGAGCCACCCACCGTCGCCACGTCAGCCACCCCGGCGACACCGCGGCGCTACGAATACACGGTGGACCCCGTGTTCGGAGTTCAAGTGTGACGACAACGCCACCGCGTGTGCCTCCATCGCGGCCGACCTCGCGGCCCGTCCGATCAAACGTGCAGTCCCTGTTCCCGAAGGCGGAGCAGACGACGCACCAAGTGCCTCGCTCCGTTCTTCGGAGCTTGCCCTACGTACCTGAGACCTCTCGGCCACCGGCCGCTCACGGCTGCGGCTCTGGCCACGGCGCCCCGGTCCGAGCCGTGCCAAGCCTCGTCCATCCGAGCCGGGCCAACGGCGCGTGGGAAGAGACTCTCCTGGAAGGGGGAACAGCAGCCCGGCTGCATTTCCTGCGTGTCTTGTACCTCTTTACACCGCTGAAGAAGCTACTTGTGCCGACGTGCCTCCTGTAAATTATTTTGAATGTTTTTTTTTTTCCTTGTGATAAAGTACAAAAAAGGGACGCGTGGTGTGTCTTGTGGTGCATGGCAACTGAGTATTGTTGCCTTCCTTTACCCGCTCTTGCGATCCAAACCAGATGCCAAAGTTTCAGAACTAACCGTTATCTCAGTCAAAAATTGTTATTTTCTGAAAAGTAAATTGTGGCCCATTTTTGGCAACTGGCACTATTCAGCTCTATGCATTTGAGAAGTTCGTCGGCCGCCATTTTCCCGTTGAAAATTTCAGAAAATTTTTTATAACTCTTGAAGATGATAATGGTTCATTCTGAAAGTTTGGCATCTACTTCAGACGACTAGGGCGACATTTGCGCGGAAAATGATTGTTCGGCAATGCCTATTTCAATTTGCGGTGAAAAATCTCTTTCAGCCTTTCCACTGGTGAAGAAGGAAGACCAGCAAAGCTGTACTATGGTGGGAATGATGTAATGGCCGGCCACAAGTCTGCAAGCCAGACTGGAAAGGCTGGAAAAGTTGCGCCATCTATAGGCAATGGCGGCAACCAGACAGCCTGTTGTATGGTTGTCGCCGTTGCTCATAGATGGCGGTAGCTGCCTAGAGTTTCGTGTCATCATTTGTTTGCTGACGGACACAATACCAGGGAAACTAACCCTTAACAGCTCCGCTCTAAAAAACTAAATATTTTGGAGTGGGGGGGACACCCTGTACCAACAGCGCAATGACACGGACAGAGTAAAAGGATACTGACGAAAAACAGCACTTTTGTCTGTCAGTCTTCTTTTGCCCTGTCCGTGTCATTGCACTGTTTGGTCGAATCGGATGCCCAGTAGCAAGTGTAGGTAGTTTTCTGATATCTTTCGGGCTACCAGAGATGCCCTATCTTTAAGACTCAACATTTTGCAAATTCAGTCCGGCAAATATTTAACGGGTAAGTTCCGAAATTATATGGAGGCTGAAGAGGCACTCTTAACTGTGAGCTGCATTTGGTTGCAACATTTCAACATGATCATATTAAATATATCGTCGCAAAGCATTACATGGCTTCATTGCAAAATGTCGCAAGACGAAGGCAGAAACTTTTTAAACTATACTCGGTGGCAGCTTTTTTCTGCTTCATTTTCAGGGCTACCTTAGTTTCCACAGCCTCCCCACTGCTGGCACCACTACATTGCTTTGTCTTTAATCTTATTTGCATGTTCTTGTTCAAGTTGGTTTGAGGGTACCCCAGGAACTATGCTAGCTTTGACAATAAAAGGGTGGTGAGCTGGGCTAGCTTGTAAGCTTTGAACATTGCTAAACTCGGCAAAATAAGATGGGAAACTGCAGAAGAATACAAGAATGTATGTAGGACAGACTGGACGGTGTAATAATGATGGGCTAGGAGAGCATAACCTGTCTCTTAGATCAACTGGGGGGGGGGTCATCTACCCCTGTACTGTCAAGCTTGTTCTTGCAACCCAACTCTGGCTAGTAACACTATTATCGGTCGATATAAGGAAAAAGTCATGAGCCATTCCACTCTGAAGGTGGATGACCAGTGAAGCTGTTTAACACATGACGCAGACGTGACACAGAATTTCGAACAAAGGTATGAACACAATTATTGTCTTGATCGGTGGTCATCATGACGAAAGGTATGCACATACCTTTCGTACGAAAGGTGTGCACATACCCCGAATAGCAGGAGGAAACCAGACGCTAAAGCCCCTTCATGTTTCAAAAGTAGCGCGAGGTGCGTCAATGCACGAGGCACGTGCAACGTGCAGCCCTTGTGAAGATCATGGCGGCACAGCGCAGCTTTGACATAGATTTCAGACGCCATGTTCTTCCCAGAAGTGGTGCGCGGCATGTGTCTCAAGCATTTCCACAACAATGAATGGCGCCACTTTTCTTAGGATAGAGGGGATGTTACTAGACGCCCGACGGGACTGCGACCCGGTGGAAGGAAAGGAAACTAGGCACGGAAGCACTTCGACCGAGGACAAAGAGAGTGTGGTGCGAGCCCTCTCGAGTTTTACAGCGAAGCTGTTATACGCTAGGGTCTGAGAAAAAATGCGTCCTCAAATTTCGACAGAAAACTCCCCATTGGTCATGGCAAGTATGAATAAATAAAAACAGAAGGGGGGCAACCAGCGCGAGTCAGCCTTCCTTGGCATTATTAGATAGTGAGGTCCTGATCTCTTGTTATCATCTCCAGGCCTCGTCCTCGAGGTCGTCCTTGATGTCCTTGGCGTCGTCCTCGAGGTCGTCCTAGAAGTCGTCTTTGAGGTCGTCCCAGAAGTTGTCCAAGAGGTCGTCCTCTAGGTGTTGTCCTCGAGGTCGTCCTCGAGGTCGTCCTAGAAGTCGTCCTTGAGGTTGTCCTCAAGGTCGTCCTAGAAGTCATCCAAGAAGTCGTCCTTGGGGTCGTCCGAGAAGTTGTCCTTGAGGTCGTCCGAGAGGTCATCCTCTAGGTGTCATCCTCAAGGTCGTCCCTATAGGGTCGTCCTAGGCGTCGTCCTTGAGCTCGTCCTAGAAGTTGTCCTTCAGGTCGTCCTAGACATCGTCCTCGAGGTCGTCCTAGAAGTCGTCCTTGAGGTCCTCCTAGACGTCGTCCTCGAGGTCATCCTAGAAGTCGTCCTTGAGGTCGTTCTAAACATCATCATCTAGGTATTGTCTAGACATGAAGATAACAGCTTCGCTGGTCCTCCATTTTCACATGAAGCGGAAGGGCTTTACGATTTTTTTGGTTGACGCACACGATAAATCCACGGAACCCTAACCATAAACCGCTTCGCTGTAAAAAACCCTCCAGAGAAATTTACGGGGCATCTATTATACAAGGTTTGGGGGATTGCTGTGTGAGCAAGCCTTCAGTAGCACTATCTGAAGTATAGTTTTTCAAGTGAGTTCAGGGTCTGTCCTATTTTCTGTATTCTTCTACAGTTTCCTTTTCTTTTCGCTGATTTTGTTCATGTTTAATAATAGCCTTGACAATGTTTCACAAAAAAGTTGATACTGATAATTTGGAATAGAGCAGCTGTATAGATCTCCTTTGCATCGCTTATCACCCAGGCGAAAAATACCAAGTGACAGCTGTGGACGCATGCACAGCGTCCGATATACTGCACAGCAGATCAACAGCACATGCTCGGGAGGCATTCCATAGCCCAGAAGACAAAGATGGTAGCGTGCAAAAGGCAATTTTACAGCGAAGCTGTTAACCCTTTCCCTACCATGGACGACCTGGGATAACCTGGGTTCGTCCACACTGTTTGTACCACTCCCCCCGAAGACAAGCTGGGCTCGTCTACGTTGATTCGGGCTCCACTATGCTATCATGGACAAACTGGGCTAGTCTACGTGTTTCTAGTTAGCTTTGCCGTGGATAGATGGCGCTTCACGGAAAATAAAAACATAGTACATTTCTGAATTTGGCGGAAAATTGTTCCAATGCAGGTAACAGGGAATTTAAAAATGGCGGCATCAACTTCTGGTCGCTGCGTTCGTAGAGACGATCTTGCCTCAAAATTGGGGCAAAAACGAAGATATTGTGGTGTCTCCTCAAATTCGGAAGACGAGGAAATGAATCTTTCATCGGACAGCAAGAGCGGTGCATCTGAGTTATTGGATTTTAGCTCAGATGACTCCGATTTCGATGAGGACATCGTGTCGGCATGTCGGCATTGGACTAGAATCAACGTAAAAAATCCCCCTCCGGCCCCTCCGCGTTTTGTGTTCACTTTGCATGCAAGGTGATGTGAACTGCCTGCAGTACTGCTACGCCTGGCCTGAACGTTCATGTGCAAGGTGATGTGAACTGTCTGCGGTAATGCAGTGAAGCCGAACTTTAGTCCCCTTTTCTTTTGCAGTGTGTTCAAAGATCTCTCATATAATAATTTTTTTGGGCATTTGTTTTTGGCCTTTGTATTGCATATATTAAATTTATGGGGCACATAAAAACAATCGGTATTTGCAAATCGTTTTTTGCAAAATTTTCGCGGTAGGCAAAGGGTTAAGGGCAAGTTCCCTCAAAAAATTTGGGTGTGTGTATGTTTATAGAGCCTAGAAGTTAGCTGGCTCAATGGGCGACTTGTCTCCCAGCTATAGATGAAAATTTAGCCAGTGCAGTACAACCACTAGCTTAACGTGCACCATGTAGCAGTAATCCACAACCGCACGCCGGTACGATACTCCTCCAGATTGAAACGGGCAGGGGTGGGGATTGAACCCTGGGTTCTGCAGCGCGAGCTTTCGCTACATGTTCTCCGAGCCGGTGTGCGCTAGCCCACTCGGCCACCGATCCCCATGCATAGTTCCCCCACTATCCTGTCCGGGGACAATCCCCCATTATCGTGTCTGCGGACAATCAAATGTCGACAGAAAACTCCCCTCTGGTCGTGGCAAGTATGAATAAATAAAAACCGAAAAAGGGGCCGAGTATGAATAAATAAAAACAAAAAGGGGTCAAATATGAATAAATAAAAAGAAAGGGGGCAACCAGTGTGAGTCAGCCTCCCTTGGCATTATTAGATAGTGAGGTCCTGATCCCTTAATTGTAATCCCCTCTAGGCATCGTCCTCGAGGTCGTCCTAGACGTTGTCTGAGAGGTCGTCCTAGGCGCCGTCTTCTAGTCTTCGTCCTCAAGGTCGTCCTAGACGTTCTTCGAGCTCGTCCTAGAAGTTGTCCTCGAGGTCGTCCTAGAAGTTGTTCTTGAGGTCGTCCACTGATCTCAATGACAATTGCTGGATCGTGCTTCCCCGCTTGTTCGCTGCAGCGCAAGTGAAGCCACCGGACTTCACTCGCTTGGGATACGATTTGCGATTTTGCTAGCCTTTCGCTGCGGTTTTCCAGCGTGCTGTAGACACGTTTTCTACTCGTTCGTCGTCATTCGCCAAAGAAGTTTTTTTAAGACTCTGTGTATTGTTGAGACTTGCCGTTGTGAACACGTGGAAAATTTTACGAAAGCGCAGTGTCGCAGGAAAAAGGCACAACTCGTCGAAAGCAAGGGTCTGGCGGCGTGTTCAAAGCGTCCTTGGCACGCCGAAGTGCCGTGTCTCTGGGCCTTCGCACGCATAGATACCGACCAAGAATCGACGCCGTGTGAATGTATTTAGCGAGTGTTATCTGCGTGAAGCCGTATGCGCCTCTGGATCACCGTCTTACTTTACTCTGACGTCTGAATACTTGCGGCCCTCGCGGTTTAGGAACGAGCTTAATCGAGCGTCCACTAGCGCTGGAAGATGGGGGGAAGGTACATCTTTTTTTCGTCCTTAGACGATTTACACAATACCGTGCACAGCAGCTCCACATCACTGATCAGTGCTGGCTCATTATCAACCTACTTAATTGCACTTGACGTTTGAGCGTAGCTCGCCTAATTGTAATTGGTCAACAGATTGCACACGACCATATCGGCCGCGCTTCAAAGATTTTCATTCTCGCCGTCTTGTACTTTTGCTTTCGAAAACCCTTCTTACTCCACAGCGTTGCCCTATTCGTGCTCCCACGTAATCCATTAGAGTAGATTTGGAACATAGCCATGGTTAATAGTACATAAGAACACATACAATCTCCTTCCTTTTATTGACAGCAACTCACCGAAACAGCTGGACGATCCAGAACTTCGTGGCCGATATAAGTATATATATATATGATCTAAAGGCATCTACGCGCGGCACACGTTCAGAACTTTGGTGCGGCGTCAATTCTTGACCGGTATCCAAGCGCGCGAAGGCACAGAGACACGGCACTTCGGCGTGCCAAGGAAGCTTTGAACACGCCGCCAGACCCTTGCTTTCGACGAGTTGTGCCTTTTTCCTGCGACACTGCGCTTTCGTAAAATTTTCCACGTGTTCACAACGGCAAGTCTCAACAATACACAGAGTCTTAAAAAACTTCTTCGGCGAATGACGACGAACGAGTAGAAAACGTGTTTACAGCACGCCGAAGAACCGCAGCAAAACGCTGGCAAAACCGCAAATCGTATCCCAGCGAGGTTGCGTCCGGTGGCTTCACTTGCGGGAGCGGCGGGAAGCGCGATCCAGCAATTGTTATTGAGATCAGTGAGGTCGTCTGAGAGGTAGCTCCTAGGCGTCGTCCTCGAGGTCATCCTAGACGTCGTCCTTGAGGTCGTCCTAGAAGTCGTCCTTGAGGTCGTCCTAGATGCCATCCTCGAGGTCGTCCTTGAGGTCGTCCTCTATAGGCATCATCCTAGATGTCGTAGAGATAACAGCTTTGCTGGTCCTCCATCTTCACGTGAAGTGGAAGGGCTCTACAATTTTTTGTTCAAAGCAGAGCATCGCAGTACCGCAACAGTATGCCACTGGGTATTATTTAGAGCACAGCTCTTAGGTGCCAGTTTCTGGCTTGAGCGGCGTCAGCGCGCGTTGCATTATGGGAAAATTTCCCCGCTAATTGTAGCAGGAAAATTTTCGCTAAATGGACCTTTTTTGAGAAGCATTCTGCGCACGCGCGAGCGCCCGATGCTAAGCGGCGGAAGTCGGAACAAAAAATCGAGGAAATTCGGAAGGAGGCTGTGGATTAGCGAGTAGAACACATCATTGTAGCATACATATAATTGCGATACACAAAAAAAGAAAGTAGACGGAAGCAAAAACACGACGTTTGGGTGGACGCCACGGATGTCCCTCTTTAAAGTCACGTTAGGCACGCGCCGCAGCTCAGAGAGTGAAGAAACTGGTAGCGTAGCTCCCATTATCGATTGGTAGCGCAGGTAGGTCCCTTCCTCGATTTTTAGTTCGTGCAGCCACCGCCTGGTGCTGTCGGTATATGAAAAAGGTCCATTAAACGGGGAAATTTTTTCGCTAACATTGGCGGAAAAATTTTTCCGCTAAATTTAGCGAAAGCATTACCCGCTATGTTTAGCAGAAAAATTTCCCCTCTAAATTTAGCACAAAATATTTCCCGCTAAATTTATCGGCGAAAATTCCCCGCCAATTTTAGTGGAAAAATTTTTCGCTAAGTTTTGTGGAAAAAATTCCCCGCTAACTTTAGCGGAAAAATTTCCCTGCTAAATTTGGTGGAAAATTTAGTGAAAGTTTTCCGCTAATTGGGAGGGGAGCAAGAGAGGAGGAGGGGAGGGGGAGGAGGGGCATACCCTAAGGCCCCTGTATAAGAAAGGTAGCGACATCTCCTCCCTCCTCTCCCTCTTTTCTCTCTCTCGCCCTCGCGCGTCGACGGTGGCGCCGCATGGATTGCTCCCAGCTAGCAGACGCTCTCGCTTGGATACAATGGGGCGGAAGGTTGTTTCCGTTAGTTTTCGTGTTTCGCGATTGCATTTCTGTCGCGAGTTCTACAGTTTAACGCGTAATTGACTACAGAGACTTTCGAGATATCAACAGAATGACTTGACGGCCTGGGAAACGCGAACTAGGGCAAAAATGGGCCCGTGATGCGAGCACGGTCTATGTTACTATGCTACCGGAGCGAGGCTCTGTTTCGTTCCTGCGCGAGCAAAGCCGCCGACTACGTGCAGCAGCGAACTCTTGTATGTTGCACAGTGACTTTGGTACAACTGAAGGCAGTGTCTTTGTATTACCGCACGCGTGCCCCAGACGGAAAAAAGAAAGATCACACGCTCGTTTTTTTTTTTTTTTTTTTTTTTGCTTTGTAAGGAGGCAAGACGTGACAGGTAAGCACGAAGCGATTGCCGTTTTTTTCTTTCACAGCTGAAGTACGAAACGGTTGCTGTTTTTTTTTTTTTTCTTTCACAACTGAAGCACTCTCCTCAAAACCACAGAGGCTACGGACGTGAGCGGGCAGCTTCGACTCGGGCTCCCGCTGCACGAGCGTTCACGCAGCAGAGGCGCGATCGAACGTAAGGAGCCTCCACTTGTAACGTTTGCGCTTAGTTCATGTTAAGCGGAGATTTCTGCGGTCTAGATAATAACAAGTTCCCCTTTTTAACGATATCTGTCCCTGGCGTGAGCAACGTGCCGTAATAGTAGCACACAAGCGGTCTACTAATATTTGATCCCCATTGCTGTAAAGGCGGGGCTGGGAGCCTTCACCCTATACGCGGCACAACAAAATCTAAATATTCTGCGAAAAAAAAAAAAAATCTTAGCAGAACGAGCGAAAACCCAACTATCCGCTAACACCTAGAACTCTTAAAAGCTTTGTGGTTTTGAAAATTTCTTGTGATGCCTTGTGTGTACTTTGTTTTTACCAGACATTGTAAGCTTAAATTATATATTCACAGCAGTGCACCCCTCATGGACTGTCGTTTTTCCAACTAAAATAATCTAATTTTATTTATCAAGCGACGACATGAAACAAATCTTGTCTTTTGAAAGCATTTCTTTATTATTGCGAATAACCACCACATAGGCCTTCAAGTTCTGCTACCAGTGGCTGTAAAAAACAAAAAAGACTAAAAACCAAAATTAAGTCACAGGTAATCCATTTTATTGTTTCACAACACACCAAATCACGAGGACTACACAGACAGGTTATTAGGGCTACTTCACACAGTAACGCTTCCCTGTGCTCAGACCGCTTGTGAGGGTCTGAGTCACAATTGTAAGAGGGTTATACTAATCCTGTTACAATCTAACTCGTGCCGTCTCAAGGGGTCGCAATGTAGCACAGCGAAGTGCAACCGTGTGAAGCAGCCATTAACCTGTCTATGTAGTCCTTTAGAAGCTCCACCTCCAGGCCAGCACTAGCTTCTGCTTTTGATAGCAAAAAGCTTGCACAGCGAAATGATGGCAGACGGCAACAGGTGTGTGCTAAAGACGTAGCTTCTGCTTCCACTGCACTCACTGGCGAGGTACATGAAAACATCAAGGCACGTATACTAGAAGTTGAATCTCAACCATCACACAGTGAATGACTAGCTTGCACAAAAGTCAACGGCAAGATACAATCCCAGATATGACAAAGTGAATGATTAGCTTCCACAAAACTCAAAAATGAGATGCATAAAGATATTAAGGCACAGACTCTAAAAGTTCAATCTCAACTATCAGAAGGTAAATGACTAGCTTGCACAAAAGTCAACGGAGATATACAAAATATATCAAGACTAAAGGCTGAATATCAGCTATCACAAAGTGAATGACTATCTCACATCAAAGTCAATGGCGAGATACATAAAAATATTAAGGCACAGACACTAGAACTTGAATCCCAGCTATCACAAAGTGAATGACTAGCTTGCACAAAGGTTAACGATAACATACATAAAAAAATTAAGACACGGATTCTAGAAGCTGAATCCCAGCTATCACAAAGTGCATGACTAGCTTACACAAAATTCAACGGCGAGATGCCTAAAATATTAAGGCACAGATGCTAAAACTTGTATCGTGGCTATCACAATAAATGACTAGCTTGCACACGGCGAGATACGTAAAACTATTGAGGCGCACACGCACATACACACTAAAAGTTGAATCTCATCTACCGCGAATGAACTACTAGGTAAAGAAGTCAACAACGAGATACATAAAAATACTAAGGCACCACACATACTAAAAAGTTAGTCTCGGCTAGCGCAAATGAATGACTTTGCTCAAAAAAAGCCAACGACGAAATATATACAAATTTTAAGGTACATAGACACACACTGGAAGTTCGATCTCAACTGTCGTTTATGAATGACTAGCTGGAGAAAAAGTCGGAGATCAGAATAAGAAAGCAGTCAGCTACACTGCTGTGTGGAGGACAGAAGCTCCACAAAATTGTAACGAGGTTACATCGGCTTTGATTGTGGTGGCATCACAACATGCATGATGCTTGTACACTTAGCTTCTGTTGGCTGTTCTTACGAGGTGCAGTACAAAGGGCAGCATGTGCCCGCAAAAACATCCTCAAAACTGCACTTAAATGAATAGCACCCCCAGTTATGCCACCAATTACTTTACATTTCTGGTCGCAACCTGCTTGCCAATGCTGCGACTGCCGCATTTTACGCTGACTTTTTTTTCAGAGATACGCTGGTTTTCTTTGCGAAGAAGAATGTGCATTCTTGTCCGCAAGAACACCCTCAGCAATTTAGTCGCAACATTGTGGCAAGCAGGAAAACAGTTCACACATGTTACATTCTGCACGGCAGAAGCCTCCAGCTGAGCAAGATTGATTTGATCGTGTAAAAGTTTATCACTATTGGTCCGAAATAAACTTTCTGCTGTTTCCAAAAACTGGATAACTGCGGGCGAAGGCAAAGAAAGTCGCGTTTCTTCTGTGTAGGACTTAAGCCGTGTCAACGTACTGGCCTCCTTGCATGTTATTGCAGCGATGCACTCACTACAGCAGGACATGTTTTGTTTTACGTTGCTCACTGCGTAGCCAGCAAGGTAGTCAAAAGATCCTTGCTCTGTTTCACTCAGCATTAGAATGTCGTCAGGAAACTCAACAGCTACAGTGTCGACAACCTGTGCAGCCTTTCCAGATCCAGTGTCTAAGCCAACAAGAGAAAACTCGGCATCATGGGCATAGCTACCATCTTTGCTAGGCCTTAAGAATTGCGCCATTGTTGCAGCCCTGATTGCGCAGCGGAACTCATATGGCTTGGGCGCTGGATTGTTTGTCTGAAGAGTAGAAAACAGGTTTTCTAGTGAGTCTTGCCCGAACCGGCCAAGTAGCACACAAAAAAAACCCTTTGGTGTTGAGGTAGTAGTCTTGGAGTTCTAGGGCGACTGTGGTGACCAATATGATGCCGGTCTGAACTGGCTTCCAGGCATGCTTGTCATCATCAGGATCGATAATTTCTAGACTTTCAAAGAGTTCAATTGCATCTTGTACGAACAAGACTGTGTCGCCATACTTTACTTCGTTAAGTTTGCTGATGGCAAGCTTTGTTGTTCGAGATGTCATTATCTTGAACCACTTGAATACCACCTCAATGAACCAAGCCGTCGTGAGGGCATCCTGTGGCATTTCTCCTCTTTGAACAAGGAAGCGCAAAGCAACAGGAGTGTCATGATTGAGAAGCGAAAAAGCCAGCCCCACTTTCATTTTTTCAAAATGCCCTGGATCCAAGCATGCTGGCTTCAGGTGTGGCGCGATGTTTAATTGAAGCTTGGAGTCAATCTCCGCAAGCTCCTTAACATGCTGAAGGGTTACCTCATTGGATGGCAGTCCATGCTTCTTAACAACATCAGCCGGCAAGATAATCGATTGCCCACGAGTGAGGTGGTTACGCAGATTCTTTAGTAAATGCGGAACATCCGCCATAAAGTACAGCCTTCGGCTTGGATCACAGGGGTGGGGACAAGAAACCCGGCGTCTGGAGTATTTGCAGACGACAATCCCAAACTGCCTCCAGATTCCTTGGTTTCCACCTCCCATGTCGCAGACAATAGCATCCACTCTGAGACCAATCTTTTCACATTCTTGAAGAATGGCAAGAAGCGCCTCCTTGAGCTTTGTACTGCTGAAAGAATTTCCAGTGAAGTGGTATGCTATTGTCTGCTTCCAGCGAGTTGTCACACCCCCCAACATAAAAACAAAGCCCTTCTTAGCCATAGCATCTTTTGGAAGAGTCCCATCTGCTAAGGATATAGTTGGCCTGCCGATTATTCTGCCGCTCGCCTGGTCGTAAGAAAGCCCTTGTTTGAGCTGGATCTCATCAAACATCAGGACAGCATGCCGCTCGTGGTCTTCCATGAGGCTCACCTATGATGGATGAGGAAATAAGTGTGAGATTCCGTAACCGGCATCATGCGTCATAGCGTGTAGTCGGGGAAGATACGAAAAAGGCGAGGTCGAGCGCTTTATCAGGCATTCGCTTTGCCTTTTTCATACTGCCACGGATGGTACATAGCATCACATCTAAATGTTTCGGATATCCTGAACAGGAAACGGAAACAGTCCATTTGATTTCTAACCCATCACAGCTATTCTGGTCAGACTTAGTGGTGTTAGTACTTTAACAAAACAAGATTGTAACCCCTAAAGACACTTTAAGCATCTGCTGTTGTTGGCAAAGTGCTGGTAAAAAAAAATTAGGTGACATCAGGATGCTACATACCACACAACAAAATATTACTTATAGGTAAGTAATATCAGGTTTTCATTTAATACTACTGCAGAAGTATATAAGTACAATTAGATACAAAGTCACAGTAAATGATGCATCTACTCACTTTGACAGCGAGGGAATCGAATATCTCGTGCAATATGCCCGGTGCAAACTTGAACTTCTCGAGGTGTCTTTGCAAGGTTCGTTCAGTCAGCAGTGGTGTGCCAATCTCTCTGACGACGTAAGACATAGGCTGGTTTCTCACGGAGGACCCTGTTAAGCAACGTATCCAAATGAAGATGTAGCACTAGATATGAACTTGACATTGTACGTCACACAAAATTAGAATGTGGCATAATGCAGGAAGATGGCATTGTATGTCGATCAAAATGAGACATTGCTATTTACCATCGACATCACTGTCCTTGTCTCGGTCATGTGTAGAGGCTTCACTGAGTGTTGATGCAGTGCCTGCAAAACACAGGGAGAAGGAAGCCATTAGTCAGGATGCAGAGATGACCTCACACATGTTGCACTTAGCAGGGAGAAGCACTCACATTCGACATGAGCTGCGGCTGCCAACAGCATCTGGGGGCCATCGAGTCTTGCATCGAGTGACGCAGGAGCTTGCGGGTCTGCATGAAGTGAGGCAAGTCCGTGTGAATAACACTGAGAAAAACGACAAAGCATGCTTGCTGTCCTTGAAGGGCCCGGTGCAAAGTGCGTTGCCCTTACCCTGCCATGAGCAGTGCGGCAGCTGGCCATCCGAGTCGGCACGTGGAGGAGCTGCAAGTGAAAGGAACAAATGAGACAGCAACAATGAGCAGTGCACTCCTCCGGAGAAAAAAGAAACTCGGCAAAACCCCACTCACAGTTGACATCCTGCACAGCAGTTGCAGTGTGTGAAGGGGCAGCACAACCCATACTAGTAGTCCGATACAGCGCCTGCACAGCATAGGGAGGGGGAAGTCGTGAGACAGGATGCACAGATGGCCTCACACATGTTGCACTTAGCCGGGAGAAGCACTCACATTCGACATGAGCTGCGGCTGCCAACAGCATCTGGGGGCCATCGAGTCTTGCATCGAGTGACGCAGGAGCTTGCGGGTCTGCATGAAGTGAGGCAAGTCAGTGTGAATAACACTGAGAAAAACGACAAAGCCTGCTTGCTGTCCTTTAAGGGCCCGGTGCAAAGTGCGTTGCCCTTACCCTGCCATGAGCAGTGCGGCAGCTGGCCATCCGAGTCGCCACGTGGAGGAGCTGCAAGTGAAGGAACAAATGAGACAGCAACAATGAGCAGTGCACTCCTCCGGAGAAAAAAGAAACTCGGCAAAACCCCACTCACGGTTGACATCCTGCACAGCCGTTGCAGTAGTTGCAGCGTGTTCCGATGCAGCAGAAGCCGGACTGTAGTCCGTTGCATCGCCTGCACAAAATAGGGAGAGGGCTGTCATGAGATGGGATACAGAAATAGCCTTACACAGGTGACAATCCATTTTAATGTACAGATTGGCAAATGACTTATCAGTGTCGTTGTAAAATAGTCGCCTTTTTCACACCTTCAGATTTCCCTCAGGTATTGTCTTTAAAACAGACTTCAAAGAATAACAGACACGTTTGTATTGAGCAAAGAAAGAATCTGTTATGCTTTCATCTTACGTCTGGCAGGAGGTTTTCGAGGCGATGGCTGCTTGCGGTGCACGAAAATGCTTGGGACAGCGTCTGGCTTCAACTTTCTCACACCATATTTTTTAAAAACAAGTTGCTCGAACTGGTCGTCTGTGAAGTGAACCTAAAAAGAAAGCACCCCGAAATTGGAAACATATTAGGGGTTTTAGTAGACCGTTTTTGAGTTCCGATAATGATACCCTACCATCGTAACGTAAAAGCTGCCGAGAAGTATACCACACTTGCGCATTGTCGACTCGTACAAAAACTATGGCACTTCTTTCGCATTTCAGTAGTTTTAAATTAACGACATACAACCGAAAACACTCGTAGTTAATGGTGTGTTGTGTAGATGAAATGCACGGACATTGTTGGATACTCGGCGTCACGCTTAAGTATCAAGCTAGGCGGCTGTCCGTTCACGTAGTAATAAATAATGGTCCGCGTGCACGTAACTTCTAGCATTCCCGCCGGCTTGAGACATTTAACGACAGCTGCTGGCTCACATCCACCCCAAAACTAAAGCCTCCTGGCATTAAACAAAGCACACACTTTCGGCGTGGATCAGATTGCGCCTAGCACCCAACTGAAATAAACTCCATTGAAGTAGTATGAAGTGAGGCGGGGACGTGCTATCGTTCGCAAGACGTGCTTAAATTGCCGTGCCGTTTACAGCAGTCGACAAAACACATGATACGAGGTCACCGAAAATCATCGAAAAGGCAGGCACTTACCTCGCAAAGCCGTGTCGCATGCGTCGATTTGAATTTCGCCCGGCCGATCCTGTGCAGCCAAACCTTCCGGCGAGCTGTGTCGTGCTTGCCGGATGGAATGCTAAAGAACTTTTTGCCGTCGCTGTGACGGTTGTTGCACCCGAAAGCGCAGCACCCCGTCATGGCTCACGAAATAACGCCCGTCAGAAGTTACAAACTGACGCCGTGCGAAAAAGGAAACTCCCAGAGCCCCAAACCAAAACTCCCCAGACGCGCCATACGCTGCTGCATTCACACTGGCGGTTTGATCGCCTTTGCGAATGCTGTTGTTTAAATACTTACTACAAATCCCCCCCGCATTCGATAGCGACAACGAGCGGAACAGCACTGCGGTTGCGATTCAAATTATTCGAATGCCAGTGTGAATGCATCAGCTTACCCCGGCAGTTTGTAGTCGACGGCGGCTGACGCAGCGGGCGACTGGAGCAAAAATGGCGCCGCGGGCCCTCAAAAAGTAAAAACAACCAAAACAAAAGCCGCGCGCAGCGAGCTCCGCCTGGTGGATTGTATTCGTCCAATGAGAGGAGCGGGCGGCATTCTTCAAGAGATGTCGCTACCTTTCAGTATAGAGGGACCTTAGCATACCCACCCCTCCTCCTCAAGAGCTGCGCTCCAATTCGGCATTACAGATAATCGTAAACGTCTTTCATTTCTTAAAAATTATTAAATATTTTTTTTTATCATTATGTTTTATTGAGTTTGAAAAAAACATTGTTTTAATGAAAAGCATGCTAGAGCATCATCGAAAACCACTCATCATTCATAAATTTCACGGCGTGAACAGCAAAATTTAATCGGCGGCGAGCGCCCGTAACTTTGAGGCTGATAGAAAAGTGCGAGCAAATGAGTCTAATAAGAATCAAAGGGACATATGGTCACTATATACCTTTCCAAAAAAGGACACTTGGCAGGTTCCATTTTCAGTGTTCGTGCGTATGGCGCGTGATTCGCTCGCTTTCCGAAGCGACGAACGTGCGCGTTCTGGACTGTGATTTAACACGTGTGGACTGTGATTTTTGTAAACAGTGGAAACGTCTATACTTCGTCTCACCCTAGCATGGACTAACCGCGAAGGCTGTGCTAGCGCGAGCGGCCAGCCTTGACTGCCTTGACTAGAGCACTCGCTGCACGAGAGCTCGTACAGCCGCCACGGCTACATTCAAAGCGACTAGCTCGCGCTTTTAGCACGAGCGGCTAACAATAGTCCATACTAAGGTGAGACGAAGTATAGCTCAATGTGAACATTATTTAACTCAGCTGTGTAACTCCGCTACAGAAAAGGGCCCCTTCGTTTGTTTACAACAAGGCGCACGCTTCGCATTAGAAGACGTTATCATCATCGACGACTCTTCAAATCTACCCAAACGAATCCGAGTTACTCCAGCGGGTCGTGTCACGTGACAACACAGAATAAAAAACGCTGGACGCAGTTAGTTCGGTTCAGGTTTTAAAACGCCGAGGTACAAAACTTTTACCCTGGGAGTAAAATCGAGTAGATTGTGGAGCACGATCTTTGTAGTTTCGACTTGAGCGAGTCACCATATTGTCACGTGGTATTACCCGCTGACGTAGACGGAGGCTAACTTGACTTAGTCAACTTAGTTTTGGAACGCAACCAGCGTGACGTATGAAATCACCCGATCGGCGGTCGGTTTTTCATTGGCTAGTGTCTCGTGGCGTTATGTGTTGCGTTGATAAAGTCGACTGTTGATGCATCGGTGGTTTCTGACGGACCTCATGAACGATGTTAACGGCGTGACCAAGATCTTCGCTCCCTAAACATTGAAGTAAACATTGGTTGAGTTTATATTCAGTTGTCGGCCCTCCCCTTCAGGGGACACGGACCGCTTGGACGACTGTACGACATGGACAACTCATCCGCTTCTGATATTGACGGTAAGTGTCCGAGGCGAGTCAAGCGTATCTGGGGCGCCTCTTCGGACGCGACTGATATAACTTTGCCGTGAGGTATTCGGGACGACACTAACTGGCTGGGACAGTTCCGCTGGTTAACCGCCGAGCTCGATCTCGTATTTGTCAGCTCCGCACGGCGCTAGGATGGTGGCCGCCAGTAAAACGTTGTCCTCTTGCAAAAATCTCGAATGATCGCACGCAATGCATGATGGGAACGCCCTGTATGCACCTCCTTGCCTCCGCACCATCTACCACGTGACACTGATTAGAGAGAGAGAGAAAGGAGGGTAGTGCAGTTGCTAGCCTGCCCTTGCCTGCTCGTTTGTGGCTCCTCAATCCCTTCGACGTCTGCGATGGCGAGTTTATACAGCCAGTTCCCGCCATTCCTTTCGACTCCTCGGACGGCGCTGTACACTAGGGAGCTTGTTCGACTTACCTGCAACTCCCGCACCGGTGTAGAGAAGTGTAGGGCGGTGTATAGGGGGACCTAAGTCACCAGGCTCGATTTAAAATGTACCGTAAAAATCGACGCCTGCACATAGCAATCTAAACTTTTTGTAAAGGTGTATTTCACAGGTCAGTTTTTTCTTGTAAAATTTCAAAGTGTAACTCTCTGTAAAAAATAAGGCCAAGAAACTTGCCTGGGTAAACGGCGGGCGGCGACGCAGACAACCAAATCGAGTTGCAGGGTGTGTTTGGCGCTCGTATTGATAGATGGCGCTACCTCCTTGTTCCGGCTTGCTTTTAAAGGAATATCGAAAGTGCCCGCGTCGACCGTGGTCTATTAATACAAACATAATCTTTTTGCAATCTACCTTTGGCTTAAAAATAAATGCACACAATGATAGCAAAACTTCAAGTAACAAAAATAAAAGAAAACGCGTTTGCATAATGACAACACTTTTGCTGTCAACGGATTTCGTCTGCGTGTCGTCTGCTTTCTTTCGCTGGTCGGCTACAGCTTCGGGCGCTGCTCCCGACGCCATCTATCAATGCGCGCGGAAAACGCACCCCGCTACTCGACTTGGTCGTCTGCGTCGCCGCCCGGCGTTGACCCAGGCAAGTTTCTTGGTCCTATATTTTACGGAAAGAGAGCTACGCTTTGTAATTTTACCTGAAGAAACCGACCAGTGAAATAGACCTTTGACAAAAAGTTTAGATTGCTTATGTGGAGTCATCGCTTTTTACGGTCCATTTTAGATCGAGCCTGGTGACTTGGGTCACCCTATATTTCCTGGAAGTACGATTGTTCTACACTTTTCTGCACCAGTGCAGGAGGTGCAGGTAAATCGAACGAGCCTATTTTGCAAAAATCCCATGGGCCAATTGCACACTGCTATTCCTTCAGCGATAATATGGTAGTTTGAATGCAGCTAATGGTCATTTTATCATTTTACTGCGTTGCATAAACAAAAATGACTGTAAAACCCTAAATAGTTTTAAATTTAATGTCTGCAAGAAATAAAACGAAAAAAAAAAAACTTTCAGCCTTTCCACTCTGGTGAAAAAGGAAGAGCAGCGGAGCAGTAGCTTCTGTTCTCGGCAGTGGCTTTCTAGACGAGCGATCTGCTCTTCTTTCGCAAGGGAATCTGAAGCGCTTGATGCAGTAGAACTTTAGGCTATAGCGGCCTCGCGGCGGTTGCGGAACCATTTGCGCTGCTGCGCATATCGCTGCTCGTTCCGTTCCCGCTCTTCTTGCTCCGAAGAAATGTTGCCAACATCTATAAGCGACGGCAGCAACTAGTTGTTTGGTTGCCGAGGCTGGAAAGGTTGCCGTGATCTATGAGCGACGGCAGTAAGCAGACAACCGGTAGACACAACACTCTGGATAGCTACCGCTATCTATGAGCGGCGGCGGCCACCAGAGTGTTGTGTTGACATTTGTTTGGTACCAGACACGATCCTGGGGAAACTAACCCTTAACAGCTCTGCTGTAAAAAAAAAAACTATACAAAAAAGCTTTTCTGGGAGCACATCATCAATGCAATACCTGAGCTTGGAGACCACTGCATTCCCTTTTGCACACATGGATGTGTCTGATGCAATGGCACCAGTTAATTTCACCGACTTCTGTTATACTATAGGGTGTTATAAATCAAGGGGCTCACTGTGAAATGGGCTAAAAAAATAGAACAATCAGTGCCTGCACATAAGAACCTCAGTCCCTGGCCCAACTCACCAGTTTGTTGCAAATCTCAGTCCTTCACCAAAGGTTTATTTTAGTGATGGATTTCAGTGTTGTGGAATAAGCACCCCTATTCCATTCCAACTCCATTCCAAGAAATTGGATTTTCCAATAATTTTCTTCCTTTGAACTCCTAGGAATGGAAACGCTGGGTCCATTAGAATGGATAATGTCAGCATAAAGCTGACATTATCAAGCATATAGACAACTGCAAAAATATTCAAAAACACGTCCGAAAGCATCGATTCTACTAAGCCGAGCGGTGGTCACACATAGTCTGGAGGCAATTAGTATGGTGACACTGCAGATATTAATCGTGTGACCAGGCGTAAAAGCCTTGTAACTGACGGCAAAACTTCAAACCACCCATTTTCTTCACAAAAGGACTATATCCACTACTAGGAAGAATGTGGCAAGTGAGGAGTCGCGCATCTATGCAACACGGGTGGTGTGGCATTGTCCCTGCCTGGTGGCCTACGACTGGTGCTGTAACAGCCTCATTGTTGCGTCTTGCGGCGCCAGGAACGAGACCTTTTCCTCCCACAACTCTACAGTTTCGGTTGCTTCACTGGGGATGCCACTTTCATCCTCGAAGGAGCACGAGCCAGTGAGACAACCAGGCCTTCAGTTACCTAAAGTGCAATGATGGCATTTCAGAAGCCCCTTTGACCACATGGACACAGCTCGCTTGAGAACAGAGCCCATTTCATTACCACTTCATTCCGGGCAAAATGCGCCCAATTCCATTCCCATTCCATTCCCCCCAGTGCTGCCGTCATTCCCTTCCCATTCCATTCCGGGGTCGTGGATGGGCAGAGTGATTCTGGAATCATTCCAACTACGGAGTGGCAACTGCACAACACTGATGGATTTTACCTTGCAGAATGTCAAGGTGTTGCTCTTTTCCTGTAAAAAGTTGTAGCGTCATTATTGAGTTGATGAGTGTGCGCTTCGTGCGCACTGGATGGCAATCACTTCCTCAGGTTCGAAAAGAAATTCACGGCATCTCTAGTAACGGCACTCTTCCGAACCACTCCACTGGCACAGGGGCAGTGCATTTGACTACGGAGCGAGAGGTTTGGGCTCGGTTTCTGGCAAAAGATGAAGTGTATTTTGTAAAAATTTATTGCATGGCGCCAAGGAAGACTTGGCGGTGAAATCACGATTTTGTAACCACTCTTTGCGGCACCCTAGACTTGGAAACCGGCCCTAGAACGAACGGTGTTTGTCTCATGGAATGGATGGAGTAGGGCCCCTGTTTCCCCCCCAAACGAGCAGTGTCTGTAGCGTGAGGTTACCCTTGCAGACATGTTCAGCCTGATGCCGGAGTCCCTCATCGGGAGCTCCGAGCTATTCGACAATGAGCTGCTCGGCTCCCTGCCCTCCCTGCCGGACGACCCGGCTCTGATGGGCATCAAGGAGGAGGACCTGGACTTGGAGCTGTTTGACGGGGGCCTAGGGCCTGAGGCCATGCAGCAAGGGGGCCTCTTCGTGCAGGAGGTTCTGCCCCCACCCCCACAGCAGCAGCGGCCGGACGCCCCCAAGAGGACCCTGCTGCCCCACAAGGTGCGGCTAAAGCCTCTTGACCTGTTTTTGTTTGTCTTGTACGAGCAGAAACAACACCCTTCCTACCAACCTTGAAAACAATTGTCAGGGAATTTTGAACCATCTGTAAAAGTCGGGAAATTGTCCTGGGAATTGTCAAAAGGTTGGCCAAGTCGGAAAAATTGGGCGATGTGGGTGGTAGAGTAACAAGCAACGATGCACGATGGTGTGGCGTGCAGTGGCGTGGATGGCCTTCGCACCGAGTGACAGTGGCCCGAGGCGTCGCTAGGCAGCATAGCTGCCACTGCATTCATCGGATGAGACGGCAACAGCTCGAACGGCCACTGTGACCAGTCCTCCGCATTTTCTTCTCTCGTAATGGTCAGGGAGCATAGTCGAAATATTCGGGGGAAACCTGGAAAGGTCAGAGAATGTGAGAGAGGCAGTTTGGGTAGACACCATGAAAAACATTACACTGCGTGAAAGGCTTATTTCACTCCCTCCGTATGTCTCCTCGCATATCGATTGCCATCATTAAGTTGGAATTCCTCGTGCCAATTCCAACTTGTTTTATAAATCTTTTTTTGCCACTCGCCTGCCTCGAGCGGGGCTGTCTCCCGGCCTCTGCTGTTTCGATTGCCAACTGTGATTTTTTCAGGAAAATGTTAGTTAACCTGTTCACCAGAATTTTTCTGTTACTGTTTGTTTTTCCCAGATGTATTTGCTGTGTTTCACTGTATTTCCCCACTCCCCCTCTGTAATGCTACATGCCTTAAAGGTAAATAAATGAAATGGTGAAATGTGCCAATGCAAGAGGCATGTGCCTCGTGCGGCCCTGAGCTATGGCAGTCTTCCAAGCTAGGATGGAGTAACTGCATATGCTTTGCTTGTGGAGCAGGATATTGCGATGCTCTTCTATTTTCATCTTCCTATTGCGGGAAGCAACCGTTGCGCTTGCAGCAGTAGCAGCGACCTTGGTCAACGTTGGCACGACGGTGGGCCGGCGCCGGTAACTCTCTTCCTTGGAAGCGCCTTGGTTCATTTTCTGCATGTGACCCTTTCTCTGCCAATAAGGAGCTGGGGGCAAAAGGAAAAGAAGTGCAGTACTCTGGCTCCGTCATACTTGGTCACTCTGAGCTGGTGCTATAGCGGACAATTTGAGCTGCAATGGTCCTTCATCCTTTTTTGGCGTTCTTGCCAGTTTTTAAAAAAAAACAACCTTGGTCCAAACTGTGCGGTAGAAGTGGAGGTAAGTCCCATTCTTTGAACTTCATGAAAAATTGTGAGAGACAAAGAGAACACTTTAATGACCCTGTGGAGCTTTAGAGCGAGGGATTGTGACTTTGGTCGCTTCTTTAGAGGTAATAGAAGGTTGTTGGGTTTGCAGACGCAGAAAAGGGTTTGGCAGTGGGTGTTGCGGCTTCTTTCGTCCGGGGGGGGGTACACCACAATCGCCGATTTTATATTTTGATGCTGCTTGCGCGCATGCGTTGCGGACGGCGCGTTAGGAAAGGGTCAGTCGTGCATGTCGCAGGGACGGTGGCGGCCGAGGCGAACGACTCTTCCCTTGTGCGCAGGTGTGCCTGCCGGCATCCCAGGTGGCGCCGTCCCAGGTGCCCGTCTCCCAGGTGGCGCCGCAGCAGAAGGTGACGGTGGTGCGGCCCTTCTCGCACCAGGCGCCCCGGCGGGCGGTGCAGCCGGCTCCGATGCCCTCGGTGGCGGAGCTGTTGGCAGCCCTCAAGGAGCAGCAGCAGCAGCAGCAGCAACGCATCACCCGCCTCTCCCAGCTGCCCACCCAGAAGGTGGGGGGAAGTTCTCGTCTGTTACATGAAACTATTTGGCCTCGTCCCCCTCCTCTCCCCATTGCACCCTCCCGCTGCCTTGGTAGGTAAAGATGACAAAAAGAGTAAAGAAACAAAGCATCTTATTGTATGAAAATGTGAGGATATTTGATGCTTCTAAAAGATGCCAGCTGAATGTAGGAAGATACACGGAGAGAGAGAGGAAAAAAAAAAAGGATGGGAAAAGTCACCTCTTGAATGTAGAGATACGAAAATAATGATAAGACAACCGACGAGGAGGAAGTTTCATATATCGAAACTAATTTTCATCGTATATCGAAACTAATTTTCACTGAATGGTTGCTAGTCTAGCAGTGTGTTTTTCCTTTTTTCTCTCTTTCTCTTCGTGTACCTTCCCACATTCAGCTGGCATCTTTCAGAAGCATGAATCACCAACTAGCTCGGCTACGAGCAGTCACAACAATATTTGATGCTTATTTACCTGCTATAGAGTTCACCTCAATTTAATCGGCAGAATAATGCCTCAACTGAAGAAAAACAGTGCTATCACATTTCGACGTCGTCTGCAGCGAAGCACTGCAAGAACGCAGCCTCTTTTTTAGTATGATGCCTTAAACATGCTCCCGACCAGTCTGTTTAGCATACCATGCTGTCCGTGCATCTAAAGCGGTCCCAAACTGGTAACAAAAGATTGCCCCTTTACCATACTAGTGTGGCAAGGGCAGCGGTAACAAAGAATGTGATGTGGTAGTCTAGAGAAGCTGGGTCGTGCGGCACTCGGGTGCCCGATCCACCTCGAAATTCCGGCGGATCCCGGAGAGACTTGTTTGCGCGGCCGAGGATTTGGGAGTACCCTGCGATAGCGTCGTTGCCGTAAGTGACCTCGCGGGCTAATGTTGCACACGACAAGTGCGCGAGCGCTCCGTGGATGTTTTGTTTGTGAGTGCCGTGTTCTGCTGCGGGCCCGTAGGTGCACCAATCGCACGGCGTGTAGGTCCGTGAGATGCAGTTGGCTAAAAATATGGATGGCAGTACGAAAGGAATATGATTGCGTCGAGTTGAGCAGACGCGTCGGTGCATTCGGAAACAGATCGTTGCAGAGGCTACTCCGCCGGTTGTCTATGATACGCGAAGCATCGTGTATGAAGACTCACGACATCGCCTAGAAGAAGCCAGATTTTGTTGCGGCGCCAGATATCCGCATCGCAACTAACGTCGCAGCTCACCATGAATAGAACGACGCATGTTTTGAGTAAACACTTTTTTGATCCATGCCGTCGATGTTGTAGTGTTTATGGCTTATTGCTAGTATCGAGACTAACGGTCTGATCAAAATGAAGAACGGAACGTAGTTGGAAGTGTATACGTCGACTCCCTAGTAAACGTGCAGTCGACGACCGAAGCTGCGCGTTACCACTGCTTTCATACACCCGGTGCTCTTGGAAATGTTGCAAACTAGAACGCTCGACGACGGCAGAGAATGGGCCAGAACGTTACGGAAGAGTACGGAAAAACGGAGATCTGGGCCGAGCGGTGTTGGAACCTCGTCCCTCTGCAGTAGCGTTCACACGCGTTGCCAACGTCGCCAGCGCTCGCGACAATGTGACACATCCGGCGTTAAGACCGTCCTCCCCTCAGGTGCAGCAGATGCTCCTGCAGCAGCTGGTGAAGGATGGTGGAGCAGGCGCCGGAGGGGGCAGCATCCTGGCGTACACGCCCCTCTCCCCGGCACCCGTGGTGGCCGCCCCCCAGACCACGCCCATGCTCACCACCTCTGCCATCCCCCTGGTGTTGGACACCGACCGCCTGAGCAGGTGGGCACGGACCTGCTCCCTTTTTCCCGTCTGTCGTTGGCCCGGTGTCGATGCTCCATATACTCCGCTCGCCTCTAAGGTGAAAGTGCAGCGGAAGCTGTCTGATCATTGGACCGGTTGTGTAGCTTCCACTTTACTCGGGGCTTAGGGGAGTGAATGAATCAGGCTGCACGTTTTGGAGTTGAAACAGGATATATGCACCAGGTGTGGTAGAAGCTGGGTGAAAGGAGCTTTAGTCAGTGACGGGCAAAGAACCCGGTAAATGCTCTGCCGCGAGTGCAAGCTTTCTGCCTTTGATGATGCTTCGTCGCATGCGAAGCCAAAGCCCGGTGGAAGGCAACGAGCGCATGTTAAAGGTGAAGCTCCTGCAGAGTTCTTAGGGGGTACGTAGGAATCCACCTGCAAAAAAATGTGATAAGAATTGTTTTTGAGAAAGTTGAATATTTCACATTTAGTGTCCATTCCTTTGCAATCTGCAATCACCTTTTGCCGACGACTGTTCTTGAGTGCTATAAATAGTAACTCGCACTAGCTCGTGAAGTTAAATAGTAATTTAAAAATCATTTTTCGGGGCTGTATTTTTTCTTTTTGCTCAAGGTGCTGGTATCTTGGGAACCATTTGGAATATTTTTCGAGTTACATGCCACTTCCTACATCCTTATTTTTCGAATTATTTCTGCCTAAATTTATAATGTGCTCCTTCACCTGCATGCTATTTGTGGGCCTGCAGGCAAGATAACGAGGAATACAAACTGAAAATAATTGGTGCAAGAAATAACAAAATGCCAGAATGTCACGTCGTGTAGCATGCATTTGGAAAGGCTGCCAGAGTCTAGCGAGCTTTCTATCATATTTTCTAGGCTCTGCACGGTCCCCACTAAATTCAAAGCCAAAAAGTCTCGAAATAAGTTTTAAAAAAAAGAAGTAATTTTTGGTTGTTTCTCAATACAGGCATTACCGATGCATGTGCCACTTTTTATCGAAATCTTCCTAAACCTAAGAAAAGTTTTCGTTGATCCCTATATCCTGCCTTTAACCTGTCATCGTGGTGCCTGAAACGCATCTTCGACCGGTGCATTTAGTGCGTCCAAAAAAGTGGTCCCTCGATTTCTGCACGACGACGTCGTAGAGGGGTTGTGCTGTTGTCGGCCGCGATCCTGGCAGTGTTGCAGCATCGATGCTGGACGAGGCAGACGCCATTTCCGCCGCAGACGGTCCACGTAAGCTTCAACATTTGGGAGGCGGGACGCCGCAACGACAGCGACACTCGCGCGCATTGATGCTCTTTGCTGGAACTTCTACGACTGGCTACTGGATTGCAACATCCGACAGCGGGACACTCAGACTTTTTTGACGTCATTTGTTGTTATTTCGGGATCGCTTTCGACGTATGGGCGGGGTAAGACTCTAAACGCACCGGTCCGAGACGCATCTCGAGCACCGTACTGTCGCCGACCGTAGAACGCCACGTGGGCGGGAAGTTGCAGGCCAAACCTGGCCCCAGCTGGGCGGGTTTACGAAAGAAGAGCCCGACCAGAGTACCGCCTCAGTCTGTCTCGAGTCCGGCCAAGATCTGGCTCAAGTCTGGCCCGTATCTGGCCCAAGCCGAGTTCGGATCTGGTTATGGTCCGACCCGAGTCCAAAACAAATTTGCGCCGACGTGCCCCGAGCCCCGGCTTCCTCCGTACTTTTAAAGAAGCTGCATACTCGACGGGCCCCCTCGTGGGTAAACGGAAACGCGAGAATTTGCGGCTTCCTTGTACCAAATTATGCGGAATCCAGCGGCGACTGACATTTTTTTGCGACGGAGCCGCAGACCTTTTGCGTGCATGGAATCCCTCATGTAAGCGTGTCTGCTAAACACAAACGGGGAACTCGGAGATGGCCCGAATTTGCCGTCCCACGAGGCGGCGGGACGACGGGCGTAGGACGTGACCTCTGCCCGACGGTGCCGTTGCAGGGTGGTTGCGGTGAAGCCCCCCAACAAGGGAGAGAAGCGCAACGCCCACAACGCCATCGAGCGCCGTTACCGCAGCAGCATCAACGACAAGATCGTTGAGCTCAAGAACATGGTGGTGGGCCCAGAGGCCAAGGTGGGTGGCTCAGCCCCTTCGGGCATCTGCACAAAGCAACCTTTCCAAGAAAAAAAAAAAAAAAAAAAAAAAATTCCCAAGAACATTTTTTTTACGGTGTTACTCGAAATGACGTCCATTGCTAATGTTTTAGTTGTTGATGTTGTACTTGTTGATGTTTTATACCCTAGTTACACTAGTGCTCTCAGCTGCCATTAAGCCGATTGTTGGCATCTCCCAAATGTCGTTCAGCGCAACTGAGTTGTCCGGTGTTACACGGTGTATAAGCCTAACAACCCCAGTTCATATGCACGTCGAGGGATGCGGTTGAAACTGAAACGAAACCAAAACTGATGTCACATTACCTTTTGTAGCGTGAGCTACACTGGCCGAGGTTGAGCAGTTTCGCGTGGCTCGCATAATGAGCCGTGCTCCGTGCTGCGCAAGCGCGAGGAGCAGTGACGTCACACGGCGCACAGCTGGAGACGCCGCCGCCGCGGGCTCCGCCGCCACCACGTGCGCCTTGCCGATCTGCGCATTTCAGAGGAGTGACGTCATAGCCGCGGCAGATGCACTGGCGCCGCCGCGTGCCCAGCTGTGCGCTCCGTTGCGCAGTAGCCAAGTCTGACACTGCACCGGAGCCGCCTAATAGCGCCTCTCATTTTGTGCGCATAAGCTCACGCTACGTATATCCTGGCATAGCCGAGCTAAGCCACCGCAATTTTTTTTTTCAAAACTTGATGTGAATGAATTGTGTGCACACTGTTCATTCATTATGAATGTTTAAAACAAAACAAAAGGAACTTTGTTTGCTCTTAGATTAAAGTGACGATAATCGGAACGTTTCACACAAATTCAAGGGAGAGAAATATAATGAAAGTCTTACTGGCACCAACATCACAGTGGCCGCCCCTGTCGAGCTTTGACTTCCCCCGTGATCGTTCCAGTGGCAACTCTGGCCCCGAATCATACCTCCCCCGACAATATTTGCTTCTACGATCTTTCTAGATACCCCCCAAATCTTCTGCAATAGCAAATGCTTTGGCACCGGCTATGGGTGGCGATGCAGCAGACACAGCCATTTTTAGCTCTGTTGGGGCGAACCTTCATGAGTTAAAACTGTGGTAGGCCAACTCAGTTGAACTCGATGATCATTTGTGGCTCAATGACACTTGGCGCCGCCGTGTAACTCCAGCCGATCGCGATTGAGTCAACCGTTGTTGGCTTAATGACAGTTAAGAGCGCTGGGGTAACTAGGGTATTAGTTGTTGTAGTTGGCGTTGTAGGGCATCCGTCGTCGATTTTGCCAAATCCTTGGAAAACGTTTCCTGCCGCCCGCGGGAGTCAAACCTGGGTCTGCTGCGTGTGAAGTGGAGGCGTTACCCCTGAGCTGCTCCACAGTGTTAACAACCCGCTCAATACTTAGGGTTTCGTAGTGCCCAATGCCCGTTGCACGCGCTCTCTGAAAAATAATAGCCGACAACAAAATGTCGTTGTAGCACTGTCAATGCCAAGAGCTCGTGCCAGGGGACGTGCTTTGACGGTCACCGGAGCAAAAAACGAAACAAACATTTAGAACAAAACTGTCAGATGTCTATTTTTGTTCCAAATGCTTTTGCTTAATAAAAAAAAAAAAAAAAAAATGGGGCAATATTTACATTGAGAGGGTCATTTAAGTTGGAGAGATTCGAAAACATGCTTGTATTTTGAGACGTCTGCCTTAAAATAGAAGCGTGTTTCAGAATCACTCAAAGGAGTCTCGTGATGTAAATATTGCACAAACTTGTTTTTTTGCCCTGGGAGAGCTGAATTTTTTAAACGCCCATCTGGCCGTTTTTAGAAAAACATAAAGAATATTTTTAACCCCACATCACGTATCCCCTCGACCAGATAACAGTTGCGAACTTGCCTTGGGTACTCCACGAACTAAGCTTAGTAAATATTCACCCCTGCAACTGTCGACCATGTGAAACATGCTGCCAGGCAGCATTGCTACTCTAGCACGCATGATTTAAGGGATGTGCTTAACCTCTTGAGTGCCAGGATAATTTTCCGCATGCCGAAGGCAAATCTTGGTCTCACTAAATCTGTAGCATGCTCTGTGAAGAATGTTTATTCATAAAAGACACTTTTTTATGGGTAAAACGTTAATTGATGACTGCTGGCTTCCAACATATGAGATATTTGTTGTATTGTACTTTTCGAGGCCCGGTACTACGCAGTGTCACCTCGACCTCGCACCCTGAGGTCACCCTTTTGAGCGGCCCTACTCGGTCTCTGTTTATTCGGAACTGTAACCCCCTTGTTTTCACGGTCGTCGAATATTGAGTTCATTAGTGATTTTTAGATCTCATTGTCCGCCATGAGGCGCGAGGTTGAACGACGTAGATTCACCATTCTGGAACAACGAAGGAGCATGCCTACATCGTAGTCGCCAAAGTGAAAAACAAAAATTATGTGACATCAAAAAGCGACTTTACAAGATAAAACATTGCTTTCATCCGAGTTGGGAGTGGCTGGGAGCTTACCAAAACTGAGACCGCACTGGAACGCACCCGAGTATGCTCGGATGTGGCGCTCAGAGTTAAAATACACGACCTGGCCAGACGCTGACTTGTAGCTTGTTTGTATAAGAGTTTGCTCGCGACTTTGCGGTGTCTTCCTCCTTACGTAAACCTTAGGAATGGGCGATTTAAGGGCATTAAGAATGAATAGATGAACGAATGTTTTAGAGCGCAGCTCTTAGGCACTCATTTCCGGCTCGAGCAGCGTCGCGTTTCATTATGGGACGTTTCCCATAATGACGTCTCGTGTGATGTCTCGTGTGATGTCTCGTGTGATGTCTCGTGTGATGTCTCGTGTGATGTCTCGTGTGATGTCACGTGTGATGTCACGTGTGATGCCACGAATGGCGTCAGAAAGGTTACTTGTGAAGGTCACGACCTTCACAGTGAAGGTCAGGACCTTCACGAGTGATGTCACGAGGGAGAAGGGAGGGGGAGGAGCATGAGAGGAGGGAGGAGAGGGAGGAGGAGTGGAGAGAGAGGAGCATACCTTCCTCTTCGTACACTCCCCTCCTCCTCCTCAAGAGCAGCGCTCTAATTTGACATTACAGGGAATTGTAAACGTCTCATTTTTTGGGGGGGAGTTCAATGTCCCTTTCGCTGGAGGTCACTCTGGAGACGTGGCCACCTCGCAGACCAATCTGGGAGGGAACGAGGGGGGCTGGCTGACCGACACCGCGCGTGTCCCCGTGCAGCTGAACAAGTCTGCCGTGCTGCGCAAGGCCATCGACTACCTGCGCTACCTGCAGAACGCCAACGCCAAGCTGAAGCAGGAGAACGTGGCCCTCAAGATGGCAGTGCAGCGCACGGGGGCCTCCGGTGGGTGCGGGGGGCGGAAGCGGCGGGGTTCCGGCCGTCATGCCGGCCGCAGTTGTACTTTGGTCAATCTGCTCACGGCGCGTGCCCCGCGTGCAGTGGGAGACATCCTGCAAGAGGCCAGGGCCGGGCAGCAGGCAGTGGACTCCAGCCAGGAGGCCATGACCCCGCCCTTCCTCGGACCTGGCCAGCTCCCCGGACCATGCCCTGGACGAGAGCAGCAGCGGACTCTCGGAGCCGCCATCGCCTATCCGGGCGGAGGTGGGTCGCCGGACTCCCGTGTCTCGGTGCACTCGCGGAGGTCGTAAAATGCGGGTGTCATCCGTCGCGGATCTCGCCCTAAAATCGGCCGGAAAAATCGGTGCCTGCACATAGCGGTCTCAAATTTTCACTGAAGGTGCGTTTTAGTGGTGGATTTTTACCTCGTGAAAATTCGAGGTGTAGCTCCCTTTCTGTGAGAAATGAGACCAACATTCTTTTCACGGTCAACGGTAGACGACCAAGTTGTCGTTGAAACATTTTATTTACACGAAATTGAAATGAGCCATTGTGTCACTTGACTGTCATCTGAAACGGTGGCGTAGAGAGGGGAAAATGAGGCAAAAAGGAGAGACGTATAGAGAGGGAGTGTTATATACACAAGGGGAGATGACCAAGTTAGCGAGGGTTATGCTCGTGGCACCATCTCCCAACAAGTGCAGCGAGCAGGCAATGCTGGCGCCTGCTTGCCTTGCCTGTTGCCAGTCGCTTTAGCTTCTTGCGCTAATCGCACCACGTTTTGCGATTGTGCTTTCACTTGGTAAAACTATTTATGTATCGAAAGAAAACACGGTGATGGCTCAACGATCATAGATTCGCACAGCAAAAATAAGCTAGTACTCGGAACTAATTTGTGCACGGCATAGCATGCCTCGACCGAATGCGATGCGTTACGTTACGCAAAACCGCCTCTAGGTCTTTTTGCCCATACTCCTCACGGTTGCGTTCCCCATGTTCGTGGCACAATTCAAATGCCTCGGGGGTGAGGGTGCATCAGTTGCTCCTCTCGGCATTGACGAACATGGCGGCGCCTCAATACTCGCGCCACAAAGCTTGAAGGAGCACTCAGCGGCATTCAGTTGGACATTCATGCTTTTGCATCACAACTCGTAAGAACTGTTTAGGTGACCTCGGAATTTTTTTTATGTCGATTGACCAACTAGCCCAGCAATCCACTATTTTACAGTATTGCCAAATGTCATTTATCATATTTACTTGAATAACGAATGCACTCACATAATGAACGCACGCCCCACATCGGGTACCACTATTTGGACTTTCCCCTCGCGTAATGAATGCTTCTCCAATTTTAGGCTCCGCGAGTCTTGAATTGCGTCCAATTTAGCTAGCCACCAAGCCAGTTTTCTTTTGCCGCCAAACGGTCAGGCCAAGCCGCTCTCGTAATGGCTGTAAGTGCATACTGCCGAGACTGGTTATAATGAAGTCGACGGGAATCGGAAACCACTTCGTTATATCCGCTATTTTGTTATAACCGACTTCGGTTATAACCAAGTGCAAAAGGAAATGGGAAGTCGTGATCGCTTCGCTGTAGCCGCTATTTCGTTATAACCGACTTCGTTATAACCGATCTCGACAGTAGTGGCATAGTTGCGGAAGTGATCAACCATGAAACCGAGCGGCGCGCACACTTGACGAAGCTTGGGTCGAGGAATTGCCCAGCCCCGGACATTCTTCGCCTATCGGATGCGTTGATGTCAACAAACACGCCATCGTCTGTGGTCTGCTTTTGGACACTGAAATCGTGAAAGTGGTTAGGCTTACGAATGGTCGCTTTGCTCTCTGTGCTGAGTGAGCTTCTAGGGCACTTATCCTTCGGCAGAAGGCACGCCGAAAACGCCTTAAAAAGGCTTGCAATTTATAAAGCATGGTTACTGTGGCGCACCCCCGACCAGCCGGGGGTGCACCTCCGTCAGTGGATACGTGATACGTGCCAAAGTACCTTGTCGGGTCATATTGGTACCTAATAGGAAATTTGCACGAAGTGCGTAAACGCAAAAATTTTACCCCGCATAATAAATGTCCCCCCTCTCCCCCCAAATATGTGTCAATTTTTGGGGAAAAAAGTGCCTTCATTGTGCGAGTAAATACGGTACATAGCCCACTGTTTTTGGTGCTTACAATTTTTTCCCCTTTGTTTACTTATACCGTCTGCAAAGCAGTGTTCACCCTTGCCCTGGCCGCCAATCAGGCAGCTGGCAGTATTGTTAAGTAAATAGAAAATCCAAGGGAATTTGTGCAACCGCTTAACGAGCGTCACGGCGACAGCAGCTCGGTGCATGGGTACTTCGCCGTCATTGTGGCACCGTTGTCGTTTCTGTGCCGCCTCCCGAGCACGGTTCCGAGGACCCTAGCCATTTTCTCTTCTACTCTCAATTCCGCTCCCGTGCCTCATCTGTACTTCGTCTGCGACGTAACTGAAATTTGCATTCTTCGGACTTGCTACGGACTTCCGAGGTCTAGCTTTGTGGCATGCAAGTTCGTCTGCTTGGACGGGTGTGGGCATGTGCCGGTACTCGCCTAGAGGACGAGTCCCGCGGATTTCTGTTCCAAACGTCGTCACCATGGTTACCGACAAGGTGAGAAAGGCAGGGAGGAGCTTTGGTTGTCCCGCGTCTGGCGCAAACTTCTTACCTTCAACCACACTTCAACGTCTCGTGCACCTGGATCGCGCGCACGCAGCCGAAGCGGGAGGCACGGAGTGCAGGCCGGGGGCTGGGCGTTTGAAAGACACTTCCCGACGTTCTTGTTCTGTCAGCGACCCTGGTAGATCCACGCAGCGCTGCCCGGACCACGTCAGTGTTGCCGCTAACGCGTCTTGCAGCGCCCCGCGTTGCGGACGCTGCGAGGCAACGGCTCTCGTCGAGGTTCGGCGCGTTTGCTGCTTAGGGCAAATTGGGGACCCACTAACGGTGACGTCGTGCGCAGACCTTGTCTTCTGTACGGGTGGGAGGGGAGGAGAGTGCACGGGGACGGCCAGGGCCGATGAGTAGGTAGACGCAGAGATACCCTACTCAAGGGACTACATCTTAAATACTTTTGGGGGTAACTTGGTATCTTGCAGATACTTTCGAAAGTCAGTACTCTAACTTTGAAACTTTTCTTGAGTTACTTGTACTCACTTCTTAAGTTACTTGTAAGTTACTTCCGCCTTTTTTTTTCGGAAAAAAGGTCGACGGTGACCTAGATTCAGGTCTGGAGATATCGCTTTTCTGTTCATGGTGGCTTTTTTTTAACCCCCAAGTTAGCACAAAGAAGCTTGTTCCCTCTCCCTCCTACTAGCGTTTTTTCATTCTACCCAGGATAATCCTTCGATATGGGGCGCCCCTGGGTGGAGGATGGGTGCGAGAGGACATCTTCTCTTAAACTGATTGGAAAGGGGGGGGGGGGGGAACAGTGGCCAGATTCACGTAGTCCTACATCGTATCATCTGAATAGTCTACACGTAAAATATTAAGACACAATTCTGCCTAAAAGTTATTAAACCGGCCATTGAAGTCGGAGCGGCTTCTCGGTCACCAAAATCTGCCCAATCTAGCGGGTGACGCGCGACGCATCGCATTCAACATTGCTGCGTGGACACAGCCAACACTGCGCAGAACATCAGCAGCTGGAAGAATTGTTTTGTTTTTTACTTTCCGAGGCGTGGAGCGTGAGGGCGAGAAAAAAAAGAGTGTGGGGCGGAGAAGGAGCGGAGCAGACGACACGCGGCACTGCCACTGCGTAACTGTGCCGGGTCAACAACGCCGTCTGCCGCTTTCATTGATGACATGGCCAACGTCTCCATACCATGCGATGTCCAGTAGTTGATGGGCAGGACCAATGTTGCCTGCCGCAAGCAAGGTTTCGGCTTCGCTTTGGGATTTTCGTTTAAACGGGGTTTGCAGGAAAGCTATTTGACTTTTCGGAAAACTAATGACATAGAACCGTTTATTAGTGGTTTTTACATGATAATCTCGCACAATCCCAGAATTTTCGGTACTGACCGGAGTTACCTTTTTAATGAGAGGAGGAAAGCGATGTTCCCGTAAGGAAAAACTAAAACTTCCGGTTTCCCACAAGCTCCGGATCCCCGCAAAAGCGGGCTGTTGCTATGGCGATGGCGTCTTCGGCAATATGAACAACCAATCGGAGAGCTCGGCACGCTTTCGAGCACGGGGATTTCGAACGACAAACGCAGGCGGCCTTTCCGTCAACGCTGGGGTTTGTGTTCGTGCAGTGAAATGTCGACGCAAACAGGATTTAAATGGGCCCGAATGCCGAGGCCGGGATAACCGCCTTCGTCGACTGCTACGAACTTGATCGCTACAGTCAACACTTCTGTCATCGTTGCTAAAAGAAGACAGCTTATGCCAGTCGTTTGCAAAGTGGCGTAGATAGAAACAAATCGCCGCGGCGTTTTTCGCGGCCTCGGAGATGCAGAAGCGAGTCGACGTCCAAAAAGATACATTTGAACTACGAGAGTGTCAGCAAGAGCCAAGTAAATACCTGTTCACACTCGGAGCGGATGCGCGCATTTGATCGAAGTGCTCGATTCACGCTCTTGAACTGCATGTTGGGAAGCATTGCGGTATTGACCTTTTCCGATTGCAACTCGATGCTGATGTGACACTCGGCAAAGAAAGGTTGGACCAGCATTGCGTAGCTCCCATAAACTGCTCTAGCTCTACAGGGTTGACGTACCGTCGTCTCGGAATAAAAATGGTATACTAATAACAAAGTGTACATACCGTGTTGAGAAGGTAATCCATACGGCGTTTATGTGAGCTCTATATCGAACAAAACAGGGAGATAGAATCGATGAGGGTTCCTTTTCGACAACAGCGTTCGTCACCGTTGCCTCGGAAAACAAGGTGATGACAAGGAAAAGAGATTGACCTCTTAATCTAAAATTGAGGTCAGCGATCAAACTATTAATACGGGAAGGGTCCGCAAGGGTCGCGCGGACATATTCCATTCAGCAAGTCGGATGGTCTTGGCCAGGGACCGTTGGAGCAAAGCTGTGTCTGAGCAGGTTGGAGTGCCTTGCTAGGCCTATCTATATTCTGCCGAGAGCTCGCCGAGCTAGCCCTTGGCGATCGCTTGGTCGGTGGGATCGTTGCTGTTGTAGCTTTTCCCAAATGTTTGTGGATCCGGCATTCCTGTCTGTCGTGGTTGGTTTCAAGTACTTCTTCCTTTGTTTTTGTTTTTTTGCTGCTTGAAGTTGGGATGTGCGTGAAGATCACATAGAAAAATAAATGTCCGTTGGTTGTCGCGACGCTGTCGGCTATGTTGACGCGATGCGAGCGACACTGTCGGCCATGTTGATTTCATTGTAAAAAAGTGCGTAAGGTAGCTCCGGAGCTGTCGCAGGATTCCATCGTAACCCGCGCAAAAATTGCATTAATTTCGTTTCGGGAATACAAATTTGTTTGTACGTTTATTGTATGCACAGTTTTGGCGTAAGGTTGTCTTGTGAATCTGGCCCCTGTCATGTAAAGTTGTTGTTTTTACTTTTTTTTAATAACTATTTTTAACTTTAGAATATCTTGGAAGTAACAAGTTACTTTTATGAGTGTTTAGTACTCTACTCAGATAGGGGCGAAGCTCCTTAGGGGCTAGCCATGTCCGTATGTCCGTCCGCCGTCCGCCGTAGGCCGGCGTCGGGTGCTCGTGCTTCTGCTGGTGAGATCACGAGCACGTGAGCACATGCTCACGTGCTCGTGTAGGGCAAAAAAAAAAATTGGAAAAAAAAAGATGAAAAAAAATTATGAAAAAAGAAAAAGAAAAACAAGAGTAGGGGGTTCTGAGATGCCATCCCATCTGTCTGCTTAAAAAAAGAAGAAGAAGAAAACCACACATTCTCCTACTGCCATGAATGAAAAGGACCGAAAAGCTCGGCATGCAGCGCCTCAGCGTCTACGTAGACAGCAAGCTGCTCCGGAGACCAGGGCGCGAGAAGCTGCTGCACAGCGTCAAAAACGCCAAGCGGACCCGGAGTTGAGAGCTCGGGAAGCGGCGGCAAAGCGTCAACGGCGACAGCAAGCAGCAATACCTATGACCAAAATCAGTATCGTCAGCACCACCCGAGCTTCGCCCCAATCAACATCATTCACCACGTGGAGATGCGTTCATTTTTTTAAAATTTGGTTATTTAGTACTCTACTCAGTTACTTTTTTGCCCTGTATTCAGTAACTTAAATACTTTTATTGAGTATCTCGTACAAGTCTGGGTAGCGGTAAAGCTAGCTGCCTCTTTCTCTGCTTGCTCTTCAAAGGCGTTTGAATGTGAACCCGGACGCCAGCGTTTGGCATTCAAAGAGTGATTAAGAGACGAAGGCAACTAGCTTTACGTCCGCCCACTAATCGTTCCAGTCAGCGCTCAGTGTTCTGACGTCCCCGCGCACTCTTGTCTCCTTCTCTCCCTCGGTTCTTGCCCGTATAGTCGCTGGAAAGGTGAGAATGGCGGGGTGTTTTCTTTTTCAAATGCCCGGCCTCCAGCGTGTACTCGTTGCCTTTTGCCGTGGCCTGGTGTCGCGTGCTCGCTCTTGCCGTGGCCTGGTGTCGCGTGCTCGCTCGAGGCTCGCGAGACATCTAAGCGTTATCGAAGTAGAAAGAAATCAATTGTATACAACCTTTAATTCACTCAAATGTATCTTGTTGATAGCTCAGTTGATAGAGCGGTTGACTTTAGAGGAAAGAATTTCTGTCATGCATAGGTCGTTGGTTCGAGTCCGGCTCGAAGGCAGAAACTGTGTTCTGGCTAGGAGCGGTCGTGCGATTTATGGCGTCGTCGAGAGTTTTTGGGAAGGACGACCGTGCAATTTCTCGGGGAGGTTCCCACTGACAGCTGTCGCCGTAATAAATAAATAACGGCGAAAAGAGCGGTTCTTTATAAGAACTGCCGTGTCTCTGTCAGGTGTCCACGGAGGAGTTCCCGGGGGTGGAGCGGACGGCCATGCTGCACAGCTCGCGCATGGTGCTGTGCGTCTTCGTGCTGGCCCTGTTTGTCTTCGACCCCGTGGGTTGGCTGCTCGCCGGAGGAGGCTCGGCGCCGGCCGCCGCTTCGACCCACGCGGGTGGGCGCTCAATCCTGTCCGCGGGACCGGAAGTCGATCCTGCTGGTAAGCGCTCCCTTTTGCTCGCGGGCGTCTCCGACCGGTGTGTTTGCTGCGTCCTCCAAAGCGGTTTCTCGATTTCCACGCGACGACGTCATGGAAGTGTTGTGCTGTTGCCTGTTGCCGTCCCGGTGGTGGCAGGGCAGCAAAAGTGGACGCGGCAGCTGTTCTGCTGCAGGTTGCTCTCCGGCTCGACAGTTTGCAGAAGCTTAGGCAGGCAAGAGTCGGGATGCCACGACAGCACACAATGAAAGAATGATTCATAAAAGCGAATGGCTGCATGTTTGGTTATTCTGCCAAACGTGTTTAAATTTGGTAGCTTTATAAGGTGGGTGGTGCTCTTAGTTTGGGGGGGGGGGGGGGGGGGGGGGGGTGCCTAGGGCAGGGTTTTGTATGGAAACTGATTACGTCACAACATTGTCTCTTCGTGACGCTGCTCGTGCTTCCCTTCAGCACCACCCACATACAAAGCCTTCGCGGCGAATTTTACGGGTTACCAAGAGGGGAAGTGCGCTTTCCTGCCCTTTCCACCCCTCCTCGTTTCGCTTGCTCTTTCTGCACCACCTGTTTTTGCTTCCCTATTTCGTGCCCTTTCCACCCCGCTCCGCACGCTTGCTCACACCACCGGCTTCTGCATCTCCCGTTCCTGCGTGCTGGGTCCATAGCTGGGTCCACTTGGCTTCCATGCCGGTGACCGGGGTTCAATCCCTGGCACTGGTCGCTCTTTTAAAGCGGTATGTTTTTAGGACTTTGGAGCCACGTAAGCACAAAATTTGTAGATCAGTCGGTCTGCAAAACGATCTTGTAAAAAAAAAAGAAAAAAGGCAATCGGTGCCAAGGATTGGATTCTGGTCACCTGCATGGAAGACGAGTACAATGTTGAGTGAGCTACAGACCCATCACGCAGGAACGGGAAGAGCAGAGCAGGTGGTGTGAAAAAGTGCATGGAGCGGAGAGGGGTGGAAAAGGCAAGAAAAAGGAGCAGACACGGATGGTGCAGAAAGCACGTGGAATGAAAACGGGTGCAAAGGGCAGTAAAGAGCGCTTTCCTTCTCTTGGTGGCCCAGAAAATTCAGCACGAAGGCTTTGCATCTGCGTAACGCTGAAGGGAAGCGCGCGCAGCGTCACAGAGACAATTGTGCGACGTAATCTGTTTCCATACAAAACTCTTCCCTAGGCACCACCCAAAACTAAGAGCACCACCCACCCTATAAAGCTACCGCATTTAAACGCATTTGGCGAAATGACCAAACATACAGCCAAGTTTCTTTTTTTTTTTTTTTTTTTTTCTTTCAAGATTGTTAGGCGGTTACGGATATACCGACCTACACATTTCGTGCTTACGCGGTTCCCCTGAGGTTGGTTGACCCTATAAAGCTACTTCTTTAAAACTTTAAAATATTATATACAAAGGTTGCCAATGCACCAGTGCTACCCGGCGGATGGCTTCAGTACGCCAGCGTGTTCTCAAGTCGATATCAGTTACGAGGGAATGTGGGGCACACTAGCGCACTCAAAACGCAAGTGTGCGAGCCAGCCTCGACGCTAACGTTCGTTCGACCTTCCTAGACGGCCAGCCGCCAGAATCGCGACATTTGACGGCACAGCACACCGGTTCCCTCGAAGTAACTAGACTCCGTTTCACGATAACTTGGCGAACTGTTGAGGCTACGACCCACACGACCCAATAAGGGCGTCTGAGCGAGGCATGCGACAACACATCGCGGCAGCGTATGTGTCACTCCGTCAAGAAACCGGCTGTCGTCTGCTGGCCAAGAGTCGTCTGCTGCAAAACCAACCAACTTCGGATGAACGTCCACCGCCGTAACATTGCCGTCTGCTAAGAGTAACAATCTCGGAACAGTTCATGAGACAACCCTATGCTCAATTTCCCCGCATATTTGTGGCGGGTGCTAATGCCAGGGCAATGTTCCGAGCGAAACGGTCAATTACACGGCTGCGATTGCCAAGGGCCACGGCTTTACAAGTGGAAAAAAATTGGGAGTGGATACGGATGTTAAGTGACTTTTTTGGTCTAAATATAATTGAAACTCATAAATTCGTCAACATTTATTCCTTATTTTTAATATATTCTCGATAGAAATGGAATCGCTCGAGTTCAATTGCCGTCATAAGAGAAAGGAACCTGTCGTAGCCGTTGTTCGGGTATAACAAGAACGGTTTATTGCGGGTTAAAGGCAATACGTGCGGTCAGCGACATACAGCCGTGTCCTCGCATGGTTGCACCGTTCTCCAAGTCCGCTGGCCCCCGGAGCGAGAGTACTCCGTGCGTAGGCGCGTCGCGGCGCTGCAGTTGGCGGTCGCTCGCAATGCCACTCACGGCAGAACCTAGAGCTACTTTTTGTTGCGGACGGTGCTGTTGCTGTGGTGGTAATAAGGCCTCCAAGGCCTCGACCTTTGAGTGTTGTCACGTGACCCGCTCCTACGCTCTTATTGGGTCGCGGGGGCCGCAGCCTCCACAGTTCGCCAAGTTACCGTGAAACGGAGTATAGGCCACGGATTCTCTAGTGCTTATTTACAGTCGAATCTCATTATTTCAAACTCGAGGGGGCCCAAAATTTTGTTTGAATAAAGCAAAGTTTGAAATTATCAGGAGTTCCCTTCCATAGAGATGCATAGGATGGGACCTGCATGTTAGTTTGAATTATCTGCAAGTTTGAATTAAGAGTTTGAATTAATGTGAGTCGACTGTATAAGAAAAATTGGCAGATGTTTTTCTGTTTTTTGTTTTTTGCGCAAATAACTGTGTACTTCGGAGGTCCGTTTCGGACGTATGCTAAAAACGGTGATTATCGCTGAAAAATCCCATTAAAGACCGAGAGTTTGAGTCTAAGATGGGAAAGTTTCCATAAAGACAGTCGTGCTGGAGCAAAATTTCCCAGAAATCTGTGTTTTTCGGTTTTAATGAATTTTTTATTTTCGACGTCGACGAATGTGTGTCGGCGTTCTTCGCTTGTAACCGAATTTGTATTTTTGTCACTGACGAGCGTCTGTAGGTGTTTTCTCGGTTAAAACCGGAAAGTCTACGGCGTAGGCGTAACCCGTTGCCACTTCGGGACCGCTTTCGACGCACGGGTGGTACGAATCGCCGAACGTGCCGGTCAGAGACGCAGTGCCAGGCGTCGTGCCGCCACCTTGACCCCTGACCCGTCCCGGGACGCAGGCTGGTCCGTGCCCTGGTCGTGGCTGGCGAGCGCGGCGGTGTCCCTGTGCTGCCTGGCCTGGTTGCTGGTCAGGGGGGACCCCCTTGCACGGCCGGGGCCCCGCCAGCAGGCCGTCTTTTGGAGGCACCGCAAGCAGGCTGACGCACACCTGGCGGAGGTGAGACCCCGCCCGGGGACGGTCGCCAAGCCGCATTGCGGTGCCGCGGTCCTTGGACAAACTACTTACTGGTCCTGAAAGTTTGCCGGCTTCCGCCCCGTCGGTGAGGAAATCGGATTACGGGCTGTGTTGGCCGAGTGCCGCGTCTGAAACGAAACAAACGATTCGTGTTGTCATTGCCCTCGTGGGTTTAGTTCTCACCTGAGCCGCTAGAGGCACAACGGTTGGATCTCTTTTCCAGTGGTCTGTTGCAGGTTAAGAAGCTCTCTGCTGGCTGTGATCTTCTCCTTTCCACATGCCTCTTCTCCAGCATTTGCTCTGTTAAAATGGAAAGAGTGGAGGGCTTTGTGGGAGGAGCTTGAATTTTTATTCTTAAACCACAACAGAGAATAGTCAATTTCGTCACAAGAGCAGACGCACGCGGCGACTTACTTAGGTTCTCCGAGTCCCCGAGTGATTCGATCAGTGCCAAGAAACTGATGGAGAGGAGGAAATGGGAGTGTGCGGGGACGTCAGAACATCACCGAGCTCCGGTTCGAATGATTAGTGGGTACTGTCGAGACCGGTTATAACGGCGTCAAAGGGAATCGGAAATCACTTCGCTATATCCGCTATTTCGTTATAACCGACTTCGGTTAACGAAGTGCAAACGGGAATGGGAAGTCGTGATCGCTTCGCTGTAGCCGCTATTTTGTTATAACCGACTTCGTTATAACCGGTTTCGGCAGTAGACCTAAAGCTAGCTGCCTTTGTGTGCACTGCGCTCGTCGAATGCGTTAGCCAAACGCCGGGTTCTAACGCGTTCGACGAGTGCAGTGGACACAACGGCAGCTAGCTTTAGGTCTGCCCACTAAACATTCCAACCAGAGCTTGGCATTCTGACATCCCCGCATGCTCTCGTCTTCTTTTCTCCCTCAGTCTTTCGGCGCATTGACTCCTTACGTTGGCAGTGTGTCTCTAGTGCTTCAGTGTGTCCCTGAGCAAAACTGTCCCGTGGTGCGTTGAAAAGATTCCAGACCAGTTACGGTGAAATACCACTTAATCATACTTCGAAGGACCTCGTAAAAAAGTTTGTGTGGAAGTTCACTCAGTCAGTCGACAGAATGGGGTTTTGCCTGAAAATTTTACGAGAGTTATTTGTCCGAATAATTTGTTCTACTGGAGTTTGTTCGAGCGGTATTTTACGGTAACGTAAGGACCGTGGAGTCGCTCGAGACAAGTTTGGTTTGCACGTCGCACGCAATCGGACGCCGGAGTGCGGCTTTCCCCAGCTCGCCTCCCTCTCAGGGCGACGGGGTGCGTGCCGCGGAGCAGCTGTGCCGCTGCCTGTGCTCCCTGGGTCAGCGAGGGGACTTGGGCCTGCTGGAGTCGCTGTGCGGGGTCTGCTGGCAGGGGCTCAGGCAGGCCCTCCACTGGGCCCCCCTGGGGACTCTGGCTGGAGCAGAAGGCCGCGGGGGGCCTGGGCCTGCATCCGGAGGAAAGGGCCCGCACGGCCGCACACCTGGCGCTGGCTCACTTGCAGCTCGGCGAGCTCCACATGCTGGGTCAGGGCCTCCTCCTCGCCGTCGACACGGGGCTCTAGACTCGGTTCACGGAGCGCACTGACCGGACTTTGGCGATGAAAGTGTGACGTCGCCGTCGCGAGACTCCGGTCGGGCCGCTCCATGAACCTTAGCCTCGACTTTACGCTTTATGAGCCTCTGGCAGCACCGGTATGTCCGGGACGCGTCTCCGACCGGTGTGCTTATCACATCCATAAATGGGGTACTTCTCCCACCCGGCAACACCGCAGAAGCGTCGTCGGGTGGACGTCGGGAACCACTTTTGACGCACGAGCGGAATGGGACGCTAAGCACACCGGTCGGAGATGCTTTCCAGGCACGGTGGCACCGGGCGTGCAACCGATACCACCTACGCTCGGCGTCGGCCATCTCGTGCCACGTCGTCGAGGCTAGCGTAGCTTTCACGGTGCTCCAACCCTGTCGAAGCTACTCACACGTGCCAATGCGAAAGAAGTCGCGTACACGCGCTCTTGTGGTAGTGTACAGCTGCATTACCGTGGAAGCAAAGCCAGCCTCGACGACGTGGCACAATGTACATCGCACCGAGCATAGAAGAAAGTGCCCCGCGCGTTGCGTGACGAATAGCGTAACATGAAATACAGTTGAGATTCATCTGCACTGAGCACAAAGAATATGCAACCTCGCGTACAAATACATTCGACAAAACCAGCCCGAAAAACAGAAAAGCGAGAGAAAGGCACTTTTGTACTTTGCTTTTCACCGGTTAACAAACATGACATAGGTGTCCGGATTCCGTTCAACAGCCATGAAACGACTGTCGTCGGCACTGCAGATTGGATAGACTGTGTTATTTGAGATCTTCAGATAAACCCTGTCAGATAATACGGCATCTTGGGGTGCTTACAGTATGTTGTTCAATTGAGGAGATTTCTTGAATTTTATGGTGTGTGCGGGGAATACCACACATTTCGGCTATCTTGTGGGATCAAATTTTTGAACAGTTAAGACCTATGTAGATTGTCATGGCTGAGTGTTTGGCAGTGTGAAAAATCTGCATAAAATAAAACAAACCTTCCAGTTACATTCTTACTGTCATGCATGGACTCTAAAAAAAAGAGCTTTGATATGCTTGTTTGTTTCCAGAAATGGTATTTTTTTCGCTATAAAACACGAAAAAAACAATAAAACTCTGCAATTTAATCGCCACCAGTTTCAGGAATCGCGCCTACGCGGGCTGCCACGGCCCACTAACGAGAAAACCCGCAGCCCAGTGCAGTCGGGCAACACTGCCATACACCCTCAAGACTAGGGATGCATGCTGTAAATCGCCCGGTTCGAGACTGCCGCTGGAAAGGTCTATAGCAGGGGTGGCCAAGCTGCGGCTCGCGAGCCGCATGCGGCTCTTCGCTTGTTAAAGTGCGGCTCGCGGCTCCCTCCCCTACCTCCTCCCCTCGCCCGCCTCCCTGCCTGTCACACGAGCACTTACCAAAAATAGAAATGGAACGCGTTTTAAATCAAAAGACAGGTTGCAGTTTGGTAGTCTTGTGCTACTGATACCTTACGTACAGTTGGACTGCTTTTGACGCGGATAGATTGAAAGTAGTTCGGGTTTCGTTTATTGCACTGGACAAATGTTTACCCCCCCCCCCCCCTGCGGCTCTTGGAAGTTTAGTGGTTTTGTTTGCGGCTCTTGGGCCGGGTCAGCCTGGCCACCCCTGGTCTATAGCCTGGGTGTAGACTATGCACTGGGCGCGGGCTATCTAAAAAAAAAACTTTTTTCTCGGCTAAGATTTTCATTTGCAGACTATACGCCGGGTGCAGACTGAAATCCAGAAAATATGGTATAATCTGAGCTTCCCAATCTTGGCTTCCCAATTTCGCCACTTATACCCGGTGGCCTACAGATTTGGTGTCTCATCGAGCTGCAGACGTTTGAGCACGGTTGCTGAACGTGCGGGTGTGGGTCGGCGGGGGTCCTGCGCAGGTCATGTTCCCGGTGGGGCCGCTGGCAGGGCCTGTCGCACGCCCTGAGCGCCCTCAACTGGGCGCAGGTGGCGGGGCCGGCCCAACTGGGGCCCCGCGTGATGAGCAGGGCCTGTCTCGGGGCCACCCTGCGCCTGCTGGACTGCTGCCATGTCCGGCTCCACTTTGCTCCCGTGAGGACCCTCTCTTGGCCCCTCCCTGGCCCACTGTGTTCCGTCCCTGCTCTGCAGTGTGATGCGACTTGGTGCAAACGGCGGGTTGGGTCGCCGGTTGTTCTCAAGAGGGGAACCGTTGGTGCCGGCATAGTGCCGACATGATGCCAGCTTTTGTTATGGGAGGGAAACTCCCCTTTATCGTAGTGCCGGCATTTCGTTGCTTTGTGGGGAGGGGAAACTGTCCCCCGGTGCCGACCATGATGCCAGCTTTTGTTATGGGAGGGAAACTCCCCACCATCATAGTGCCGGTATTTTGTTGCTTTGTGGGAGGGGAACTGTAGTGCTGGCATAGTGCCGACATAATGCCAGCTTTTGTTATGGGAGGGAACTCCCCACCATCGTAGTACCGGCATTTTTGTCGCTTTGTGGGAGGGGAACTGTTGGTGCTGGCATAGTGCCGACATGATGCCAGCTTTTGTTATGGGAGGGAAACTCCCCACCATCATAGTGCTGGCATTTTGTCGCTTTGTGGGAGGGGAACTGTCGGTGCCGGCACAGTGCCGACATAATGCCAGCTTTTGTTATGGGAGGGAAACTCCCCACCATCGTAGTACCGGCATTTTGTCGCTTTGTGGGAGGGGAACTGTTGGTGCTGGCATAGTGCCGACATGATGCCAGCTTTTGTTATGGGAGGGAAACTCCCCACCATCATAGTGCCGGTATTTTGTTGCTTTGTGGGAGGGGAACTGTTAGTGCTGGCATAGTGCCGACATAATGCCAGCTTTTGTTATGGGAGGGAAACTCCCCACCATCGTAGTACCGGCATTTTGTCGCTTTGTGGGAGGGGAACTGTCGGTGCCTGGCATAGTGCCGACATGATGCCAGCTTTTGTTATGGGAGGGAAACTCCCCACCATCATAGTGCCGGTATTTTGTTGCTTTGTGGGAGGGGAACTTGTTAGGTGCCTGGCATAGTGCCGACATAATGCCAGCTTTTGTTATGGGAGGGAAACTCCCCACCATCATAGTCCTGGCATTTTGTCGCTTTGTGGGAGGGGAACTGTCGGTGCCGGCACAGTGCCGACATGATGCCAGCTTTTGTTATGGGAGGGAAACTCCCCACCATCGTAGTGCCGGCATTTTGTTGGTTTGTGGGAGGGGAATTGTTGGTGCCGGCATAGTGCCGACATGATGCCAGCTTTTGTTATGGGTGGGAAACTCCCCACCATCATAGTACCGGCATTTTGTCGCTTTGTGGGAGGGGAACTGTCGGTGCCGGCACAGTGCCGACATGATGCCAGCTTTTGTTATGGGAGGGAAACTCCCCACCATCGTAGTGCCGGCATTTTGTTGGTTTGTGGGAGGGGAATTGTTGGTGCCGGCATAGTGCCGACATGATGCCAGCTTTTGTTATGGGTGGGAAACTCCCCACCATCATAGTACCGGCATTTTGTCGCTTTGTGGGAGGGGAACCGTTGGTGCTGGCATAGTGCCGACATAATGCCAGCTTTTGTTATGGGAGGGAAACTCCCGACCATCGTAGTGCAGGCACTAAATAACGGTTAAGAGTTGAGCTTTTTGGTACATACTTGTAAGTATATCAGCTTGAACTTTAGAATTAAACTAGAACACGAAGAAAGAAAGGACAGGATAGGACACACAGCTGACTACCAACGACGTTTTAGTGTAAACTTCTTCCTTACGCGTTTGCTCCTTCATTCAAAGTCCCAAGTAGAGCACGATAAACCTATTATATAAATTACCCTATTCCACTAATAAACATCACTACCGATATTTGCAGTTATACAAAATATACAAAGCATTTACACAGAATTCCCTAAAAATTATCGTTTTTTAAACTAACCCGCCACAAGCTCGTGCTGTTGTTGTTTGGGGCGTGACATTTCGTAGGTATTGTCTTTCTTTTTTTGTGAACGGTGATTGATGGGGTGCTGACGCAATCCTTCGCGTCCTCCTCGATAGCGAGTGCCTCGAGCATTTCGCGTGCATGAGGATTGTTGTTTCTGGCAAGAATGGCGGTGCTGTTAAATGTACACTGCACTGGCATGTCCTCCAATGAGCTGCCAGATGTCCTGCTGCTGTTCCCTTCAGGACATCTGGCAGCTCATTGGAGGACATGTCCTATCCTGTCCTATTCTGTCCTATCCTGTCCTTTCTTTCTTCGTGTTCTAGTTTAATTCTAACGTTCAAGCTGATATATTTACAAGTAGTGCTGGCATTTTGTTGCTTTGTGGGTGGGGAACTGTCGGTGCTGGCATAGTGCCGACATGATGCCAGCTTTTGTTATGGGAGGGAAACTCCCCACCATCATAGTGCCGGCATTTTGTTGCTTTGTGGGAGGGGAACTGTCGGGCCCGGCATAGTGTCGTTCTTCGTCTGGAGGGAATCGTCGGTGCCAGCATAGTGCCAACACTTGGTCTCTCTTCATCTGTGGGAGAAAAACTCGCTCCCAGCTTAGTGCCAGCATGGTGTTGCTCTTCCTCTGTGAGAGAGAAAACCTCGCTGTGGGAGGGAAACCATCTGTGCCGGAGTTTTCCTTTTTGCAACAAACTTGCATCAAATATGAGAGATATATATGCGTTGCACTGCCTCCACTCTCTCCTCTACAGGAGAAGTGAAGCAGTGCAGAAGACAATGATCTACTGTGTTACAGTCGGCGTAATTACGGCTCCGAATCACGGAGAAAGCAACTTTGCCACAGAGTTTCTCATGCTTTCAAGCCCGAGGGATGCGAGAAAAAGAATGTTAGAATTAATCAGGTGTCGAGTCGTAAGCTTTCCAACTGTAACGCCGTTTCTTTTTTTACATAATGTACACCGCACGACACTGTTGGCATGAGCAAGCGATTGCCATTTTCTTGTTTTCGTTTAAACGTGGAACGCTGTCGTCAAAACTACTAGTGCCACGGAAAGGGCTCATTATGGGGCACCAAGTTAAACGGTAAAAGTTTGATTCTCCTTAATGCCGCGTCTGAGTAATGTGTGAAAAAGCAGCAATGTATCGTTTGCGTTGCGTCGTGCAGTGTACACCCCTCGGCACTGTTAACACGAACAGGACATAAACGCTTCTCCGCATTTTACCTGATTAGGGTATTGGCGGGCACCAGGGTTTATCCCTTAGCTCAGTGGTTCTCAACCACTGATGTTTCGCGGGCCCTTCGTGGATCGGCGAAGATGATGGAGGACCCTTTTCACGGTGAGGGGAAGGGAAAGATAAAGGTTAATTATGGTAGCGATTTAATAAATGGATATAACAAAGGGCTAGTGTGAAGTAGACTTCTCTTATTGACATACACACAAGAAAACTCGCCCTAAAATTGTAACATTTCTTTTCAATTTGAGAAAAGACAACTTTTTTGCTGGGCTTGACTGATGAGGCAGGGCTTCGCGGACACCTAGAATGCCTTCGCGGACCCCAAAGGGTCCGCGGACCACCATTTGAGAACCACTGCCTTAGCTTACCTAGTGTCCCAAATGAGCACTTTCAATTGTACTAAAGTCAATCAAAGAATGAGAACGGGAAAGAGGAATTTCTGATGTCTCGCCTCCAGTGCGTGCTTCCCACCTTCGAAAGTGCCTCGGGCGCGCTTGCGTAGCCAAAGCACAGTGAAAGGAATGCCCTTCTGTTCTCATCCTGTTAGTTAAAATAGTGGTTTTGATGGCAGTCTTTTAAATGTAAGAGAAAAACAAAGAATGTTGGAAGTTATTTGTTCTCCCTAAGAGCGTCACATTATATATAGGCTGTCCCAGCGGACCTTTCATTGAAAAAAAGCTGGAAAAATTTGTGCCGCTTTCGCAGACAACCAAGTTGCCAACGCTATTTACTTGTGGCGCCATTTTCGGATAGGCGCAGCGAGCAGACTACGCACCTATTGTCAGCTCAATGTGCCTATCGAAAGATGGCGCTGCAAGTAAATGGCGTCGCTTACTCGGTCGTCCGCAAAAGCGCCCAACCTCCACTTATACTCCATATCATACTTAGTGTGCATGGCTGCCAAAGCCACAGGCGCAAGCATGGGGCTTCATCTCGTTGATCATTTGCACGCGTTCTCGTGCAAACAAAACCATAGATGAAGCCACGCGCTCTCGCCAGTAGCTTTGACAGCATTGCACGCTAAGTATGAAACAGAGTATAGCCAAGTTGTTTCCTCTCATTTTTTTACAGGAAGAGAACTGCACCTTGAAATTTCATAAGGTAAAACTGGCCCACTCGGTGTACATTTGGTGAAAGTTTGAGGCACCGATTTTTTCCAGCTCATTTTACGGCGGAATGTCCGCTTGGGACACCCTATAGAAAACAAACATCTGGCATTACACCAGTGTTTCTACTGCTCGAGGTCAGGAAAGCTTTGTGCCGTGGATGTGCGACGGGTTTGTGCCAACTGTAATTTTTTCCTCCGGCGTTTCTGCAGCGCCTGCTGCTGTTCCAAGCGCGGCGCGTCTGGGGCCCCGCGGTGCCTTCGGACCTGCAGTGGGTCTTTGAGGGGACCGGCCGCAGCTTCCTGCTGGGTCGGGGCTGGGCCCCACTGCAGGACTCTCCCTGCGTCCTCACCTCTCGGGGTGACCCCTGTGAGTGACACCGCACCGCGTGGGACGGGTCTCCGACCAGCAGGTCTCGCGCGTCCTCAAAAGTGGTCTCTCGATTTTCGTCCAATGTCGTCGTCTTCATCTTCCGCCCGCCGCGATCCTGGCAGCTGCATGGCGGTGGAAGTGCTTGTCACGGACGCCCGTTCTGCCGTAGGTTGATCTCCGGCTCGCCGCGACGACACCAACGTTCGCTTCCAATTTTTTCCGTAACTTTTAAGACCACCCACCGAGGTCGCGGCATCCGACAGCATGACATGACGGCTTCCGCCGCGGCGTCGTTCGTTGCTACTTGGGGACCACTTTCGACATATGAGACACTAAACGTGCCAGTCGAAGACGCGTTCTAGGCACTAGGCACATGGAGTAGTCAGGTCCCCTCTGACTCCCCCCCTCGCCCCCCTCCTGCAGGCTCCCTGCTGGCTGCAGTGGCGCAACGTTACCGCGAACACCTGCTGGAGCGCGCCGTGGCAGCCTTGGCTACAGCCAGCAGACCCAGGTACGACTAAAGCAGGGGGCTCTCAAGCGAACCAAAAAGCGTGACAATCTCGCAAGGTCGGTTGGGTGCTCATTGTATCTGTCAGATATTGGCATGAAAGTTGGGGTTAAAATAATCTGTGAAATGCAATCCCCAAGCCAATTTTATCAAAATTAAAAAAAAAAAAAAAAAATCCGGGAAGAAAAAAAAAAAGATTTGAAGCTGTTTTTAATAAACTATCTACAGCTTGATTTTTGTTTTGACTGGAACACTGCCCACGCTGAATTGTCCACAAGGTTGCTTCTTTCTTTTGGAACCATACCCTTTATCTTGTCTCTTATCAGTATTGGAATGTTTTCCGAACATTTGGGTCACGCACCTATTTCCTGGAGCTTGGGGAATCACACGACCACCGAGGAATTTTCCAAGAAAACACCCGTGTCATGCGCTCTCTAGAGAAAAGCGACGAGCAATTGAACGCATTGCGGCAGACCGAACGCTCCTAACCCTTCGTCCGCTTTATTTTTTTCATCTTCTGACACCCTCTTTCTCGTTCGTTCTCCCGAGACCACCACCGACATTGGCGCTTATGATTTGCCGTGCTCCGCCCTTGTCGTGACCCCCTTCCTCGGGTGACCTGTCCCTCCCTCCCCGCGCAGTCGTGGAGACATGGACCCCCTGCGTCTTCTGGACCTGGTGGAGGGGTGCAGCCAGGAAGGTGGTGCCCTGGGGGCGGGCCCCATGGACGAAGGGGCCCTCTGGTGGGCCGGCCTGCTCAGGGTGGCCCTGCTCTGGGCCCGGGGGGACGACGCCCCCGCCGAAGGGGCACGGCTGCGCCGGCTGCCGCCAGACACGTGAGGGACACGCATCCTTCTTCCCGGAGAGGGTCTGGGCTAGAGTCACCGGATATGCCGTGCTCCGGAGTAACCAGGACCACTAAAAAAGCTATGCTTTAAAGTAGGGGTCGGCAACCCACGGCTCGCGAGGCCGTTTCATGCGGCCCCCAACATGACATCAAAAAGCAACCCTTCCCCCCCCCCCTGCCACTTCCTCATACAGACTCGAGAACCACACGGCAGTTTTGGCCAGCGTTGTAGGCGTTACCGAAAAAAAGTAACGAAATACGTTACTCGTAAATAAAAGGACCGCGATACGGACCTACGTTACCTCAAAATAAAAGAAACGTGGTTCCGTTCCCATTATTGATAAAAAGTAATGCGCGTTACCTTTGTGTCGCTTTTTTTAATTATGAATGAACACGTTCTACTGTTTTGACTGTACAGGTATGCATAAGTGGCGTATCTCAAGAAACAGTATGTTCATGCAGAAACTGAACATAATTAATCTTGTTTACGGTTTCACCTAAATGCTCACCAAAAAAAAGTGCAATGAAAAGCGCAGAATACTCAAAAATTCACATAGCTTAACGTCTAAAAACACAAAAAAAATTAGTGTAATTTTGTTTTTAAGTTTTGGAAGAAAGTAAGGAGTAATGTAACTATGTTACCCGTCACTTGAAAGAAGTAACGTAGGTATGTTGCCCGTTACTGTTTTGAAAAAGTAACGAGTTCGTTACTATGTTATCAGTAACGCCGTTACTTGTCACCTGTTGCCGCCAACACTGGATTTGACCTCAAATAGGGATTGCCCAACACCCCCTACTTCGGAAGAGAATATCTTCACTTCCTTTTTGCCTCTTCTTCGACTGCTCCTCCCTCTCCCCCCCCCAAACCCTCCCTTCGCAACTTGTCGTCCAGCTCCCTCCTTGTCGGCTTCGTGGCGACTCTGCCCACCGCTGAGAAAGGTTACCGACCCCTGCTTTAGAGCAGCGGTTCCCAAAAGATTTCCAGGAATGTGGAGGTTCCCTAGAGTGCTCTCGGGGAATTCCCCGAGCTCCGAAATTTCCTCGGCCATCCCTATCCCCCGAGGAAGGTTTTGATCCAGTTTGAGCACTGTCTCGGAAGATCTGAGCCATTCCTTGACACGTGGCTAGATGCCATGCATTCCCTAATATGTATAATATTTTTTACGTGGTGTATAGGCTTCTGCACTATTCTATTGCTTAGTACCGAGACTGAGAGCGGTTCCTTGACTATCCATCGGGACAGATAGGCGTTCCTAGGGTTTAAAAAAGTTTGAGAACACCTGGCCTAGACCATTGCACGTGGAGGTGCCCCGAGTTGCGGTATGTTCAGTATGGGAAGGGGGGCCCACTGTGGCTGCCCACTGGGACTGCCCATTGAAGGTGCCCATTGAAGGTGCCCATTGAAGGTGCCCACTGAAGGTGCCCACTGAAGGTGCCCACTGAAGGAATCCAGTGAAGGTGTCCACTGAAGGTGTCCACTGAGGGGTCCCTTTCTGGTGTCTACAGGGATCCCCTGGCCCACGCCATGGCCCTGGCCCTTGCCGCTCGGAGGGATTTCCTGACTGGCCAGCACGCGTCACCTAGGGAGACCCTGGCCGCCTGCGAGCGTGCCAGCAGCCGCCTTTGGGAGTGCGCCGGCCGTGGCACGAGTCCGTCCAGCCAGGCAAGTGGTGGGAGAAACGAGGGAAGGGAGAGGCTCGACGCGCGACGACATTGGCGCGGGCCCCTGCGGTGCATTGCAGTTGCATTGCACGTCCACCGTACCGAGTGGTGCAGTGCTTCCGCAGTGCAGGCGCAGTGGCCGCACCCTGCAACGCACTCCGACGCCGTTTGTTGCGCCACAGAAAGTGCCGCCGGTGCGGTGCCTGGGACGCATCTCTTGGAGGTGCATTTGGCATCCCGTACCGGCCACGCTTCGAAAGTGACCCCCAAGCGATTAAAGGACGTCGTGGGGACAAGTGTTTCAAGCCGCGATTTTTATGCGATTATCCAATGTGTGCGATTCGGGCATGGGAAGCGATCACTCGGGATTGGTTGTCGCACATATTACAGCACCCTGTGGCTTCTGTGCCGAATCGCAGAAAAACGGGTTTGTCATTGTCTTGAGTCCCGCTTTAAATAAGGATATCGGACGCATATCACTATAATCTTGGCTCTTTTTAGAATGCTTACAACCCATACATTGAGCTATGACCATAAATACTGTACAGTCGCAGACCAATTTTTCGGACTACGTAGGGACCGAAAAGGTGTCAGAAAAATCAGCAGATTAAAAAAACTTGCCTTTATTACGTCTAAGCGGGCTTAAAAAAGCCGTAAATAATGCCTTGCTTCAGGCTATGCCTCCATTTGCGTTGAGAAACTTTCTATTAGCTTGAGAATCGCTGCCTTCTTTTCTAGCGTAATGGTCGAGCACTTCCTGTGCTTCTTAGCGACACATCGTGGAGGCGGAAGTGGCCATGGGGCAATGACTGAATGACTGACTCGACAAGGTCGCGGGCCGCTCTTTATCTGGAATCTGTCGGCATCTTGAATGTTCGGCAAAGAAGCTTCGAGCTTCGCGGACTCGGGGCGAGAATGAACAGGCAGTTTCGAGCTAAAGAAACTAGGACGAAATGATAAAAGTCACGCCCCGAGTAAGAATAGGCGCGAGTCTTCTAGAATTCCGTGACCGAGCGTTGCTCATTCGGCCCTGCGCGCAACAGTAAGGCGACGTACCGCGGGCTGGACGACGCGATGGCGGCGCACCAATGTTGCGACGGACGTGGGGCCGCTACTTCGGGTCTGTCGTTCGTGGTACTGGCCAATCGACCTTCGAGCACAGGGCATCGAGCGGAAGGGACGTGAGTGCGAAACGATCGCACGACAGACGGTTCACGCCAAGTTCGTTGTCGTCGTCTGCATCAGAAATCGGAGAAGTGGAGGGGAAAAAAATAAACGCGGTCGGTGTAACCACTTGATTTCCGGCCATGAGCTTCCGTGCTTGTGTTTCAGTTTCAAGCGGTTCAGTTTTCGTGGCTTTATTAAAAATATACGTGACTCTGCTGCAAAATATTGATTGGGTAGTCTGCTGACATCATATTAAATCGCCTGGCAAAAAGTAAAAGAAAACATTTTTTGGGGGTGTCAGTGTCCTTTTATATGCTGCATTCCACACGGTTAGGACAGTGGAGGTAAACGTTGCTGCCAGTTTCGTTTTCTTTCGAGCTTTAAGGCCCGTTGACGCTCTTGCGACCTCTTAGAACCTCTTAATATCTCTTGCAACGAGAAAACACACTGACGCCATCTATGGGGTAGCAGTGTAAGCTTGGCGGTCCGGCATATTTTCTAATTCTTTGCGCGCATTATCCTTTCTTTCGTGCCTCGAAAAACTTTTGTCAACATTATAAACGAGTCTTTCTTATAGGTATTACGCACATTTGACCTGGGAAATCCCGCAAAACCTTCGCTCTTGTGAAATGCAGTTCCAGGGTCACCGCATAGATGGCGCCAGAGTGCCCAGTGTGTTCTCTCGTTTTAAGAAATTTTGAGAGGCTCGTCTCTCTCGGTCGTGCTCGGTTGCAAGAGTGTGAACGGGCCTTCAGTCGAGGGGTTGCTGAGAGCGTCCCCTTCCCGCCGTCCCCCAGGTGCTGGTGCAGAGCGGCTGCGAGTGGCTGCTGCAGACGCGTGCCCAGCTGTGGGAAAGGGGGGCCCGGGGCCCCCCCGGGGCGGCCCTGGCGGAGGGCTTCCGCAGGGACCTGACCCTGCTCCGGAGGCTGGCGCAGGACGCCCCGCACCTGCAGCTCAAGGTGGGTCCCGGGCGGGCCGCCGAAACGCACGCTAGAGTTTGCCCTCGTCGCGGCGTTGGTGTCAGTTTTTTTAGCACCGAGGTAGCACAGTTCTTTGGGCCCGAGTTGTCTGGCTTTTTTTCTGGGAATGAGCCATTTTAGGGAAGTTTTGGTATGAGAAAAGCGTTCTAGCATCGCAAACATTTAGCGACGCTCAGAGTTTCCCGACACCAGATGCCTACGGTCACGGCACTCTTTGTCGGATAGCTTAATGCGTACCATGTGTACGCTCGATAGTTGTTCCTAGAATGAAGCGATACTACCGCTGATTGGGCTCACGAACCTGACGATCTTACAGAGCCTTCCATAGTCTCAAGCTCTTCTCTTTCAGTGTGCATAGGTGGGCGAGCTCCTCCTTGCCTACCTCACTCCTCCTCACCCACCCCTCTGGTCACTTGACCTCCCTGTTAACCAATCGGCGTCGAGCACCTCATTCCTCCTCCTCCCACCCGTCGACCAATCGGCGTAAAGCCCCGCGTTAGTTTAAATTATCGTCGTCACTGCCACGGGGAAGGGGGTGGGAAGGTCGCGCAAAAATATTGCATTTGTGACCGGCTGCTGCCACTTCAAATGTCTCCAAGCTGTTCGAGTTGCTTGCCCGTTTCGACACGGACCCGATCCCAGCAATTTGCGTTGCGGCGCTGGGACCTAAAGGGGTGCTGCCGTAACAAACAGCATGTTTGGCGTGCCTTACAAAATTCTAATTCTAAACATACTTACCTGGAACTTGGCGCGCTAACGTCATTTTGTAAGAAGTTTTGCATATTTTTTTTAGAGCTTAACTAGTGAAATATTAAAAATAAAGTGAAAACGATGGTACTATACCGGCTCGTTCGTCCTCTGCTCACTGGTTTGCGAGCTTGCTCTCAGGTGGCTTGCTGAATGTAAAAACGTCGAGAACGCCTGGTAAAAGCCGGCGACGAGTGGGATAATCGCGATAAGTAATAATTTTAACGAAATACACGAACGACGACCACCGAGGCGCAAGCTCACAAACCGGCGTGCAGACAGCAAACATCCGGTATAGGACATTGAAAATGCATGGCTGCCGTTTTTGCACCATTCTTAATACTTAAGCAGCTCCTAGTAGAGCTCTAAAAATGAAATAGATGTGAAACTTTTAGTCAAACTACATTCGCATGCCCAGTTTCAGGTATGTACGGTTAAACTCACTGTTTTGCAAAGCGTGCCAACTGTGTCCATCCTTACGGTCGCACCCTGTACAGTTAATAACAGCTTAGGAATGTCATGGAAGGTCCACCTCCAACGCGCACTCGTTGCCTTCTGCCAGGCTTTGGCTGCACGTGCGACTAAGTGTTAACAAAGACGGAAAGCTCGCGCTCAAAACATATCATCTACTGGCTTCTTATCCTGTCACCAACCATGCGGAGCGCTAGTTCGTCTGCTTCTTGGGGAGGGGTTGTGGCGACGTCAGAACGCCGAGCTCTGATTGACTCTGATTGGAAGGTTAGTGGGTGGACCTCAATGCTAGCTGCCTTGAGGTCTACCCACTATGCTTCCAATCAGAGCTCGGTGTTCCGATGTCGCCGCAACCCCCGCGCAAGGAGCGGGCGAACTTGCACTCCGCATAGACCTTTTCCGTCGACCCTCGTCCACAGCCACGTAACTTGCGCTTCCAGTACAGGCGATGGAGAAAAAATCATACAAAGCGGGACGTTTCAAACTGGAAGGACAAAAAAAAGTATAGAAGAGAAAAAAAAGATGATGAGCCATTTTACTTCTGTGAAGGTGGATAACCAGCGAAGCTGTTTGGCACCAGACAGATGTGACAGATTTTTTAACAAAGGTACGAACACATCTATTGTCTTGATCGGTGGTCATCGTGACGGAAGGTACGCACAGACATGTCGAGGACTATCGCCGCCCCAAGGAGCCAGAGGAAAGTAGACACGCGCGATGGGACTCCCAGCGGAAGGAAAGGAAACTAGGCACAGAAGCGGGGGCTTGGAACGATGACAAAGAGAGGGCGGTGTGAGCGTAGACGTGGCCGACTCGGGTCGCACGGCGGCAAATCTTTGAGAAACCTTTATTATCTACCTGAGGGTCTACTGATCTTGAAAATGGTGCCTATTGATAACTATTCTACTGAAAGTGCATATCCAAATGATGAGACGTACAAGCTTTTGCATAGAACGAAGCAATTTTGCATTAAATTCGAGACCCAAGTTTTTGTTGACGCACACGAAAAATCCGCGGAACCCCAGCCATACACAGCTTCGCTGCAAAAACAAGACCACCTTCCAGTTGCGTGGCGAGGGCAAAGGAATGCTTTTCGGAAGTTCAACAATTCAAGATGACGACGGCTGCACGGAAGAGGTGTATAGCAAACTACCAGCCGGCAACCCCGAAATCGCCCGTAAAATCATCTAGTCTCTGACAGGCCTAGAAGAGATTGCAGAGTCGAGACAAACGTGTGCATCCGCGCTTTCCTTCCCTGCGCAGCTGCAACTGTACGAGGCCACAATGCGAGTCGTGTGCGGAGCCAACCCCGTGCGGACGCAGCTCGCCCTGGACCGCTGCCTGCGCAGGAGGCTTTCCCACTACCCGTCCGTCGTGTGCGCCAAGGGTGAGTGGCAGACCGCGCCACGCGGTCGCCTTGGTGGTGGTCCGTTCGTGGTGGCGTTCCCCCCCCCCCTCGTCGTGTTCTGCCAGAACCGTGCACGCAAATCGGTAAAGTCGAGACAATGGGGTGAGAGCGCATGAACGTCTATTTAAAGCATAAAATTTTTTTCAACGAAACCCCTAACTGTCAAAAAATTGTCCCTCCGTCCAGCCAGGCATTTTTACGCTAAATTTAACAAAATTTTACAGGCTCGAATGACACATAATGTGTGTCGTTTGTGCTAGCTTTTTTCAAGTTCCTTTTAATTTATTTTTACTTTATTATTCTATTTTTATTTATATATTGATTTGATTTCTTATAATTATTTATTTATTACTTATTTTATTTATTATTTTCATTCAAAGCTTGCCACAGTTGCCGGCTTTTTTTTTATTCAAATAAAAACGTTGACCCTTCCATACCAGCTGCGCTAGTAGCTCGATGGCTGTCGCATCCAACTGCCACCTCACTGAGCCAAGTTTTTTTTGTCGTATGCTGGACAGTTACACTTTGCATACCATTTTGGGAATCAGTTGGCGACGAAGCGGAGTGGAGTGGCATGGTTTCGGTTTTGACCAAACAGGCGTTGTCTCCGCTCGCGCGACGAGGCACGCGCAACTGCAAGCCTGCCGAAGTTTCCCTCGCGTGCATGCAAACATGATTGCACGAAAGAGGCACAAGCCGGGACGCTTGCAATCTATTGTTTCACGTTTGCTTACTTTTGACGAAAATCTGGCACGTCGGGAACCAGTAAAACGGTGTCAAGCGGTTTTTCGGAATTGCTCGGCAATGCCTACAGCACTGTACACTTGTGGGATGTCTCAGCAGTAAAACCATAAGCAGCGAGTTGCGCCACAAGTCACATCAGAACACAACACAACGCAAAGTGCCCTTCGTTTGTACATCACTTAAAACAAATATTTTTATTTTTCAAAGAATATCTGCTCCAAAAGTCACTTTTGGTGCTCTGAAACACTGTCTTGGCTGCTCCAAAACACTGTTTTGGTTGCTCCAAAGGCCACATTTGCTGCTCCAAGAGACTGTTTTGGCTGCTCCGAAAGGTGCTTCAAAATGGATTAGGCCAATCACATCACTGCATCCCTAATTAGGACTTGGTTGGATGTCCTCTCTTTTTAACTACTCCTGAAGCTTGCAGCATTCAACGTACTGGAGCTCTCTTCTTCCTCTTATATCCCCGCCACCATTCCTGAAACGTTGACATATGGGTGCGTGCACGTGCAGGAAGCGTAGAGCCCGAGCCCCAGCGCGAGGAAGCGGAAGCCCTGCTGCTGTCCGTGAAGCACCTGGGCCCGCTGTGGGGGCGTGACCAGCGAGAGGCGCTCCTGGCCCAGGCCGCAGCCATCCTGGGTGCGCTGGGACACACGCAGGCCCTGGCGCACTGCCACCGGCTCATGGCCGCTCCGACCCTGGCCGCTTGAGCGGTCCGGACCCACAATGCACCTCGGAAGTTGCTTCAACGTCTAGAATGGAATGTTGCAACGCCCTTCTTGAGCCTGGTCCTAGAACTCAGTCTCTGGCCCCTGTCGCTGTCTCCAGTCCTTGACCTGAGTCTTTGACCCCAGTCCAGTTCCAGACTCATACCCCCGACCTTGAGCCCCGTCCCTGACCCCAGACCTTGACCCCAGTCCTTCACCCCAGCCCTTGAACTCAGTCCCTGACCCCAAACCCTGACCTCTTCCATGACCCCACCTGACCCGGCGGCAACTCTACACACACTTGACTGACGAGAACCCCCTTATTTATTATATTTTTTCGTTATGCACCCCCTTACAGGTTTGAGCCAGAGTTTTTATAAATGCTCGTACCTGTATTCGGCGTCGACTATTTCGTGCTACATTGTCGAGGCTAGCGTAGCCTCCACGGTGCAGCAGCATTGCTGCGAGAGCACGTGGCTTTGTCTCGTGTCTCATTTGCATGCGCTCTTGCAACAATGCGGAGCGCAAGTTTATCTGCTTCTTTTGCAGGGGTGGTGGTGACCGTCAGAACGCCGAGCTCCAATGGGCAATGATTGGAAGGATAGTGGGCAGACCTCAAGGCAGCTTGCTTAGAGGTCTACCCACTATCCTTCCAACCGGAGCTCTGTGTTCTGACGTCACCATAACCCCTGCAAAGGAGGCAGACAAACTTGCGCTCCTCGACGACGTACCACATTTAGCCGACGCAGAGTATAGGTCTGCTCTGGGTCTGCCTTAAATTTGCGCATTGTCAAGTGTACATACGCGTGCGTGTAGCTCTGGTTCAACCAAGCACCCATCCCATAATGGCTTCCGATTTGATGCTCGGTACTTCGTGTAGACCAAGTCTGCGAGCTGGTGTCAGCGATCAGATCTCTAATAAATTTTTTTTTTGTACAGAATGAGTCTCTTCGAATTATTATTTAAAGTTGCCGCGGAGTTCTGCCCCAAGCGCAGTCTTTGGACGTTCCGTGAAATTTTGTTGGCACGACAGTGAGGGAGCGACATTGATCCAATGCGAGGTGGGGGTCGTTTTCGGTGAGTCGAGGCATTGTACTCTGTTGGAGCAAACATGTCAGCTTTTGGTTTTTCTCTCGCTATTGAAGAACTGTTGTGAGAACTACCATAGTGGTGGGAAGTGCTCAGTTAAGGTACTGACCTACAGGGTAAGTTTTGATTCCCGGCGGTACCCTCCCAAAGTAAAACACAAAAAAGCGCCGAATCGTGTTTGTGCCAACGATGTTGTGCATGTACACCCTGATTTAGTGTTTTGCCACTTTCTCCTGAGGCTAGGAGAATGCTGCCAGGAATGACTGTTTGGTTTGTGTTTCTGAGACGGTATAACTGAGCTCGATGGTACAGGTTCATCTTGAAACGGTGCAAACATTACACAAATGGAGGAAAGAAGTGCACGTTGCAAGCGCAGACTGAGTGGTGTGCAAGTGTTGTGCACCTTGAACATACTGTCTTTTATTTTGTAAGGCGGTACTTCTAGCACTGTGTGACCACTACACTACACTGCTTTATTTGTAACACTGCTTGCAGGCATCAGTTTTTGTGTGCGAAAGTTCCAGTAGTAAAAGAATGTGTAAAACCTCGGGGACACTACCTGGGAATGTCGCCTTTTGAACTGCTCACTCAGTCGGCGTGATATTTGAAGGCGGTGTTTGTAGTCGCGTAGAAAGAGGGCATGCAAAGTTTTAGCCTTGTGAACCAATTTTGTGAGGTACTATACTCCAGAACGAAGTAAAGCATAGCTTTGCATCGAATCTGCTCACTGAATCGTTGAGAAATAATGTTGATGACCACATACTTTTCTGGTGGAGCGCATATACTGGAATACCTGTTGCAGGTTACTATGAAAAGAAATTAAAAAAAAATGTGCAATTTTCAAATAAAAATTATGACTTTTTTTCCCACATTTACCAAGTTTTTTTTTTTAATTACAATTTTTAATTTTAAAAGAACATGAAAATGCAAAATCTAAGTTCATAGTAACCAGCTCCATAAAATTTCGCCATGTAGGCATTAAGGTGGTATTTATACCAAAAAGTGGATTGGAGAAAAAAAAGCATTTAAAGTGCTCAAACCTGTACCTTTTCTTTAGCGTCGGTGTACTGAAAATAATTTGTGAAAAAATAATTATGCACTGCAAACAAATGAAACTTTCTGGGAGCACTCTAAATGTTGCGGGTGTAAATAGGGCATTTTTAGAAATCAACTTTTTAGGCAGAACTTTCTTTTTTTTTTTTTTTTTTCTGGAAGCAGGTTGAAGAGAAGGCCATTATTTTATATTACAGTCTCGCATTTTCTAATTATTTCAAATAAGATACTAACAATTTGTCCTGAGTCATCCCGTGGTCGCCTCCGTCACTGTGCTACTTTATGTCGTTTATTGCCCTTGCGAAATGAATTTAAAATTGTCTGCACCCTGCTTCGGCCTGCAATATATTCTAAATTTAAAAAAAAAAAAAAATCATGGTCATAATGCACTTTCAGATATTGCACATACCATAAATCTTAAGTGTCATTCTTCGAAATATAACCGGGTGAATTTCGAAACGCGCATTTGAGCCTGGACTGGCAAATGAAATTGGAGTCGACCACAAACACGCCATCGATTGCACCGTCGAACTCGAACAAACAAAAGCCGCAAGTTATCTCTGAACTGTACCCATACATTCCGCAATACCACACACAGTTCCGTTCCGTAATTTTGAGGCACCCATTCCAGCGCAAAGGGCGTGAGCTCCGGGCTTCGGTTACGGCGACTTTGGGAACTTTCAACAACTCGCGCTATGTTTAAAGTCACTTTAATAACGCTTTCGCAACATTTTTTTTGTGTCGGTCCAGACTTGGTAATTTGCACTGGCAACAACTGAAACTATTACTCGTAAACGCTCGACGCTGATTGAACGAGAACCGAAACAAACACAAACGTCTGTCATAGGTTACATAACTCGCCTCGCAGTACGGAAAGTGACAAAACGACAAATCCCTCTAACCACTCTAACGCGCGGCGGCCACTGCTCGAACTATTCAGAAAACTATTTTGATTGCTAGCGGCCTCTAGCGAGAGTTTACTGAAGCGACGGGCTTTGCTCTCCTGCCATTTCTGAGGGCGCAACTGCACAACATGCAAAAGACAGGTAAGGAATTTTGTTTCCCGTGGGTTTTGGCATTCAAGTGACTATGAGACGCCCAGGAAAGGTTTTACAATGGCTCGTTCATTCGAACTCTTACGAAGCAAATTTGGCGGAATGACGACTGGTTTAGGATCAATTAGGCTTAGGTTTCTTGCGCGACCACAACGGTGAAAGACAACGATTGTTGGAGTACACACGACTAGCGTATCGCTGTATCCTTCTCAGTCGAATCCTTCCTGCACGGCGAGAAAGTTAGTAGCGGCGAAAACCGTCACTCTTGCGTGAGCAGGGCATTTTTTAAAAAATGCAGGTATTCAAAAACGCCGATTTAACGGATCCACAATTGCACCATCAGGCGACAACTCGCTGAGCTGACTCACTTCGGCGATCTCCTTTATTATGCACGCGCAATTAGCAGCGTACAGCTGTGAACACGCAAGCCGCAGGAGTGAAACTTGCGCGCATTTAACTCGGAATGCGTCGCTTCTTCTCACGCAGGCGTTGTTGCCTTGTAGCACTAGGTTTTCCCCACATCGTTTTTTCGGTAAAGCAAGTCGGCAGGCGAGCTGGTCGTTTTTTTTTTCGGTGTCCTCGGATCATCTCGGCGATTGTTTGTTTGTCCCGTTTGCTTGCGGCGGGGGGCTGTTCTAATGCCCTCGGGACGTGTTGGGAAACACTCTAGGGAAAGAGGCGTCCGCCCACACTCGAGGCTGCCGGGCATGTATTGAGAAGCGTTGCTTCAAGACAGGATGCTGTGTGTGTGTGCGCGCGCTCGCGTCATACCGGACGCGCGGGCGATAGGAGAAACGAGCGAACAAGATACAAGCAGAGGTTGTTCACTGCTCGTGTTTGCCGCCGGCCACTGGGTTGAGGTAGCTCTCGGGCGCTCGGTTGGGTGTGCAAGCCTCCTTTGCAGCATTTCTTGCAACCGCCGGGGGTGGCGGCGTTGCCACGGCAACCAGAGCCCTCGTCAGTCCACCGGAGTGGTGCCTCGTCGTCTGCTACATTTGCTTTGGCGGGCCGATGAAAGCTTGTTGTTGGCGCGGCATCCGGCTTCGTTCGTCCGGATACGAGCATAATTTGAGAACGCCTGGGACAATACGAGCTGATTGGTAACGGGGCCGATTAGAGTCACTGGCCGATTGGAACGAGCCTGTGCACTAAGTGCCTAAAAAAAAAAAAAAAGATCGGTGCTTTGTTTATTTTTTTTTTATTGCAAAAAATACCTTATGCATTGCCAAACGCGTAGTCTCAGCCCAAATATAGCACCAGCAATCCAGACCAAATGATGCCTTTTTTTTTTTAATTTTCAACAAGAAAATGAGGCCCGTTCCTGGTAACTGACGTAATTAATTTCCATGCATCCGTGGGCTTTGTCGACCGACATTTTCTCATTAACCTCATTTACATGAATGCGACTTCAGCGCATCGACTCCAATCGTCCTTCGAATGATGCCAATGCGTCAACGCTTACATGGATGTGCACAAAGTCCTATGCGAGGGTGGCGCCACGCCGTGTCAAATCTCAAAGATAAAGCTGCGTTTCGGATACTAGCCGCATCACATGACCACATTTTTCGGTGCTTCGCACGGAAAGGTCCTTTCAACAAGCGTAAAGATAGTGCCCGCAGTCTTCGATGCTGTGCAAGAAATTAATGCGACGCAATAAATATCAAAACCCCAGCGCTTTGGGTTCTGGGATAGGGCTGCCGGGTCACTCTGGGACAGAGGCGACGTGCGTGCGCACGCCCTGGCAAGCGAGATCGTTTTCAACAGCTTTGAGGACACCACAGCACTTTGCCTTGCCAACCACGATCGTGGTTGAAAGGCTCCGGCACAGAGAGGAACGACACCGAGGTAGGAGGTGGCGTTCGAGCTTGCGCCAAGGCCTCTAGGGACTACCTCGGACGTGCAAGTTGTAATTCTCAAGGCTTGGACGGTGCCGCCCTCACCGAGCAGCTCGGCTATATTCCTCTCACTTATGATGGCAATAAAAGCTTGCGTTTTTTCTCTGGAGAAAACTCTGGGTGATCACACGGGACTCCTCTCTGCCGCCGCCGCCGGGGTTGTCCGCCGCCATGTTCACTCGCTCCCGCAGCGAGCGCCTTCCCATAATCCTCCCCCTTCCAAAATGCGATGCGATCTCCACTTTCATGGGCTGAATGAATGTGCATTCGCCGTGTCGATCCACCTTCATCTAGCAACTTGAATATGGTGTGCTTTCCTAGCGTATTACGCCGTTTACATGACCGCATTGAATGCGACAACTGGATTCAATGCGGCTAAGTTGTATCCGTGTAAATGCGGGTATTGAAAATTTCTGAAACTCGCTTGTAACTTTTGAAGCAGATAACGGCGAGCTCTGAAACATTGATGTCTGGTCCGAACTGCTAGAGCTACATTTCGGCAGAGACTACGCGTTAGGCAATGCATAGTTAATTCTTTTGTGTTGAAAGAAACACTAAACGTTTTTGCGGACATCCTGTATTTATTGGCCTCCATTGCTGCATGTGCTGCTGCTTTGCTCGTGCTGACAGCAAGCTACCAGGACATTCTTTTTTCGGTGTCAAAGCTGTTGCTTGTGGCAGATGATAAGTTGCTTTACCCACAGCATGCACCAGTTACCTTATCTTAATACATCCACTTTTGCCCAAAGGGCTAAAACTCTCGTCAAAGGTGTATTTTAGTGGTGGATTTTATTTTGTGAAATTTCTAGGTGCAGCTCCGTTCCTGCGAAAAATTAAACATCCTTGACATTTTCAACAACAGACTTGGGCGCAGCAACAAGGTCGACCGAGACTCTTGCTTGTGGCGCCAAACTATTTTGTCATCTCAGGAGGCTGCTGGAACGTAACATTGTTTGCCTCCAGTCATAGCCTGTATGACTGGAGTCAGCCTCTATGACCGGAGTCGTAACCTTGATGCGGTTAAAGCCTGCGACATCCACCGGAATGAGTCTCTGAAACTGGTAGAGAGAAAGAAAAGCAAATAGTATGCATAAAACTAGCATATTTTTTTCTTTTCTGGCCACTCATTTTTTATAATTGGCCTAACTCACCAACAGACATTGCTAAACTGTTAAAACCCACACATCATGTCAAACTAATATTTTTTCTCAGTTACTGAGTTTTTCAATTCTTGGTTCCCGTCCTTCAGCGATATGATTGCTGCGTCAAAGAGCTTACCCTTGCACATTTTGTTAAAATGGGAGGAACTTGCGCCAACATTGTGCCAAAGCTTATTTTCACTTTAATACCGATAATATAATAAATGAAGCACCGCTACACGGTCGGATTGTTACGGTAGGATTGTGCGAATCTCCAAGACTTTCTATCACCCAAGTTGACATCATATTCCATTTGATCTCTACCAAACATTGGCAGTACTTGGAAGTTTGGCAATATTTCTCACGCTCATCTGTTCTGGCTAGATAGCTAGCATCGTCGAGTGCACTTTTCACCGCGCAGTGGTGAATGGCAGTGAAGCGACAAGTGCGTACTGGGTGTTGCAATTATGCGTACCTCGCTTCGCCGCAGCGCACCCGTGTGCTGAGGGAAAAGCACTCCTCCAGAGCGGGACGTTACACACGGTGTCTCAATAAAACTGCGGATAGTATATACATACAATAGACCGCGATATTCTGACAATATTTTTATCACATTCAAGGTTCATCAAGGATACTCAAATATTGCGAGACAATTTTTATTTTTATGTCAACTCTAGTTTAGTTATTAACTTTATATAGGTTCCATCCTTTTCGACGGCACAGTGAATACAGTAAATTGAAACTAAATTGGCTGGAGCAGCAAATGCAAGCTTGGGAATAACCTAAATGAGCTGGGCGGATTTTTTTTTTTTTTTAAATATAATGTATGTATCATTTACATGTTAATTTTCGTTATCATGAGGGTTTGCTTATGAAATGTAATAAACCCTTTTCAAAAATCCATAATGCAATACTGATGGTCGTCATTTCTTCGGCACGAAGCGCATGATCGAATCCGAGTCCTCTCCGAACGCTGATGCGGCACCTGTTTTCAATGTCAGCTGAGACAAGTTTATGCTGAATGCTGACGCAGCCCTTGTGTCCACCAGATGCTGAGAGTATGTGATTGAGTAATGACAGACAGGCAATGGCACAGACTTTTGAAAAGGCTCTATTGATATTCATCAGTGGCGTCAGAACAGGGGAGCGTTTGGCCCCCTCCCCCATCTCCCGAGAAGTTCCATCGCCTCTGATGTTCATAATCAAGTGACAAAAGCTTTGTTTTCTTTCTAAACTGCATTTTCTTTCATTACAACATGTAGAATTTAAGGAAAACATCAATTTAGATACTCAAATTGATTATATTCTGACATTATTTCAGCGAAATATACTTATTGATTTATGTTTGATTTCATACCTAAAATAACCATGTGCAAAAGTTTGTACTGCCCTTTGTCAATCAGCATCTTGTTACCGTGCCTTACACTTCTACGCTCAATTAATCTGCTAGCTAGGGGATCAAACATGCCATGCTGTTGATGCCATCAAAAGGTTGCACAGAAGCAGTAAGGCAAAGTGGACATAAACACATAAATCTTAACTTGATATTCGAGCTGGTATGAATAAAAATTAGATGTGTGCTATGCTCCAAAAGTACTTTTTGCTGCTCCAAAAAGGATTTTTGGCTGCTCCAAAAGGTGCTCCAAAATGACTCGGACCAATCACATCACTGCACCTTTGTTAAAACTGAAGGCACCAGCTACTGCCCGTTATAAAGGGTACAGCCGTTAGCGTACATCCATTCATCTTTGGCAGGCACAGCTTCCCCACTTGGGTAATAGAGCTTGTTCTCAGCTGATTACAAGAAGTTTGGTTGTGTAAAATAAGTTCTACAGAAGCTCACTCCAGCACACGCTGAGCAGCACGACAGAAATGTGCAGCACGCTCCGTTTTCTAGACTGTCCGCTCGACCCACAATTCTGCCCGTCGGTGCGTCACACCGCCGGAAAGTGCATAGAAATTGGAACCTTGGTTTTGGCATCACCTTCATTTGCCATTTTTGCAATAGCTATTCTAAATTTATAGTTTGTAAATAGCATGTTGGAAAGAGTAGAGCCTGGGTACTCGAGAAATATAGTTAGCCTGGATAGCTAAAAAAATTGGTGGAGTACTCCTCTGTTTAGAAGAGGCCATGCTCCGAGACATAACACGTTCCTATCGATAGTTTCCAGAAGTGGCAACAGCATGGCATCGTAGGAGCCGGCGTGTGACGTTGTCGGATGTCGCTATCCCAGCGGTTGGCCATAGAAGGCCGGGCAAAAAGAATGAGCGAATGCAAGTGTCGCTGTCGTCATGACGCTCCAACTCTTGGCTGCTCAAGATTCCATGGACCGCCAAGCCAGAGAGCGACTTGCAGTAGAACAGGCGTCTGCCGCATCCGCATTTGCTGCTGTGCCACGGTCAGGATCTCGGCAGGCAGCAGTGGGACGCTCTTACGATGTCATTGGGAGGAAATCCGGGGACTGCATTCGGGGACGCAATAAAGTCGGGACGCAATAAAGTCGGAGACACGTTTCAGGCACCATGGCATTACTGGGCTTTCCGCCAACTTCAAAGCGAATTTTCTGCATGGACGTCTAGATGGCGGGTGCCTTGAGAGGGCCTCTAATCTCTGCCATTCCCCTCTCCGAGTTAGTGAGTTTGAAAATTCATCATTAACCGACAACGTGGCCACAGCTCGGATATTTGGTACAGGATGAACCGCTCTTGCTGCCTTTATCGCGTGGTTGCCACCCCGACGAGCCTTTGTGAGGAAACGTGGGCTTAAGTTGCAGGTATCTGTGAGTAACAATTGCCTTGGACTTCTTACGTCATGTTCCAAGGGTACAGTCTGGCTTCCCTTTTATTTCTGTGTCTTGCGTGTTCGCTCGTTGGTGCATCTGCACGCGGGTGATCTGTCCTAGAAGAGTTGGTCAGTTGTCTCAGTCGAGCGTCCGTCGACACTTCACGGAGCAGTGTGGGCAGACGAGGCTGCCAGACAAGCAATGCGAGGGCAGTATACGCAAGAACGTCGGTCTCGCATTGCTGGGCCCGGACTCACAGCCTCTTATCACATGCAGGAGGGCGCCTAGGCTCTCGGGAGCACTGTGTCAGGTCTCGCTTTCCATTTGCACGCACTGGCACCCCCGAGGCAGTGCCCCATAGGACTAACGTGGCCTTTATTGCTCCCTTCCCTCCCTCCCCGACTCCCTGGAGCTAGATTTCCCCAGCTATAGTTCCAGTCGCAGCAGACACGGTGAGTTTCTGCCAGCTTGCACAGTCCTCCTTCCCGTGGTGTCGCTTTCCATTGCACGTTGATTTCATGCCTTCGGTGACGGGTCGTGTGCATGCTGTCTGCATCCTGTGGTGTGTCCTCTGACCAAACCGGTTGACGAAGTTAAGTTGGTGTCAATGGCTTCGTCTCAACACTTGCGCGACTACGTTGAGGGCGCGTGAACCATGCACAGTCCGGGCGGCGGGACATGGGCGTGTTTGCTTACCGCTCACCTTTGCGGGCTTGCAGCCAACAGGAGTTTGTTTTGGGAGTTCTGTTCAAAAGGGCCTTTTGGAGACACCATTAGGGAAATCATGCTGTTCTCTCTTGTTTGGCCACCTTGCATGGGTCGTCGGTGGACTGCAGCTTTCGCTTGTCACAGCAAAGTTGGACCATGTACTAACAGGACACATACGCCCTAGATACCCCCGTTAAAGGAATTGTGTGAAAACAAAATCTGCCCAATTTTTATTTTTATTTTGCTTTAATAGTTTTTTTTTTGGGGGGGGGGGGGGGGGGGGGCATCGTTTGTTGGAACTGTCAGTCATCTCGGGCTGCACGGCTCAAAGATGGGTAGTACATCGGGCGTGGGCTGACATCCCCAAAATATTTTTCAAGTTTTTTGCCAGGCGATTCATTATGTTGTTCAAAGACTACACAATCAATATTTTGCTGCAGCATCATATATATTTTTAATAAAGTCAAAATACGCAACTGCTCGAAACCGAAACTGGACTGGGGAGGAAGAAGAAATATAGAGGAGGAGAAAGTTACCGAAAGTCACGTGGCTGTGAAACTTTATTTAATCAATCAACGTCCTTGCAGTTTTTTAGAAGGCACGAAAAATGGGTATCATATTTTTTTGTCTATTTTTAGCATTGAGTGTGTGCCTTCGATGACCCATGACTTTGATTATCTTTGGTGGTTGTGTCTAAACCATAGAAAACGTCACGTGACCACGGAGAAGATACCTAGTGAGCGCGACTCAAACTGGCCAGTTCTCGATCGGCAGTTTTTTGGAGGAAAGAAAACGAATTTCGAGCCGCAAATTGTGTTCTGGGTAGTTGGGCTCTCATATGTTATCTACAAATAAAAACCTTGGCCACCATAAATACGCTGTCAGTGTCCCTTTAAGCGTCGCATTAATGCTGTGAAAGAAAAGGGGACATGTGCAGAAAACCCTAGCGTGTGCTTGAGCTACTTATGTCTCACCATCGACGCTCTTTGTTACTAAAATTACTCAGAGTCTGAGACGTGCCACCCTCTTTGAGGACTGTTGCGTCAGATTTTTGACGGATGGTGCCAAAATGGCTGAGGTTTATTACTCCCGAGTTCACCATTTGGTAAGTATTTCAGCAAAAGATGCGTCAGTATTTTGCTACTGCGAACTAAACTCGAGCGTGGAACAAGTACATTTTGTGGCTAAGGTGTTTCCCCTCCAGCCGTCGGGAGGCGGTGGGTGTCCACTCACTGTGCCTCGCCTTCTCTTGCATGCTGTCGGCATCGCCGGGACATCTGTGTTGCCTGGACACGCCTACAGTCGTGAGTGTGGTTTTTTTCTCTCTTCGTTGTCGGCTTCCTTGGCTTATTCTTTTGGCTCATTGGTATAATCCATTTCACCTTACGATGAACTGTTGTAGACAACGCTACGAGCCATCAGAAAACCTTGCGGAAAAGCGCAGCGAGCATAATCACCTCGTACGTTCAGTGCTCTGGATTGGATGGGATGGCTCGTAACATCCTCTATGGTCCATTGTAAGGCAATACAAAGTATAGATTAGAGCCCCCATATTGTCATAAAAAATATTTTAATCTATATTACGATCTAAAAACATGCCTTTTCATGTAAGGCTCATTAAAATATTAGGTGCGGGAAAGCCATCTGCATTAACCCCTTAAGTGCCAAATTTTTTTTGTTATTTTTCTAGTATTACACATAAAATTTGAAAAGTTTATTACGGAAAAATCAGCGGAGGCCAAAAAAATATTTGCCAGCTAAAACGAGTGCTGCCATCTATGATCAGCGCCGCAAAACTACGCGGACGAGCCTAGCTCGTCCGTGGAATTGAGGGCTACCAAAAAAACCACTGGACGAGCTGTGCTCGTCCACGGCATTTTTAGCCAGAAAGTGGCCGACGAGCTCAGCTCGTCCAAGGCACTTAAGGGGTTAAGTCCTTATTTAAAGCACTTTTTGTACACGTGTCCCCCATTGAAAAGCGCGTCGAAAGAGCCCATGCATGCGTCTGAACTCGCCACACTGCAGTTCTGACGAGGCTTGCCACAAGCTGGAGACCAAAATTCTATTCTACTTTTAGGGGCGAAGCTCCTTAGGGGCTAGCCATGTCCGTATGTCCGTCCGCCGTAGGCCGGCGTCGGGTGCTCGTGCTTCTGCTCGTGAGCTCACGTGCTCACGAGCACGTGAGCACAGGCTCACGTGCTCGTGTAGGGCAAAAAAAAAATTGGAAAAAAAAAAGATGAAAAAAGAAAAAGAAGAAAAAAAAAGGGTAGGGGTTCTGAGATGCCATCCCATGTCTTCTTAAAAAAAGAAAAAGAAGAAAACCACACATTCTCCTACTGATATGAATGAAAAGGCTCGGCATGCTGCGGCTCGGCGTCTACGCAGACAAGCACCACCAGAGCTTTGCCCCAAGCAACATCATTCACCACGTGGAGATGCGGTCAATTTTTTTAAAGTGGAGCAGATTAAAGCGAGTGGCGACGACGCACAACGTGGCCTGTTTTAAATCCTAGCGTGTCCTGGCTAAGGACTGTTCAAAGAAAAGCAGCAAATACCATGCACAAAAAAAAAAAAAAGCGAGTGCGCTTCTCAAAATACTTTGCGCTCTGCACATATGTTTTCAGTGAGGACATTAAACATGCAAACAGCAAGGCTTTCCTCTTTGCCTCCTTGCTGTCATCTTTCCGGCTTGTCTTCGGGAGGTTGGGGACTGACAGCAACAGCAGAGGCCTTGACAACAGCCAGTAGAATGTGGGGTGACTGTCTGGACCCACCTGATGAGCACGCTCCAATCCTCTAAGGACCAAAGCAAAGTGTAGCTTTCATCCAGGCAAAAAGAATGTTCCAAAGCAGGCTGAACCGGAGGGAAACCTACATTTTCGGTACAGCAAATGCTGTGAACGGCAGAAAATGTGTCCTGTTTGGACAGCCCTTTACTGAGTCTGTGTTTGTCCCATGGGAAAATTTAAGGGGTGAAGGGGTAACTGCCATCCCCCCATTCGGCAGATGCTTCGTTGCCACAGCAAGTGTGTGGCAAAGCACTGACCCAAGCCCTTCCTACACTTCTCAACGAGGGCGGCTTGTGTCGTCCCCTCTCTCGCAGCCGCTCTCTTCCAAGCGGGAGATGTTCTTCCGCGAGGGTCCCCCGGTGCCCGGCACGGTTCCGGCAGCTGCGCCCGCGCCGGGCTCGGCACCCAGAGAGGGTGGCACTTCGCCGTACGCCAGCAACGGGCGCCACGAGGCAGAGGGCTACGTCGGCTTCGCCAGCCTGCCAAACCAGGTGTACCGGAAGGCCGTTAAGAAGGGCTTCGAGTTCACTCTCATGGTGGTCGGTAAGGCTCAAACCTTCTCGAGGACAACTCTGTTGGGAATCCCGCTTTCGAAACTAGGAACCCTCGCGTCCAAAGGAGCCAAACTGCGGCGAGCCAGACTCGACGACAGTGCTGCCCTATGATGGTCAGTCCAAACCCGCAAGATATCACATTTAATGTGAGCTCAAACCGGTTCTTCATGCTTTAAAGGGGCACTGACACCCCAAATGTCATATTTTTTTTATTGTCTAAAACGATGCAAGCTGTAGTCATAGACACACAAAAAGAAACGCATTGCAAAAAAAAATTTCCCCACGCGCGCGCGCGCCGTTTTATTTTTGGCGTTTGATTCTCCCGCTTCTCGCCTCCTCCCTTCTTTTGATCGGTGACGTCAAAAATCAGGAAATTTAGAAGCTTTGTAGGCAACATTTCTATAATGTTTAATAACGGGAATCGTAAAACATGTTTTTGCGAACGCACTACGGCCCCTCTTTTTGAAATACCAAAAATCGGAGTTCGGTGTGATGCCGCTTCCTGGATTTGTATCCTCCCTCGGAAAACTTGGCGGCGCTCTAGCAGATCGGCGAGTCGGGGAAGAAATCGTTTTTTTCCCGCGCCGGCTCCCTTCTATCCCGCCTGCTCACCTCCTCCTCGCTTCGGGTCGTGGTGGCAACGGCGCTTTGCTTCATAGCGTGGAGCGGAGGTCCGAAAGAAAGTCGAGTCGCAGGAGACCGCAAAATTTGACTCGCTGCGCTGGCGCGGACCGGGCGGGAACTTCAAATTCGGCATTTGGAAATTGTTTTTTTAATTCACAAATACTGAATTCTCAAGTTTCGAATTTTGAGGGTAATGTCCCGGCATCGTTTTCAATCGTTTCGGATAATAAAAAAAAATATGACTTTTATGTGTCAGTGCCCCTTTAACAAGCTTTGAGATAATAGAGCAGGGGTGGCCAGGCTGACCCAGCCTAAGAGCTGCAAACAAAACCACGAAACTTCCAAGAGCCGCGTGGGGGGGGCAAACTTTTGTCTAGAGCAATAAACGAAACTCTAACTACTTTCAATCTATCCGCGTCAAAAACAGCCCAACTGTACGAAGCAGTAGCACAACACTACCAAACCGCAACTTGCCTTTCGATTTAAAACTCGTTCCATTTCTCTTTTTGGGGAAGTGCCGGGGGGAGGGAGAGGGGGGAGGGAGGGAGGGTAGGGGAGGGATCCGCGAGCCGCACTTTAACACGCGAAAAGCCGCATGCGGCTCGCGAGCTGCAGCTTGGCCACCCCTGTAATAGAGGTTGTGAGAACCGGAGAAAAAGGAAGTATTGGCTGTTTCAGGTCGTACGGATTTTGATGGTACATAATCCGTTTTGAGTCGTGGGGGGGGGGGGGGGGGGGAATCAGCAAATATTCGTGTAGCTTCCACCGCGATGTCAGCGTAGGAATTACAGCTCGGCGCCGAAATCGGAGTCGGAGCCAGTTCTCCAACACAGGCTCCCATGGCAGTTTCCCAACCGAGTCGTCGCGGTAACCTCGGTAAGGCCGGTCTAGCGTCCCTCGTGCTGAAACGCGCGTTCCCCTGGGCTGTAGGGGAGTCCGGTTTGGGCAAGTCGACGCTGCTCAACTCGATGTTCCTGACGGACGTGTACTCGAACGAGTACCCGGGGCCCTCCCAGCGGGTCAAGAAGACGGTGCAGGTGGAGACGACGCGGGTGGTGCTGCGCGAGGGCAGCGTGCACCTCTGCCTGACGGTGGTGGACACGCCGGGCTTCGGGGACGCCGTGGACAACAGCCAGTGCTGGCAGCCCGTGGCAGACTATGTCGAGGCCCAGTTTGCTCGCTACCTGGACGCCGAGTCCCGGGTGCACCGCTCGGCGCTCTCCGACGGACGGGTGCACTGCTGCCTCTACTTCATCGCCCCCTCGGGTCACGGGTGAGCACCGGGGCCCAGAACTGCGCCTCTTTTCACCGCGACCTGGTAAAAAGCGAACGTTTCGGCCCCCTCGAACCATTCGGAGCGATGGAGGCAAAGCGCGTGACAGACCTTACCAAAGCGTAAAGTGAAACACTGGATCTGAACTCTTGCTACGTCCGCAGTTTCCACATGCTTTTCGTTCCATCGCATGTTTTTGCCGAAGCTTCTTTTAAAAAGTGTGTCGCAAATTTTCCGGCAATTGTGTTGCTACAAAAAACATTCTTGGTATAGCGCTAGTGGGGCTAAACCACTAGCACTATACCAAGTGTTTAGTGGTGAGTTAGTGTCAGCTAGAGTTAGAGTAAGTTAGTGTTAGTCAGTAAGTGGCGCAAACACCACTTTTCATGTGCCAATTTTCCCGCGAAACCTAGCGGAAAAAACGAATTTGCGTATAGGTTACTTGGCATCAATTTTTCCGCTAAATTTAGCGGGGAAACTGAATTTCTGTAAGGGTTACGTGACACAAAGTCATGTGACATACTTTTTCCCGTTAAATTTAGCGGGGAAACTGGATTTGTGTCTAAGTCACGTGACATCAATTGTCCCGCTAAATGGGGAAACTGAATTTGCGTATAGGTTACTTGGCATGAAGCCGATGTGACATTATTTTCTCCGCTAAATTTAGCGGGGAATTTCACGGTTACACTCCTTGAGACATCCCTTCATCTGAAAACCTAGCCCATAAACGTTTCATGCGAGAAACAGCCTGGAGGGTTGTTTCAGCTCGTATTGCTCGCGGTAGTACAGGAGCAAGAACATAACCCAAGTAGTTGGAAAAGAGGGGAAGGAGGAACTTCCCACTTACCCAGACCCTCTTTTGTGTGTCCCAGACAATTCTTTCACCCCCCTCAAAGATTAGCCCGTCGTCTCCCTTCTGCATACAACTAGTGAGATAGACTATAGTCACACGTCTGCCCCCGACGCGCCGATTGACTGAGTGGAATCGTAGCATTCCCCGTTTGCCAAGTTGAGGTGAGACAGAGTATAGAGAGATTTCAAACCTCTAAATTTTTGCGAAAGTTTTACGAAACCCGTCTTGGACTGTGATGCCCCGACTTCTGCACGAAAAGTTGAAGTTTTAAGAAAAGTTACTTTATATAGCAGGTTGTTCTACGAGATGTCACGATCCTTCAGACTTTTGGCAAAATTAGATGAAATTCATCTTCTTTTACTGCATTGCTTGACTTAAATGCAAATATTTCAAGTTTCGAGAACGAAGTCTTTTATATAGCATAGTGTTCCACATTTTAAAGAATAATTACCAATGTCTTTCCAATAAAAAAAAATTAATATATAAACTTCTAATAATATAGTTAGTTTTTCAAAGATCGCACCCTTCCTGCACTCACAATGTCGGCTCTTTTTCAGTTTCAGCGTACGTGTTTGTGTTTCGTGTTTGCCGCATCCTCGTTTGCGTTCCCCCCCTTTTCCGCTCAACAACGTCTCAGTGCGTCGGTCCGTTACGTGCCGCACTCCTGACGGCGGCACAGCAGCAGACACGGGTGTTACGGACGCTCGTTTTGCCGTGTGTCGCCCTCCAGTGCAACGATTGGCTAACGTTCGAGTGCCCAAGAGTTAGGACACCGCGAACCACAGTTTCATTCGCATTCATCCGTCTTTTTCGCCGGCGCTACGACCGACTGCCAGGATCGTAGCCTCCGAAAGTACGACACATTGACTCCCATGGCGTAAATTTTAATGCGAAAGCGTTAACTGTCCCGTGGGGCGAAGCCGGCATTTTGTCTGTAACCGTCTGTCGCAGAAAAATGGCACCTAAATTCCCATTCCCAATAAAACGCAAAGAAAAGCACAGCAACGCAGATGCCTTGTCACGGAAGCTGGCGGGTGCGCTCAAGGTCAAAGCGGACATGCTTCAGAAATAATACGCAAAGAAAAGCACAGCAATGCAATGCTTTGTCACGGAAGCCGTCGTGAAGCCGGCAGGGTTCGCCGCGCCTGCATAGTGGGGGAGTCTGATGTCACCGCCGGAGAGCCGTGTGCAAAAGGAAGACGTGGTGCGCTGCTTGTAGGAATGCTCTGCATGTAGGAATTTGAAAGCATTCCTACCATGGGAAAAAAAAAAAAAAGATTTGACATTCGTGTTTAGATGGCGTAAGGTCGGTCTGCCTTTGAGGTATCGCGACGCTGGTCCAAGCTGGAGACGAGAAATTTAGTTAGTGCGGTACCACTGCTACCTTGGGGTCTTTAGCTTGCATCACGCAGGAGTGTTACACGTTAGCATGCCGGTGCATTGCTCATCAAGATCAAAACGGGCAGGGGTGCGGACCGAACCTCGGGCTCTACAGCATGACGTTTCGCTCCACGTGCTCCGAGCCGCGGTGCGCTAACACGCTTGGCCACCGATCCTTCTACTTTGGACCCATTTCCCGACGCGCACGCAGCATAGGACGCCGAACACGCCAGTCGAGGATGCGTTCGAAGGACACCATCCCCGGGAGTCGGGGGCCGGGTTCTGAGCCCCGTGCTGCTCTATGCGCAGGCTCAAGCCCCTAGACGTGGAGTTCATGAAGCGCCTGCACGACAAGGTGAACATCATTCCCGTGGTGGCCAAGGCCGACACCATGACACCCGAGGAGTGCAGCCTCTTCAAGAGGACCGTGAGTGTCGAGCCGGGAGCTTGCGCTTCGTGTCGCGTCGACGGGGAGTGAAGCAGGAGCCGCAACAGCGTGTAGCGCACTTTGGTCGAGTGTGCCGGGCATGTGCGCTTGCGCAGTGGATAGGTAGCTCGAGGCAACACAGTCACACTCGTGGCTTCGACTTTGCCCGCACGTACGGCAAAGTGGATATAGGAAACTAGTAGGTGGCCCGAAAGTTGGATCGAATGCGGTATCCGAAAGCTTTATTTGCAACTTTAGCAACACCAAGCCATCGTTGTCCGAATGAGATGAGAGGCGCATATTCACGAGCGCAAAATGGCGACTGGCAACGCGAAAGTGGGGCGGAGGCGCGAAGGGATGGAAGGAAGCAAAGCAAAATGATAATAATGACGCTGCCAAACCAAGCCAATCCATTTGCAGCCAACATAGCATTCAAAATGGCCGTTTCTCGGTGGTGTTTCCGACTGATTGCACGCAACGATTTTGTCCGAATAATCAAACTTTCGGACTTTTAGCTGTCAGAAACATTGGTCGTGAATAAGCACTATTTCTATATACTGTCGAGACCGGTTATAACGTAGTCAACGGGAATCGGAAATCACTTCGCTATATCTGTTATTTCGTTATAACCGACTTCGGTTATAACGAAGTGCAAAAGGGAATGGGAAATCGTGATCGCTTCGCTGTAGCCGCTATTTCGTTATAACCGACTTCGTTATAACCGGTCTCGACAGTAGTAAGTCACGGTTCCTCTTTTAGGTCCACAGAGGGTTTTTCGACCAAATGTGAATTCTTCTAACCCTCCGAATCTCCCGGTGCGATCGTCCAACCTCGGGTTCAAAAAGTCGGCAGCATTTCCATCCTGCGCCTTGGCTTTCGACGTGCCTGCACGCGGGACCTGGTGACCATTTTTAACGTCGAGTGTGTTCTATCCTCCGAATTCTATGAGAAATCTATTATGAAGGGTGGTGACACGATGACGTCATGATACACCGTGATGTCACATGACAGCATGTGCAACCATGGTGTCATGTGATGCCGTGACATTGTGTGACGTCACACACATATAGCATGCGCCCAGCTCATTCTCAACACATTCTTTTTCATATTGACCAAGCTAGTGTAATTTTTCTCTAAAAATAAACAAATGATTACAAGTCATTCCGGCTAATACGTGGTGGAAGTTTTAGTTATAAGTGTTGCTGGGTCTGCCCTTTACCGGATATGGCATTTTTTTTATCTACTTTTGTTTAGTCAAACTGCATTTAATGCAAACTTCTTTAGCACCCTCTCAAGATTTGAATTAGCGAGCTTTTTCCATTTTCAGTATGTCGAATTACTCGAATACTCCGAAAGCAAAAGTCTAACTGAATGTTTCGGTTGAGCGATATTCGATTTGAATTCGAAACTGAAAACGTTTGTGCACAGCTGTCAAGAACTGCTTGTCACGCCACTCATTGCAGATTCTTAACGAGATGACTCAGCACAAAATCCGGCTCTACGAGTTCCCCGACTGCGACGACGAGGAGGAGAACAAGCGCCAGAAGCCCCTCAGGGTGAGCACTGGCACAGGCAAACCTCGGCACGCACTGTGCACCAGTATGTGCTTGGTCACTCTTTCGTTCAATGTTTGGAAAGGTGTGAGGTATCGGGCGATTCGTTTTATTTTCTCGGTAAAGCAGAACACACCTGAACTGAAGTGAAGTAAAGGTTTTTGTTCCTCACCTCTTGGCGTCATGCAACGTGATGCATCGCGGGGCATTACGACTTGACACTGTGACGTCACATAATAATGTGACACGTTGCGTGGCCCAAATGTGCGTATATATTGCTCATGCATTCTGCAGATGAGAAGTTTCGGCGCCAGGTCAAAGGAGTGCCCTGAATCTTGTTGTTTTATTTTTTAGGGGCGAAGCTCCTTAGGGGCTAGCCATGTCCGTATGTCCATCCGCCGTAGGCCGGCGTCGGGTGCTCGTGCTTCTGCTCGTGAGATCACGTGCTCACGAGCACGTGAGCACATGCTCACGTGCTCGTGTAGGGCAAAAAAAAAAATTGGAAAAAAAAATGAAAGAAATTATGAAAAAAGAAAAAGAAGAAAAAAAGAGTAGGGGGTTCTGAGATGCCATCCCATCTGTCTGCTTAAAAAAAGTAAAAGAAGAAAACCACACACTCTCCTACTGACATGAATGAAAAGGCTCAAAGAAAAAGAAGAAAAAAAAGAGTAGGGGGTTCTGAGATGCCATCCCATCTGTCTGCTTAAAAAAAGAAAAAGAAGAAAAGCACACATTCTCCTACTGACATGATTGAAAAGGCTCGGCATGCTGCGGCTCGGCGTCTACGCAGACAAGCACCACCAGAGCTTCGCCCCAAGCAACATCATTCACCACGTGGAGATGCGGTCAATTTTCTTGTTTGACTCTAGCTTTGTTTGTACTACTACGATGCGTGGAACGCGTCTCCGACTGGTGTTCGCCGCGTCCAAAAAAGTGGTCCCTCGATTTTCGCCCGACGACGTCGTAAAAGTGTTGCGTTGTCGCCGGCCGCGATCCTGGCTACGTCGCAGCAGCGACGGTGGTTGTGGCCAACACCCGTTCTGCTTCCGGTCACTTTCCAGCTTGACAGCTCGCGGAAGCTTTGGCAGTGAGTAGTTGGGACGCTGCGACGGTGGCGACACTCGCATTTGCTCTGACTTTTTTGGCGGTCGGTGACGTCCGACACCACAACACTCCGGGCTTTTGCGACGTCATCTGTCGCCAGTTCAGGACCGCTTCCGACGCATAGTGTGGGACGGGACGCCATAAGCGCCGGTCGGAGAGGCGTTGCGGGCACCGTGGTTTTACGGTAGTTTTGTCGTGGCCTGAAAGAGTCGGGGCACGTGGCCCTTGTGGGGCCTGTTCCCAGGAGCGGGTGCCCTTTGCGGTGGTGGGCAGCAACACGGTGGTGGAGGTGAACGGCAAGCGGGTGCGCGGCCGCAAGTACCCCTGGGGGGTCGCCGAGGGTGGGTGAACGCCGCCCGTCCCCGCTCGCCCCCGGCGCTCACCCCACCGTTTCCCTTGCAGTGGAGAACATGGAGCACTGCGACTACCTCGCCCTGCGCAACATGCTGCTCAGGTGAGTGAGTCACCCTAATGAGAGCTCTCAAACTTTTTTCTAAGGCGAAAGACTTAGCCGTCGACATTGTCCCCGAAAGAGGGTCATAAAACTATGTCGTCAAGCACGCGCCTCAGAAATAAAATGCAAAGAAAAGCACAGCAACGCAGATGCTTTGTCACAGAAGCCGTCGTGAGGCTGGCGGGGTTTGCCATGCATGTGCAGTGGGGGACTGTGATGTCACCGCCGGAGCGCCTTGTGCGAAAGGAAGGTGTGGCGCACTGCTTGTAAGAATGCGCTGCATGTGGGAATGTGTTTGCATTCCTACATGTGAGCAGTCTTAAGTGTCTTTCTTTTTTCAGCGATAGCTGTCGTCGGGTTTTTTCCACCATTGGGAATGTCATCCCTTGTTGATGTTGTAGTTTAGTAGTATGTGATGTAGGGAATCTGTCGGTCATGTTGCCAAATCCTTGAAAAAGATTGCTAGCCACCCACGGGGAATCAAACCTGGGTCTGCTGCTGCGTGTGAAGTGGAGGCATTACCACTGAGCTGCTCCACAGCGTTAACAACCCGCTCTATACTTAAGGTTTTTGTAGTACCCAATGCCCGTTGCATGCGCAGCCTGGAAAAGAAAAGATAGCCAACAACAAAATGCCTTAGCACTGTCAATGCCAAGAGCTCGTGCTGGGAGACGTGATTTGACATTCATCGGAACGAAGAAGAAACAAAAGCGTTCTGAACAAAATGGTCGGTTGTCTATTTTGTTCCGAACGCTTTCGTTGATGCACCCTATGGTGCATGAACGCGACACCGATGCCCAACGACTTCGCGGTGACTGTACTGTGGATTAACACAGGACTACTCAATTTTTTCTTTGGACAGGGTCTGAAAGAGGGGTTAGTGCAAAAGTCTAAGAAGCCTGACATGGCACTGGTCCCTTACAGGTTGCATAAGTTCCCACATAAATGAACAAAAAATGCATTCGGTTAAAAGTTACAAACTGGAACATAGTGATCGACATCTTCCCCGGTCACGTAGAAATATATAAATAACAAGAAAACAAACAATACAAAGTACACAAGATGCACGAATGATTGAATATATGAATGTAAACAGATGACGCAAGACCCCTAACAACATGAAGAAGGAAAACCTCGTAAGCACAAAATCTTCATACATACCTGCCTTGAACTGCAGTTGGGAAACCCCTCCCAGCCTTGGCATTGACGGAATAAAACGGTGCAGAAGCCCGCAGACCTTACAAACGGTAATAAATCTAGAGTGTTTGGCTCGCAGTGATGCATTAATGGGTGACTAATGTTTGCACTAATGGGTGACCTTACCGTTCTCGTCCCGTCTTTGACTATAGGAAGTGTCGGCGGGCCCCTCCCGTAGGGGAGAGGGAGGCTGCGTAACAGAGATTCTGCTTGTCCCCCCCCCTACCCCAGGACCCACATGCAAGACCTGAAGGACATCACCAATAGCGTGCACTACGAGAACTACCGGTGCCGCAAGCTGGCCGGCGTGGGGGGCGCGGTAGACCCCGGCCGGTCCAACAAGTGAGTTTCCTCGGCGCCCCCTTCTCTCCCGGCGGCACGGCGCTCTTTCCCCCGTCCGCTCGCCCCCTCCTCCGAGTCGTAGGGCCGCCGCAACCGTTTAGTTTCTCCCGCCGAGAGCGCTTTGCCGTCTGCTTCCAGTTGTGTAGCGGTGCCCGGAGCGAGCCTCTGACCGGCGTGTTTACCACATCCTCGAATGTCTCTCAATTTCTGCCCAACGACGACAAAAAAAAGGTTTTCTGCCCGTCGCGTCCCGTGCGTGCGGCAAACGCCTTTTCTCTTGCGAGTCGTTCCGCAGCCGGACAGTCGACGGAAGGCGGACCAGAATGAGGCGGGACGCCACTTCGGTGGCAATCCTTGCGTCCTTTTTACTGGCATTTCAACGACTTTCGTCAGGATCGCAACAGCCAACAGCATGACACGCCGACTCGTGCAACATAATTTTACTCTGCAACGTTCCTCGGCTAGGCGTTTGGCATTTCGTGAAGCCGAAAAGCGAAGTCTGGATAAAAGCGTGGCCACAGGGCTCGACGTCGATCGGTTATTGGGGAGGTCGCGTGAACGGGGGTGGAGTGAGGAGGAGACGTAGACGAGGTAGGAGAGGAGGAGTGGGTTAGAAGGTTCTGGAAGATCACCGGGTTTATCATTTCAAGTGTACGCATGCCACGCGTTAAATTATCCGACGACGAGGGCTAGGCGTGCTGCCGAATAGGCTAGGCGTGCTGCCATACGACGACATAGGCGATGCTGGAACATTTCATGTACGCATCACGATTGTCTAGAAATTTTCCGCACATTTTCTTCCACTTGGGGACCGCTTTGGGAGCACGAGCGAGTTGGGACGGCAGACGCGCCGGTCGGAGGAGACGCGTTGCGGGCATCGTAGTTCCGGAAGGGACTGTTGTTAATCGGTGCACACTGCTTGTTTGCTAGTGGTTGCCCACAAAGGATACTGAACACTCATATGGTGTTCTGGTAAGTTTCACCTTTTGAGCTTGGAGTCTTACCCTCTTGTGTCCCCGAGGCGTCCTTCTTCTCTGTTGTCTTCGTCTTGTCGTCTGGCGTTTTGGTTTGCTTTGCCAAGCTTGCCTGCGCCCGCATCCCGGCGGCGTTGCGTTGCCTGGGGCACGTCTCTAACTGGCGTGCGTACCGCGTCCTCGTTTGTGGTCCACCAATCCTTGTTTGTGGTCCCCCAATTCTTGTTTGTGGTCCCGCAATCCTCGTTTGTGGTCCCTCTGGTGCCCGCCTCGATTCTAGCGGCGATACGGCGGTAGAAAGGGTCGCGACGGGCGTCCATTTCGCACGCGCAGAGTCCGATTCGCGCGTGTGTCTCGTCACCGAGGTAACGCAGAGTCGGTGCTGTGTCGGCGTCACTCTCGGCACCAAGTCGGCGCGCCATTAGCGCCGCATTGCGTGTGTATGTTGGAAAAGGCAGGTTGACGTGCGACAAAAATGCCGATATGGCGCCGATATAGTGCCAAGTCGGCACCGTGTCGGTAACGCCGAGTTCAGGGAATAAAGACGGGAGCAGAATGCGGCAAATCCTGGGCGCCGACATCGATGGTCCCGAGAGAAAGAACAAGAAAGTGAGCGACAAAAGAGCAGAGAAAGAAAGCAGACGAAAAGTTACGCGCATTCGTTTGCCGTGACAAGCTGGAATTGCTCGAACGCTCGTCAACTTTTTTTAGTTTCATATAATGCACAATTTTGGTGTTTTCCTGCAAAGTAAGCAAGAAAAGAATGAGGTACAGACCCTACAGGCGATGTTTTGCTGCTTCCTGCATATTAATGCACCGTCGGCGATACGGGCCCATCAGGATCGCTGATGTCAGCGTCTATGCCCCGCCGTTCCCAAGCGACCCCGATGCATACGACCTCTCCCTCTAGATCAGTGGTCTCAAACTCATTGGAGCGTGGGGGCCAGATAGCCCACACTGGAAGGGCCGAGGGCAAGCGCTAGACCGGGGAGGGGCGGTAAAAGGAGAAGAGACTTAGTGCTCTATGCTTTTCGTGAACTCAGTTTCGATAGTCACATCTTTAGTTTTTATTTATCTATATGACTACTTTGGGCACTGACCTGGTGTGACAACAAGAATCAAAATGACACCGCCCCGCCAACGTGCTGGTATTTTTAATAGAACAAGAAAGCGAGTATGCTGTCGCTGCCGTTGCTCAAGTCACTCAGGAATTAACCAAGCTCAACATGTATCTAAAAAAACAATCAGTTAATTTGATAGGGGTTGCGTTCCTGACGTTTTTTATTAAAGCACCCTGAACAAATACTTGTGTTTTAATGGTGTTATTTTTTTTATGGCGAGAATCCCGGGCTCGTAGCTTTATTTTTGGCAGTTTGGCCTGCTGAGGGAGAGTTCGCGCAGCCGAGATGCATCCAACAAAGAGCTCGCGCTTGCAGCCTAGTAGCGCAATTGTTGTACATTGCAAAAAGCTTGGAAGCAAAAAATAAAGCGAAACAAAGGTCAAATGAACATCTACAAGTAAAAACTGTGTGAATACGTTAAAATAACGTAGCTACCTTTCGAGCGAAAATGAATCGGTGAGATGATATCACTATGGCGCATACCATTTCTAGCGCTCGAGACATGGGATCCGGGACTCGTAGCCGGTGGCCTGCGGGCCGCTTACCAGCCAGTCGCGGGCCGCATGTGGCCCGCGGGCCGCGTGTTTGAGACCCCTGCTCTAGATTATTATATTAACTCTATCGCTGAGTTAGCTCGGTCGTCCATGTTTGACCGGGCCTTTGACACGCCAGTTGAAGACGCGTTCTTGGCACCGTAGCGGCGTGTCGATCGCAGCTTGCGCCGCTCGCCGTGCTTTGCGGAGACTAGCATGGTGTGACTTTTGAAGTCGCCTCCCGCGTTGCCGTCTGTTGTATCTCTAGTGGCGCCCTCCCTTTTGTGCATGACTGCCTGGGGGGGATGGGCGGGTGGAGGTGCGGGCTTTGGCATGCGGGCGTCTCCCCCGAATTGTTTTGCAGTCGGACAGCACTGGGGGTGCCTAGGGCCACCGAATAAGCTACACTTCAAGAGTAACCCCACTTCAGCCATCTTCGGGCTCGAAATTGATGTTTTCAATTGTCCAAAGGTTGGTCTGAAATCGCACGAAGTGCCTATTCGATTTCTAGAAATGTTAAAGCAGTCTAAGACGGAGCAAAATGATATCTCCCGAGCTTCGTGACTAACCATAGCTCGTTTAGTGGCTCTAGGGACTCTCAGTAGCCCCCGATTCCTTGGTTCCGAAAACTCCGCACTTTGATAAAAACTTGTTAGGTGATACAATAGAACCTTGTTGAACTCCCATAGGTATGTGTGTATCGTTTTCCCGTCCGTTGCGTGTATTGATTCCCCATTCGTTGCATTTGCTTCGCTGGTTGTTATTTTTGAAAACCACCATCCGACGCAACGTGCGTGGCTGCCCTTTTTTTTTTCCCCTTTGCTCTTTTTTGTTTTTGCTTCCGCGGGAGGCTTTTTGTGCTTTTCTTGCCCGGGCAGGTATGACCTTGAGCAAGGTTGACTCGGAAGGAATTGGGGCTTTTGCAATGGCCCGTTCGTCTTTCGGTCTTTTTCTCTGGCTCGGGCCGTGCCTGGTAACTAACTTGACTTCCTCGGTTTTCTGCTGGGATCAATTTGTGCGGAGTGTGGCGTGCGTCGTCGTTTGTGCCGGCGCGCTCATTGAGCTTCACTGCTCTGCATCGAAGTGCTAGAGTGGCCTACATAATGAGAACGATAGGGAAATTCCTTGGTTACCCTGCCTCCATGCCGAGCTTCCTACCTTGATGACGCTTCGGCTTCCCGTGAGCTTCGAGCGTGTGCTCACGGCCAAAGCGCGGCTGTAGGCAACGAGCACGCGCCCGAGGCAGTGCATTCGGAAGAGGCGCCCTAGCCATTCTCATCTTGGCAGTCACTAGGGGGATCATCTGGGTTAGCTCGACAGACTCGGAAGTGTCGCTCACTCCTGTAGATCAACCTCCTTCCATTATGATTGTAGATCGACACCCAATTTTAAATAGCAGCTCTGTAAAAAAGAAAAAAAACAAATTTGTCAAGAGGTTAACCTAGTCTGAAATAGACTACTTCCATAAACCCCAGCATGCAACACTGCGCGCGTTGCACTCTGGGAACTGCCAGGGAGGAGAGTGGCATGGTTTCGGTTTCGATCGACACGTCGACAAAAGATTATACACAGAGCGTATCTCATGTTTTCTGGTCCCGAGAGCGTCATTTTTGGTCTCTAAACTAACCTAAGTGGCCAGACCTCGAAACTTTAACACGAGCCCGAGACGTATAGCTTGTCTTAACACATGCTTGTTGTATTTTTGTACTCGAGCCTTTTTGTTAGCGTTTCGAGGTATGTGAACGAGCCAGTGCTGGGAATCTCGACGCTGCGAAGCTCGGGGATCTTGCTTGTGTACGAGTCAACAAGCTGTTACAACCAATAAGTATGCATACATCGAGCTCGCACCTTTATATTAGTGTTGCTGGTCAGAAAGTTTGTTTCTTTTGTGCGTCCATAGACGAAATATAACTTCTTGCAATTACTGTTTTTCTTAATACGCCTGAGTATGCGAGGTAGAACTCGGAGGCGCCATAGAAAAGCTCAATTTTAACACACTTCTTATCTCTTATCAGTACTGACCCGCAGCACTGCACGAAGTGAAGTCCCCACCCGCTTGCATTCCACTAATATTCAACATCGCGTATGCGCATAAAATTATCCTGTAATCATATAGGCACATTCACACATTCAAACCGTTTTAAGAAAGCAAAAGTCGAGCACTTGTGTGAAGAATGTCGCACCGTTCGCCGGAAGTGCGCCGGACGGGCGTGAACCCCTATGCGATGCGCCAAACAAACAAAATTATTCAAAGCGCATTTGACGGTTGCTAATGGCCATAATATTTGCTATGTGTTTGCTTTCTTCCTGACTGAGTATGCCGAGATAACTTCAGACACACCGTTCAGACACAAATCTTGGGCGTCAGTAAAAGCTCATCTAAAAAGGCTTAGCGAGGAGTAGGGGAGTAGGGCCTCCGTTGTAGCTCGGCGATCTCAGCGTAAAATTGGAGTGGGATATATATGATGACACGAGGAAGACATCACAGTAACTTTTGTGCAGTACTGAGGTCGAATTTATTGCGTTTCCTTAAAAGTTCATACGTCAACGCTGGGCTCAACTTTGATGCTCCTGTGAGGATGCGGCTTGCTTTTCGCCCAATGAAGTAACAAGAAGCGGACGTTTGGCACAAAAAATATGTATAAGGCTCAAGGTGACCAAATTTCAGTTGTAGTTCACTGATACCCTAGACGGGATTATTGAAATTGAGCTCAAAGATGCACCCATGGGGTGATGTGACTAAGCCACGTTTTACTATGTTTGCATATGCACGCACAATGTCCGGCGGTGTTTCGCGAACCAATGATAGTGCCCCGTTTTGTATCGCTCGAGAATGAGTGTATTGTACATTCGTGAAAAGTCAGATAGTCGAAAACGCAAGCGGCGCATTCGGTCACGGCATGATGGCATGGAATGAAGCTGCTCAATCGAAACTGAAACTGAGTGGCCAACTAGTTCCCAGAGTGCACTGCGTGGTAATTCGCCGCTATGAGGCGCTTCGATTTTGGAAGAAGTCTATTAGCCAAATGAAAGATTATTTGAAGATGCTGTACGTTTCCCCACGCATAAAACCCAAGGGATGTTTGGAACTCACCCCAGCAATACTTCCGTGTCGTTTGGCAATGCTTGCAGTGTTAAAAAGTTATGAGATGTCACATATTTTAAATTGCGAGCAGTGTATTTGGTTGCAACGTAACGTCGTGAAGTGGAATTGGGCCAGTCGAAACCGAAACTTAGTGACCAACCGATACCCAAGATGCATCGCGTGGTGTCTCGCTGCTAGGATTGCTTTGATTCTGGAAGAAGTCTATTATCGTGTGTTTGGGTTGGCTGTGTATTTGCATTTTATTTGTTTTTTATGCGCTTGATTTCTGTTATGTGTACGTCATTTAGGTACTCTTGCCCACTTCCCTCGGTAGTGCCCTCGGATCCCGAGGAAAGGAATGTGGTTCTCATTTTCCGCAGTGATACAGATCAGGGACTAGGGCAGGAAAATGGAATTCTAAAGTGGTAGGAAGTAGCAAAGGGGGACAGAGAACATCTCAAACTCCGCCACTGTATTTATTCAGTCGCTTTTCTTATATACCCGCAAACAGCTGCCTGTGTATGCCAGTGTTGCGCGTGCTGCGATGTCCAGGTGCGGGGGAAAGTTGTCGCATCTGAAGCGGGCCTTAGACGGGTCGTAGCGTCCTTCCTGGCTCATCGTCGGATGAGGCGGGCCTTAGCCTCCCTGGCGCGTTTGGGGCGGGGAGGGGTGTGGGTGACCCAGCCTGCTGCAAGGCCCCCCCGTGCGTGCTTGCGGGTGTGTCCCGGCAGGAACCCCCTGGCCCAGATGGAGGAGGAGAAGAAGGAGCACGAGGCCAAGATGCAGCGCATGGAGAAGGAGATGGAGCAGGTCTTCGAGATGAAGGTGCGCGAGAAGATGCACAAGCTCAAGGAGTCCGAGGCCGACGTGAGTTGCCCCTGCCAGCTTCACTCATTTCTTTATCTATTTATTTGTGTTCCTTTAAAGGGGCACGAAACAACTTTCTGCGATAGTTCATTTATGGTCATAACTAGGGTGTGTATTTTCCGGTTTTAACCGAAAAACACCGATAAACATCCGTCGGTGACGAAAATACAAAATCGGTTAAAACCGAAAAGCACCGGTGGTTGGATATTTTCGCCCTGGTTAAAACCGAAAAACACCGGTCAAAAAAAACCGACCTTGCGAAACCCTTACCTCGTAGAGGTTCGTCAAACGTGTTATCTCGTGGATCCTGCATTCTTCCAGTGTCTATACATGGCTTGCACGTGGCGTCAGTCCGCCCTCCTTTCTGGGGGTCAAAAGCGTCTAAGCTCTCACACGCCTTTCCCCCATTGTGTCTCCCATGGCCCCCTTTTGTGGAAAAATGAACGCAGTGGAGGGTACGCTCTCACGTGCCCCTTTCCCCATTGTGTCTGGCCAAGTGATGTCGGTGGAAGCCATGTAGTCAGAGGTTGCTCTGGTTCCTGGAAGACACTGCCAACATCCGTGTTGTACAGGGCTACTGACCTTTGAGAACTGAGATGCGTTCATTGTTATCTGCTTAGTTTCCATGGGCTTTTGGGGAAATGGAAAAAAGTGTTTTGTTGGCGTGGGGCTTTTTCTCTGTATAAAAAAGGACCGTTCTGTAAAACAATTTGCAGAAGTGTCTGAGAAGGCGCGTCCGTCCCCCGTCTGCGGGTTTCCTCAACGTGAGGCGTTAAAGCTTGTTGATTCCTTCTCTGCCTACTAAAAGATGATTCAAAGCAAGTGGTTTAGGACTGTTTCCCGAAACATCTCTGATGACTTAGATTTCATGGATGAATCGTCGTTCTGGTTCCGCGTGCAAATTGTTAATCTGTGCATAAAAGTGGAGCTGCCAGAGGGATTTGTGCCTTATGAAAGTATCTATCGGCTGGTTCTCCGAGACGAGCGCAAGCTGAGTGACCTAGAATCAGAGTTTCTTTGTTACAACCAGTAGGTTGTGACTAGCACCGTTGATCCAGTGTTATTTTGGAAACTTCATTTACCTGACTGGCCACTACTGTCCCAAGCCTCGCTGGACATTTTGGGATTTCCTGTGTCCAGCGCAAATGTGGAGCGTGCGTTTTCAAAATTGCGGGTTGTGAAGCGCAAGGAACGTGCTGCCATGACGGATGCAAGCCTCTCGAAGTATGCTTGCATATACTATAATAACCAAGCGTGAGAAATAGGTGCTTCCACGAGAATAAGTGTATGAAATATGGGAATAAAATTGGAACTCTCTGTCTGTGATCAATCGCATTTTTTTTTCACCGATAATCACCGAATTTAGCCTCGTCGTGAGACGTTCCACCGAAATACACCGGTGTTTCGGAAATAAATAAACACCGAAAAACATTCACCGATTTTTCCCACAAATAAACACCGGAAAGTACACACCTCAGTCTACAGGCCCTAAGCATCCTAAAAAACAAAACTTTGCATTCATGCATGGCCGATTTCTCTACTAAAATTGTTATCAAATATCCATTACCTCGGAACTATAGCTGACACCAGATGGCGCCACCGGACGAGGAGGAGGGCTTCTCCTCTGCTTCTCGTGGTGTCGGCGATAGTTCCGAGGTAATCAATCTTCAATACCGATTTTGATAGAGAAATCGGCCATGGACGAATGTAATCTGTTTTTCCTTTTTAGAATGCTTAGAACCCATAGATTGAGTAATTACCATAAATAGGCTATCGCATAAGAGGAGGCTGCATGTTGTACGTTCTGTTTCACTCTTAAATTTGACTGCAGCCGAAAGTACCATTCGGTGGAGCCATTCAAGCAGTGCCAAAAATGCATTGTCACGGCGCTTGTGGTCCGTGAGTGTGGTATTGCTGGCCAAACCAAATACGCACAAAAAAACCGCAGGATCGTGGCACATCCACCGTGCTTCTCGGTCGATCGGTGATAGCAAATGTATTTTTGGGGCTACTTGATTCTCTCCGTCAAATTGTGTCAGCTGTGAGGTATGGTTGTGGTTTGCCGCTAAAGGGGTAAAATTTTATGTGATGCCATAGAAAGCATTTGGAAAGAAAACTCTCATTAGTGGTACTTCGCCTTGGAATCTAAAGATTGTGGTCAACGATTTTTAAATTGCATCTGTCTTGCACATTATCATGAGTCCGGCCAGAACTAGCGACACTGAATAAGCTGCGCTGCGAATCAACCGCACTTCAGCCTCCTCGGGGCTGTTTGGTCATGACACTGGTACTGCACTGGCTAAATTTCTCACCTACAGTGGGGTAAACCCGATGCCCACTGAGCACGACGCAATTTTTACGTTATATGGGAGAGGGTATTCCTAGCGTTCGCCCTGGTAAAGCTTGTCCCGCAATTCCTAAAGGGGTGTCCAAACAGGACACTACAAAACGCACGACTCCGACAAATCGTGAAAATTGAAGCGGACGCCTCACGCTTCAATTTTCACGATTTGTCGGAGTCGTGCGTTTTGTAGTGTCCTGTTTGGACACCCTAACCCGCAACGGACGAGACGGCCATTGACCGGCCCGCATTCTCATTCCCTGGGCGGTGCGGTTGCAGCTGCAACGGAGGCACGAGCAGATGAAGAAGAGCCTGGAGCAGCAGAAGCTGGAGCTGGAGGAGAAGCGGAGGAACTTTGAGAAGGAGAAGGCGGCCTTCGACCTGGCCCACCGCGACATGGACGACGTCTTCCGCAAGATGGCCGTCGACAGCAACTCAAAAGAGTGAGTGTGCCGGTGGGGGGACGGCGCCTGGAACGCGTCTCCGACAGGTGCATTTACCACGTCCTATGGTCCCTCGATTGCCGCCGGATGACGTCGCAGAAGTGTCATACTCTTGCTGGCCGCTATCCTGGTGGTGGCATGGCAGTGCAGGTCGATGCAGCAGGCACCTGTTCTGGTGTAGGTCGCTCTGCAGCTTGACAGGGCCGTATTTTCCAGACTGTGCGGAGTGCTAGTTCGTCTGCTTCTTGCACAGGGGTTGCAACGATCAGAATGTCGAGCTCTTTATGTCTGATTGAAAAAAATAGTGTGTAGACCTCAAGACATCTAGCATTGAGGTCCACCCACCATCCCTCAATCAAAGCCAATCATAGCTCGGTGGTGTCCTGACGTCACCGCAACTCCTGTGCAAGAAGCAGACGACTTGCTCTCTGCATAGTCTGCACCTGAGGCATGGTCCGCAAAAGCAAATATCAGATGAAAAAAAAAAAAGAGAAAAAGGTTTTTTCTTCGATACTTTACACATAAAAAAGTTTCATGCAACACATCTTGACATGCGTCTGCTTTATTAGCTCACAAAGAGGCCTGTGTCAAACATAAATAATTAATAACGTACTCTCCCATTCACAAAATCCGTCGCATCTCGTCACACGAAAGATATAGAAAATGGCAAGTCCTCATATTCGCTCTTTCTTGAAACATGGTGGCGCCAGTGTGCAAACAGCTCCCAACCACTTCCGGTACTGAACTAGACGACGGGTTTTGCAGTATTTGCGAAGTCAAATGTACACGCTATCTTCTGGAGATGGCCACTTGTAGCACCGTCAGACTTAATTCACTCATGATAAAAAAATGATGAGTAAAAAACTAGGAAATATACGTGAACCGGTAGTGTGCCGGGGCTGCCGAATATACGGCGCCACTGTTTGTTGCCAAACCAAAAAGGGGAAATTTTTAACTTTTAGTGTAGGCTATTCCACTTGGGTGAAAGGAGAGAGAAATGGAACCACGACGTTCGGGCTGTTCCCGCGGTACAGCCCCCCTGTAATCGCCCTAACGTTGAGGACGGCCCGATTTTTTTTTTTCTGCCATCGGGATCGGATGCATACCCTTTCCCTCTTTGCAGAATCCATTGAAATGGTCGTGTGTGTGGATGGCACTGCAGTCAAACAAAATTGCACCATCTAGAGAGCCCATAGTGGAATGGTCTATGTTACGATAAATGTGCTAGACACAAGCCTAAAGAGAGAGGAGTTGGGACGCCACGACGGGGGCTTCTTGTAGCTGACCGCCAGGATCGCAACATCCAACAGAGTGACAGGCCAGCTCTTGCGACATCATTGGTTGCTACTTCAGGACCACTTTCGGTGTATGGGCAGTACGAGATGCTGAACGCACCAGTTGGAGACGCATACCAGGCACTAAAGACAGCAGGGCGCTCGGAAGGGACGCAGTATCTGCGGGGGGGACGCCGGACGTTTGCATCTTGCACCCTCGGTCGTACCTGCGCTTCGGGGGGGGAGACGGTGTCCGCTACAGCGGGGCTCTTCTTGTTTCAGATTGCGAAGGTCTGTGTCCGAAGACCACTTGGGTAGACGCAAACGCACGCAGTACGCCGAGCCGCTCAAAAAAAACTGCAAGCAGATGTAGGGGCTCGTGGACAACGCCCTTAGCCGTCCGTCGGGTCCAAAGGCTGCGTCGGAGCGTCCCCTCTCGGCGTGTTCCGGCCCGCTCTTCCGTTTCTTTTTGGTTTTTGTTTTGCCTTCAACTGCTGCTTTTCGGTTGTTTCCCCCCCCTCTTCGAGCACCTTTCTGTTATCTTCCTTTTTTTGAGGAAGCTTTTGTTATAGGTTCGGCATGTTGCTTGGCCGCCTTGTTACTTGTTGTTGCACCTTTTGGTTTGCAAAATATGCATGTACATACAAGCCTTCCCAAAGTTGTTTGGTTTTAACTGCACAGCTAAAGCTAAAGTGTTGAAATGTGCTCTAGTCACCTCTCTTTTGTTGCCTCTTATATTCCAAAGCTTTTTTTATGTATCAAGCAAGAAAGCCAGAGCCAGCAAATATTTTTTTTTTTACAAACCTGGTTGCGCAGACAGTCATGTGCTACCTTGCAAAGGGCATTCTTCGTCGGGAGCCTGGGGGTTCAACAAGCAAGTGCTTAGAATGGGGCTGAATGTGTTCAAACAGGTTTGGTAGCGGAGCTTGCTCTGCCACCAAGCTAGAACTGTGCAACTAGACACTAAAGAATGGGGCGTTAGTTTGCTGCAGAGAGGGCAGTGGAAGTCGGTTGATAGCTAATGAGTTACTGGAGGAGAATTGTTTCGTTAACTGAGCTTTGATCATTGATAATCGGCCGATTATTGTTGTTTCATGGCCAAACCTGTTTGCCTCTTCGCAACATTGTCACACGCTTTGCATCAGTTGCTGGAGCTCTCCGAGGCCTTGTTGCTTGTGTCTCGCAAGTGCCCCGTCATGTGCGACGGTGTGCAGCATGTTGTGACGCTTATTTTACAAAGGGAATTGTGTCAAGCATCCTGACCTTGTCAGCTCTCCTGACCTACTTTTTCTCTCGGGCTTTGAAGCACCTCTAAGTGTGACCGCTAAGATGCGATTGCAGTGGAAGTGGACAACATCGATGCAGGCACGTCCCTTCCGGCACGGTTGTCCCGCTGAAATTAGTGATGAGTGCAGTTTTGTCGTGAATCTAGTTGTTTGGGTGAACCCTCCACTTGGATGCGCTGGTTGTTGAGGCGGGCTTTTAACGGGCCGGGAAACGAGAAACCTTCCTGTCCCTCTGAGAAACCTTCTCGGAGGGACGAGAAACCTTCTTGGTTCAAAGGGAAGAGAAACCTTTGTTTTTTCGTGCTGGGGGCCTACGCATGTTTTGAAGCCATTGAAATCCAAGGTGTATGCACAGAGTCCCATCTGTTCCTGGCAGCCCTTGCGTGGTTGAAAGGCACAGCTTGTCTGCCACTGAGCAGCCGACTGGCCCGGAGAGGCACCCCCCCTAAACACAGCCCAACTGTTTTTGCAGACAACTGGACGGGAAGGAAAAGCGTAAGGAAAAGAAGAAAGGGCTCTTTTAGATGGTTGAGGTCTCGCCAAGCGTTGCTGCTGCCGCGCCCGCGGCAAGAGGACCCGTGGTCGGGCGAACAGACCCCTCCCCCTTCGCCTCTGCTCTTCCCGTGCGGATGTGCCGACGAGCGGCGGCTCCGATAGACCTGCCTGGTTGAGAGCGTATCTCCAGGGAGGGGAACAAGTGGAGGGTTTGCTCGCGTGCAAGCCGGACAAAGCGCTCAAAGGACCCTCGTTTATTCGGTGCAGGACGTGTTCGTTAACTGTGTAGTGCTTTTCAAGAATGCCATCTCGTGTAATTGTGCCAGTAATGTGTCGTTTTTATGCCGGTCGCCTCGACTCTCCGACGTTCGAGGCGGGATTTTTTAAAGTCCGTCGTTTGCCAAGGTCGAGGAATCTGAAAGTTGGAGGCCCGCTCACACATACACCAGAGCGCTACTTCAGCGCTAAAACTGGGCTCTGGAAACAGCACGGATCCTGCTTATGTAGCACTGACTTTTTACTTTGTTTATGATAGAGCGCCGCATTAGTGTGGACCGGCCTTAAGGCTGGTTCACACATGTATCTCAGGGCCGAGATATTGCAAAGTCAGCTCTGCATCAGCACTGCATTCTGTGTGTATGCAAGAAAAGGCAGGGTGACACGCATCTGAGTGCCGATACAGTGCTAACATAGTGCAAAGTTTGCACTTTTGCTATTGTGCCGAATTAGTGCTATGGTGTATCTGTGAACAGGCCTTTACTGCAACGGTCACAGTGTGGTCACAAACATGTCGCAACCGAAGAACTTCTTTCAGCTGTGTATTGGGACTTGACTGGTGCCATAGCTATCTCAGTCTGACCTACCTGCGCTTCACGTTGCAATCAGTACGCCCGTCGGACAACATTCCTACGAGCACACGTAGCAGGGCTCTGCTGAGGTGCTTTTTTTTCACTGTGTGGATGGTGTTTAAGAGCAATTCAAGTGCGCCGAGGAAAGTCGTGTTTGTGCAGCGGCCGAAACCTCGATGCAAAGATATAAGGCGGATAATTTCTCTCGCATGGCCAAAGAATACCGCTTGTGTTTTGCTGTTTCTTGTGTCTTTCAGTTTATATTTATGTATAGGTATGCATTTTTGGCTATTTATTTGTGCTGGCTCAGCCCACCGCTCAAGTAGATGCCATTGGAGAAAAAAAGAAATTGTTTTCATTCCTTCGTATAAATTTTGTTCAGTGTTTTTTTGTACAAAGGTAGTATGAATAAACATTTTAAGCTATGGAAGTGTGAAATGCTTGTTATTTATTGGCTCAAGTTGCACCTTAGAAGCTGTGACGGCTCTTTTTCAGGTCTTGGTGCAACGCAGGCAGAGCTCTATACTCGGCGTCAACTATTTTCTACTGCAGTGTCGAGGCTAGTGTATCTTCCACAGTGCTGTAGCCTCGCGCTGCTGCGAGAGCACGTAGCTTCGTCTTGCATCTCATTCGCTCGAGCAAGTAGCTTTGACAGCGGTTGAGCACTATGGAAACTACGCTATCCTTGGCAGTGTAGTAGTTGACGCAAAATGTAGAGCCATTGAGCACAAACATTGCGGAGGTGTTAGTGACGTGTGGGCAGTAAGGAAGAATGCTGCCACAGCTCGTCAATGAAGACCCATTCTGTTGTGAACTGCAAACTCCTTGAATGGATGAAAGACCAAATGCTATCTTGACAAGTCCTGACGTTTTGCCATGGGGTTCAGCGGGCCTGCTAATTGGTTCATTGGACAAAGACTGCTACGTATCTGCAGTGCTTCGCTTCAAACTATATTAAAATGCAATAATTCTTATTTTTATTTTTATTTTCAGAAGGCTATATTTTGTTTAAGATGAGAGGAACCTTTGGCAGATAACTAGTAAGCATTAAATGTCTGCACATTTTCATTGAGAAAAGATGTTTTTTTTTTACTTTACCTGCTATTTTGCGCTGCAACATAAGAACGACAGTACGAGGGGGAAAACTGCGCACACGACGAAAATCGTTGTAGAAAGGTGGTCTCTCCACTTCAGCTTCCCTGGTTTCCGCCCTTTTCCCCCTCGCACCGTCTTTCTTATGTTGTATCTGTAGCCGTAGCGACAGCTTATGCCTTGCCCAGACTTTGACCCATTACTTGGAAAAGTTAATTAATAATAATCAATTATTTGACTAAAAATAATGGATTACCATTACAAATTACTGACTGCAAATAATTACTTTATTACTGTGTTCAATTACTTGAAGACCTGCAAAAACGTGATTTGCACTTAGTATCCTTGTATGTGCCAATACAATAACATTTTCTATCTGTAAGTAGCAACTACCGTAAAATTCCGAGCGAACGCCCACCCAAAATGAAGAGATAAATGGTGAAAAACATGGGGTGGGCTATCTTTGGGGATGCCACAGCAAAAGTTTATCAGAAATAATGATAAGAACCGGGGCACCCGCTACAAACCGCGTGACGCGGGAACTGATACTGCAGATCGCGGACACGGCGAATTCGCGTTTCACGATGCGATAAACACGCCGGAATTCACTACGAACTCCTGTGTCACGGGAAAGGATACCGCAGGTTGCAGACGCAGCAGATTCGCGTTTGACAGCGCGAAGGACCCGCGGAAACCCGCCGAGAACTCGCATCTCACGGGAACGGATACTGCAGAAACCGATGTCGCGTGCGCAGATCGCGGACGTAAACGCGGGAATCCGCTGCAAACCCGCATGTCACGGAAACAAATCAAGCAGAGCGCGGCCGCAGCAGAATCGCATTTCACGATGCAATAATACACGCGGGAACAACTCGCGCGTGTTATAGCTAGGAATCGATATCGCGCGCGCAGATCGTGGGCAAAAACACGGGAATCCGCTAAAACTCGGGAACGGATAGCGCAGATCGCAAACGCAGCAGATTTGCATTTCACGCATTTCACGCGCGCAGATCGCAGACAAAAACGGGGGACCGCAGATCGCGCCGTCGGCGCGCGATTCCCGTCGGACATCGCGTGACGTCCGGCGGGAATCGGGGGAAGGGCGATGTATCGGAATACCGTTCCCCACAGATGTTGGACAAAAAGGGGTGGCTGGGCGATCCTTCAAACGTGGGCGTTCGCTCGGAATTTTACGGTAGTAATTTGTTTTCCCCACAGCTGAAGTGAACTAATAGGGGCTCGACAGTATGATCTATCCACAAACATTTGTTCTTTGATTTCCGCCACGGCGGTACTTGTCCCCAAATGTGAACCCAAACATTCGGTGATAAATTGTTGCCGAGCGCAGTCCATGTGACTCGTGCTCCTATCGAATTCAAGATTTGATTTTGTTTTACGTGCGGGGACACTGCGGATCATTGAATGAGATTATGTGATCGGCGAATCGGCTCGCCTGTCTATGAGCATTGCGCGTTCAGGTTCGTTCACACAGTTGCGACTCCTTAGAGCCGACCGCCTTAAAATCTCTTACGACGGAGAGCACACTGACACGCTGGCGCCATCTATGCGGTGACCCTGGAACTGCATTTTACGAGAACGGAGGTGTGGCCAAAGAAGGAATGATGCGCGAAAGAAATTCAAAATATATGGCACCGCCAAGTGTTCCACTGCTACCTGATAGGTGGTGCCAGTGTGTCCTCTCGTAAGAGGTTTCAAGGCACCCGGTTCTAAGAACTTGCGAGTTGTCACACATGCAGCGGAGCGCTACAAGCATAGCGCTGACCTCGCGCTAAACGCGTGCTGACGGAAGCATTCACCAGCTTTGTATCGCACCGTCAAAACTGTGGCTCATGGCAGACAATAAGTAGCTGACGGCACGTGAGAAGCGCTACATCAGCGCTTCGCTGCATGTGAGAACCGGCCTTTAGAGCACAGCTCTTGAGAAGGAGGGGAAGGCTTAGGGGGGGGGGGTCCGTGGCCTGGGGGTCACGTGACCTCGAGGGGTGGGGGGCGGAGAAAATTTTCCGCTAAATTTAGCGGGGAAAATTTTCCGCTAGATTTAGCGGGAAAATTATCCGCTAAATTTAGCGAGGAAAATTCTCCGCTAAATTTAGCGGAAAAACTTTTCCGCTAGATATAGCGAGGAAAATTTCCCGCTAAATTTAGCGGGAAAATTTTCCGCTGGATTTAGCGGGGAAAATGTTTCCGCTAAATTTAGCGGGGAAATGTACCCATCATGCACCGCGCGGTTACGCTGACGGTGACGCCGACGGTGACGGCGACGCCGACGCCGCTCAAGCCTGAAACGGGCCCTAATGGCGCGTTCACACTGGAAGCGGATCCGCGCGTTCTCAACCGCAATGCGGCTAGAATCGAGCGGTCGGTGCGCGTTTTTGCCAACTGCTTCGGGACCGATTTCTCCCAACCGCTTTCACGAACCGCAAAGCGGCAACCAATCACAATGCGACGCTGACGTGACGTCAGCGACTTTCGAAACAAGATGGCACCTGTCGCTGGTGAGGCGTCCAAGGCGCTGTAGTCCTAGCGTTACAGCAGACTAATCAACGGAGAAACGTGATGTTCACGTCCGTCACTTGAATCCGTCGCAAAAAGAATTGACTCGAAATTTTAACGGGCTTCGCACCGGTGATTTGGTTCGGGTAAGAGTTTGTTTATTATTCCGGGTGCCACAGCCGGAAGCTCGCTGCCTTGTTAGTTTCTGCCCGTAGAACGTCGGAACCCGCCCCTGATTGACCGAAATGTCAGCTTTTCTACCCACTAAGATAGTCGCGTGAACTATTGAAAGCTTTCTACACCGTGCATGACCACCACGAAGGCCGATAGAGACGTCGTGAGCCTGATTGCGCAGCCAACGCACTACCGCGGAGCGGGCAGGTACCTGCGCTAGCTCGACCTGTAACGTTTACTACTAACAAAAAAAAAAAATAAAGGAAACACTAAAGAAATAAAGTGTACGTACCAGACGATGCAGAGGTAATCCATACGGCGTTTATTTGAGCTTAATGCCAAACAAACAGTAGACTCGATCGACGTGCGAGTGACGAGAGGAGAGTCCGCCACCAACGAAGCCACGACCGGCTAGCACCGAACACATTGCCCCGCACCACGGTCCACCCCACCGCTCACAACTCCGAAAATGATAAGAGCGAACAACGAGGGGGAAAACTGGCCCTCTATCCCGAAAACAAGGTCAGCTATTCATGCGGGAAGGGTCCTCTTCGAAGAAAAGGTCGGGGGCATCCTGTTCTGAGTCAGCAAGGCGCGCCTAGCTGGGCTTTGCTTCTGGGCGAAGTCGAGGGAGTCACAGGCCAGTTTGGCGGGTCCATGCTTCTTTTTTCGCTGCCTGAACTCGTGATGCGTGCGAACATCCCGAAGAAGAATGCCAAATTAGCAAAATTTTGGCTTTGGATCGTCGATTAAAGTGGATTGGATTGGATTGGAGTCTGCGGCTCTCCCCTTTGTATCGGGTGATCAACAGTAATGGATACTGGATCTAGCCTAGTCAGTCGCGCCTCCCGCGACTTCCGCTTGGTGTTCCGCTGGTCGGTTGCACTCTCTCTGCTGATGTGTCTCTCTCCACCAGACTTCCAGCCGCCTTTTCGTCACCTCTACCGCCGATCGAACATTCCTTTGCTCTTCCTCTCCTTGCTCTGCACCGATTCGGAAACCCAGTGCGACTGGTAGCACCGTCGTACTAGGGACCGGTACAATGTGCCGGCACTGCAGCACCAGGTGCTCCGTCGTCTCGTCGGTCTGCCCGCAGAGTGTGCACGTCCTCTCCTGTCCCTCCGTGAACCTGGCTCTCCACACCCGGGTCCGTAATGTACCCATGCGGGCCTCTGCGAGGAGTCCACTGCCCGTCGAGTTGTCATACCAGGGCTCTTTCTTTATGGCCTCCTTCTCCGTGTAGTACAACGCGAGGGACGGCTTCGCCGCCGCCCCCGCTCTCCATCTCTCCGTCTCCACTGCTTGGATGCCCTTTCTGATTGTCGCTGAGCCCACCCGGTTCTCGCCCGCTGACTCCAGCCAGATCGGTTCGAACCCATAGCGGTCCCGTAGCCTTCGGAGGCGGTGCATCCATTTCGTGCCTCTTTCCTTGTATATCATGTAGCGCAGGGTGCGGTGGGCCCAATTCCCATCCGGGAGTCTGTGCACTCTCCTCTCGTACAGTGCCTTGGCGCTGGCTTCTCTGGCCTCGAAGGACGACCAGCCTAGGTCCCCCTGGACACCCTCGTTGGGTGCTGTTCTCGGGACTGCCAAGGCCATTCTTCCCGCCTCCCTCTGTCTTCTCTCCAGGAATTCTCTTGTTTGCGATGAGAGGACGAGTACGCCATTTGCGTACGTGAGTCCCGGAACGATGGCCATCTTCCATAGCCCCCGCACCACCTCGAACCTGTTGAAGGTCCAAGTGGTCTTCTTCGCCAGGACTCCTTTCCCCCTTATCGCTCTCAGTCTCTTCTCCCGTTCATGGACCTTCAGGTAGTCGGACTCCGCAGCCAGGGTCACTCCCAAGTATTTGACCGTGTTTTGTCTTGTCAAGTTCCCTCCCTGCAGGTGCCACTGTTGCTCCTCTGGTTCCTGATTCGGTCCATCTTGATCTCCCCAGACTAAGACCGCACTCTTGCTCTGGTTGAAACGGAGTCTAAGGTGTGTGGCGAGCTCCCCGCAGATGTCCAGAAGCACCTGGAGGTCCTCCGGCGAGTCGGCCAGGAGCACCACATCATCGGCATAAATGAGGGCTGGTATCCTTTGCCGCTTCCAGGCTCCCTCCATTCTGTATGATAGGTCGAAGCCCACATCCGACTGCTCCAGTGCTTTCTCCAACGGTGCTACATACAACATAAATAGCGAGGGAGATAGTGGGCATCCTTGCCTCAGGCCCCTGGGTACTGGTAGACGTTTGGTCATGTGGTCCTCCCACTCAATCCGCACCGAGACCCCATCATACAGTGCCTGCAGCAGATTCACATCTGCCTCGTTTATTCCTAGCCCTCGAAGTCGACTCCAGAGTATGTTCCGGTCCACCGTGTCGTATGCCTTGGAAATGTCCAGGAACGCTGCGTAAAGTGGTCTGCCCTCCTGGGCTGCCACTTCGATGCACTGTGTTACCACAAATAGGTTGTCTTCTATGCATCTTCCTGTTCGAAAACCGTTCTGCAGCTCTCCCAGCACTTCCGTTTCCTCGGCCCATTTCTGCAGTCTCGTTCTGATAATCTGAGTGCACATTCTGTGAAGCACTGATGTGATGCTGATTGGCCGGTAGTTACCGAGTTCAGCCTTTTCGCCTTTTCCCTTGTACAAGAGCTTCATTCTTGTTTCTTTCCATGTCTCCGGTACTTGGGCATCTGCGAGGATCTCTGTGAGACTTTCGGCCACCAAGGCTCGCATTCTCGGTCCCAGAGCCTGAATAAGTGACATGGGGATCCCATCGCTTCCCATTGCAGTCTTTGCGTCAACCCTCCGTGCCGCTCTTGATAGCTCCCCATCTGTGGGTCTTACTGTAAGCTCCGCCGGCGGCCCCTGGTCCTTATTGTCCAGATCAGGGATTTCCTGATCTCCCTCCACAGACACTGGTTCTTCTGCCCCGATCATGTTCCCGTACCATTCTTCTATGAGAGGGATGCATTGCACCCCCAACATCTCTGCTCCGGTTTCCGGCTGTTTCAACATCTGGGTGTGGCTCGTTGACCTGGCCTCCCCCCGTAGTCTCCTCCAGAAGCGCTGTGGTGCACTCTTTCCAGCTCTCCGAAGTTCCTCCATAAATCGTTGATCACACCGTTGTATACTGGCCTGGATGCATGCAGCTGCCTTCTGCTTGCAGTTTCTGAAGAGTTCCCAGGCTCTGTTGACTTCCTCTCGCCTGCCCCTCTTTACAATTTCGCGGTGGTACCGGCTCGCCGCTCTTCTTTTCACCGCTATGTCCACCTCGTGGTTCCACCAAGCCTTCGGTCTTCGCTTCTGTCGGGGTCGTGACCGGATCTGCTCCTCCAGGGCATTTTTCATTACATTTTCCATGTCTTTATATCCTTTGAGAGGTATGCTCAAGCCCTCCAGCACTGTCGCTATTTTCTCTATCTCCCTCTCTGTTGGGTGTCCTGTTCTATGTTCCTGTTTTCCCTTCTCTGTTTTGTCCACATGTGTTTCAAAGATCAATCTGAGGCGATTGTGGTCGCTCCCCAGGTTGCTCAAGCCATCCTCATCTATCTTCATGCTTGTCAGCCTGTCGTATATTCTAGGTGACAGTAGGCTATAGTCTATGCTTGAGCATTGATCCCTTGCTGCCCATGTGACAGTTCCCTCACATTTCTCCTCCAGGTTGCTTACCACCAGGTTGTTTCGTCTAGCTAGGTCCATCAGTCGCCTGCCATTGGCATCAGTCTTCCCATCTAGTTCCTCTAGATGTCCGTTAAAGTCCCCCAACACAATCACCTCGTGCTGCCCCTGCAGCTCTTGTATGTCCTGCATTAGGCATTCATAAATTTTTTGGTTCATTTCTTCTTGGCTCCCTGACCAAAAATACACCACTGCTATGGCCACCGGTCTACCCATCAGCTTTCCCAGCATCCACATGTGCTCTTTACATTCAGGGGTCCTTCTGGCCCATTGTTGCATTTTGCTCCAAAGACATCCAATGCCCCCTCCTCTTTGGTCCTCCGTTGTTCGGTTGCAGCCCTCCCACACAAAGTCTTGGTCATGAGGTGGTACCTCTTCCCCCCTAAGGTGGGTTTCCACCACCCCAAACAGGGCTATCCGTTCTTGCCGCATGTGGTTGTATATCTCTTTCCATTTCCTTTCTGTTCGACCCCCCTGTATGTTCAAGAAAGCAAGATTGAGTTTCTCCCTGCGTTTACGTCCTCTTCTATGTCTCTTTTTTCTGATGCCTTCACCAAACGAATTCAAGTTCACTCTCCTTAGTCTCCCCTGCTCCGCTGCCTGTCCTGGCCCCTCTGCCCCAGGCTCGTCGCACCCCTCATCTAACCGCTTTTCAGCTGTTCCATCAAGGCTCTCAGCAGCCCTTCCAGTTGATCTCGTTTGCCTTCTTTTCTCCTCGGCGTTTTGGGCCCCCTTGGGGTCTCTAAAAAAGCCCGAAACCTAGCGCTCATTCTCGTCGTCACATGTTCTGCTGCCTCCTTTGAGTACTGTGTCCCTTGCAGCCAACCTGGTCTATTCCACATTCCCGTCACTGGGACAAAATCCACTCGTGGGCCCATCTCTCTGCATAGTCTCCTCAGGCTGTCGTTAAGTTCCGTTGCTCTCTGCAAGGTCTCCTGTCCTCTTGTTTGTATCATAGGTACCGCACATATTGCATAGCAGTGCCATTGCGACTTCTCCAGCAGTTCCTTCAGCTGGATCCTTGTCGTTTCGATCGTGCTGGTGACCTCCTGTCCACTCATGACATCCTCCATGCCTGCGTGGATGACTACAAGGGCTCTTTTTCCTTCATCTAGTTCTTTCAGATCTCTTGCTTGTTCCAGAGTTTGTCCCAAAGTTGCCCTTGACTTGAACCACGTCTTCATTCTAGCATCCTTCACTTCCTCCTCCAGAACAGGCTTTAGTTTCTCTGCATTGGCATCGCCTAGCAGGAAGGCAATCTTTGTCCTTGCCCCTGGGTTGTCCGTCTTTTCTATGTCCATGCTTGTCACTTCCTCAGTTTCTGTCCTTTCTTTGTTTTCTACCCTGATTGCCGTCTGCCCATTCTGGTCTATCACTTCGCTGTCCTCGTCTACCACCTTCTGGGTTACATTTTCGATCTGGGAGTTTCTTTGACCTGTCAGAGGTGACATCAGTCCCTCTTGCCTGACCTGGCCTGTCTCCTGTATCCTCCCTTCCCCTTCTTGCGTCATGTGCGGGCTCGGGGCTCTCCCTTCCTTCCTCGCCTCACCTTGCATTGCCTCTAGTGTGTTGATGAGCTCTGCAACTTGTTTTTCTAGCTTCTCTCTTTTAGCTTGTTCTGCTGTCCTCAATGTTTTCTCCTCTTCAAAAAGCGTCTTGAGACACTCCTCTCGTTCTCTCCATTCTTCTTTTGCCTTCATCAGGGCATTCTCTAAAATCTCCTGTAGTACCTCAATTTGATTTTGGATTGTAAAACAGGGTTGCCAAACGCAAGTCTCAAAAGATCACGCGTGATCGCCGAGAAACCGCCAACCGCCTCTCGGTGTGTCTGAACGGGGTCGCTCGCGAACCGCATCCGCAACCGCTTCGCGAACGCGGATCCGCTTCCAGTGTGAATGCGCCCTGCGCTCTAAAAACGGACCTGTGAAATACACCTTTGACGAAAAGTTTAGATTGGTTCGTGCAGGCGTTGATTTTTTCGGTCCATTTTAAATTGAGCCTGGTGACTCCGGACACCCTATACTGAACAGTTACAACATACATCAGATATCAGCGACCTAGTTTAGTGATCTGGTAAATATTTTTCCAAAATGCCGCCAAAGATATTTGGCTCCTCCTAGCATCAATTGGCGAGGTGTTCCATAGCTCGGTGGCTTGGACAAAGTTGGTGGAGGAGGCACTGGTGGTGCGTGCAAGGCGCTGATCAAGCTTCAGTGGGTCCCGCCTTGACCGCCGCAGGTGACCTTCTGGAATGGGACAATCACCGTGCATAAACTTGTACAGGAGTACCCGCCTGGAGAAGAGTCTACGTCTGCCAATTCGAGACCACCGCGGTGTCTGTAACCGTCTCTCGTAGGTTAGTTTGCTTGCCCCATCCTGTAGCTGTACAGCCGTTTTCGATGCTTTCCTTTGTACGGACTCTAGCCGCTTTTGGAGGTCGGCCTGGTGGGGGCTCCAGATGGTGGTACAGTATTCCAAGACTGGCAGTACGAGAGCTGTGTACAACATGCAGAAGGCGTTGTGCGGCATGGCAGAAAAAGCAGACGACGCACCGTCGACGGCGACTGCCCATCGTTGCGCTTCTTTGCCGGTGGAGGTGCTGACTATCGCCCGACTGCGTTGCCTCCTAGACATGTGCTCTGGGGCGATGCGCAGTTAGCATTAGCATGTATCTTTTAGCAGAACAAAATTTCCAATGTTCCCGCAGAAAAAAAAAAAAAAAAAATTGCATATGGTAAGAAATTGCGAGAATCGTACACCATTGTTGTACAGTCTCTCGTGCTGGCAGTGTAGTAATTGTACTTTGTCAGCGGTTTTGAGTGCCTGCCACGGTGCACGAAGATTTTGTGCAGGTATAGGCAGCGTCGCCTCTGACAACGTACTATTCGAGTCTCCAGCTCGTTGCTCGCCCTCACGCGGTGGAAACGGGAAGCGCTCTAGTGAGGGTCCCCCGATTCTCCTGCTCAGCGGGCATGGCTGAACTGCTCGCCATCATGGCTCGCGAAATGCCATTTCCGAACGCAAGCAACACTTTTCACTGTCCCAACGTAGTGCTGCAGCCGGTATGGGATTGTACCTTATTAGTGAGTTTTAGTACTGAACGCAAGCGCATGTGCGTTAGAGTTGCGTGCTTTGAAATCAGATCATAAGCAACAAATTAGATTAGAGCTTAAAAATTATGTATTAAAATATCTGAATTTTAATATTATTTTTATTACTACAAATCGCGGCAATGTATGTCCCTAATTAACGCCACGATCACAAAAATGCGCCATTTAACCATAATAGTCTTTCCAGAAATGTATCATTTTGTTTTCTTTTTAGCTTAGGAAAAACTCTGACATCGTTATCAAGATATAGAGTCAAACACTGGATGTAATATAATGTCCTATGCGTCGCGCGTTGCTTAAAAAAAAAAAAAAAAACACTCACACTTCAGCTGTCTGATTCGAATTCCGCCTTTTGGTAGTTGTAGTGAGAACATCGTTTATTAATTTTTACGTTTTGTGGAAATATTGTAAAAATTTGATTTATTCTGTTATTCTGGTGCTGGGAATAATGTTAAAGCAAATAATCATCTAAATGCCCCAAAACCAATTAAAAAGCCCACCGTTCATTATTCCACATGAAATCTGAGCGAGAAAAGGCAGCGAGAACGTACAATTATCAGCACTGATTTTTTCAACAAATACAATAACCCATGTTCCTCTAACGTGCATGAAAGACCCTATCTTTATAAAGGGACACTGAAATCTCCAAAATATTTTGAAGTGTCCTGGATCGAACATGTATGTTACAAAATAAAGTTTCCGCGTACAACTTCTTTAACTAAATAACTACGACACACCTTGACTTACGAAAGAATCAGAAATTCAGACCTATATCGAGAAATTAAATCCAAAATAAAGGTTAGTTTCGGTTTCGCTCCAGAATTAAAATGTGCCCCATGGCGTAAATATTACGTTAAACACCGTTTTTGTTTACAGGATAAAGAGGTGACCTGCGCTCATAACACCCTGGCTTCCTAATATTACCACAAATAATTTGTGTCGCTCAGTGAAGCCAGCACACTAGACAGGCTCAGCAGCGGCACGCATCTCCGACACTCACTATAACCGCCATTTTGGAAAACGAGTGGCGCCACCTATAGTGAGTTGGAGTCGCAATAGTCAGTGACAGGTTAAGAGTAAAGTGGAAGTTCCCCCCTCCTCTTTCTACTTTAGCAGAGGAAACGCTGGAGAGGAGGTCGCCTCCTCTCCAGCGTTCGCTCTGCTAAAGTGGAAAGGGGTGGGAGGAGCTTCCACTTTGCTCTTCACCTGTCACTGACTATGCTGTTGGGCAGATATTCGAAGCAGAGAGCTTCTTTTCTGCGCCACGCACAAACTAGACATTTTACAGCGGAGCTGTAAACTGCCTAGGATCGTGTCCGCCGCAAAGAAATGAAGACACCGAACTCTGGACACCTACCACCATCTATGAGCGACGGCGGCAAGCCACGTATCTGGTTGCGGCCGTCGCTCATAGATGGCGGCAGCCTTTCCACTCTGGCTTGCCGACTTGCGGCCGGCCATTACTTTCCATTGTACAGCTGGTGTTCTTTCTTCACCAGAGTGGAAAGGCTGAAAGTGTTTTACGTCTTCGACAAATAAACAACGCGCTGTATATATATATATATATATATATATATATATATATATATATATATATATATATATATATAACTGGGAAGAAAAAACCCTCGGTGAAAACAGCTGACGAAGGCCGGACTCCGGCCGAAACGTCGAAGATTAAATCGTCCGTTGTTGCTGTTTTCACCGAGGGTTTTTTCTTCCCAGTTATATACCCACGCCTTCGGCCTCCCGCCACCATGCCCGTTGTATATATATATATATATATATATATATATATATATATATATATATATACACACAACACGGACACTTCACGTCATCGTAGGTGGTCTCCGAGGAGGAAATAAACGAACATATGCAGATGAATGAACCATACTTAATCCAATGAATCAAAGTTTTCAGGAACCCGCCGAAAGCCATCCTGGCTCCGCCGTTATTTTGGCTTTCGGCGGGTTCCTGAAAACTTTGATTCTTTGATTCATTGGATTAAGTATGGTTCATTCATCTGCATATGTTCGTTTTAAATATATATATATATATATATATATTCCTTTCCCTAACTTTAATTCAATAAATTCAATAATCACCTTCTCCTCTCTTCGTTCACAATATTACTACGGCTGCACTTGTCAATCTTCACTCATTCCCATTGCTTGTCCCTATGGGGAGGAGTGGTTCCCTAGATATCTTGGAAGACGGGCCCTTTCCGACATTTGCAAGCGGAACGAGCGTTGTCGTCTACCCAGTGAAGCGAATTCGAAACTAACAGTACACAGAGAGCTGGTCAAAAATTGAGTCCGCCGAAACTAGTGGCCGGGATGGTCTAATCGGTTAAGGCGTCGTCCCGGACAGGCGAAGGTTGCGGGTTCAATCCCCGCTCCTGGACCAATTTTTCGCCAGCTCTCTTTCCCTTTCCCTAAGTTTAATTCAATATATTCAATAATCACCTTCTCCCCTCTTCGTTCACAATATATATATATATATATATATATTGTTTTCATGATGACCCCACTGCCGCACATCTTGGCCTTTTTAAAACCTATGCCAGAGTCCGTTATCGCTATTTTTGGCCCGGAATGTACTGCACAGTCGCCCACTCCGTCCGATCATGTCAACCATGCCAACATCGTAAACGACCGCCATCTCCTTCCAGTGGACTCCTTCAGCCCCTAGAGCCACCGCAATACCCCTTCGAGGTTGTCGGAATTGATATTTTTGGTCCCCTGCCTTTATCAACAGCTCAGAATCGCTATATCGTTGTGGCTATTGACCAGGCGACCAGATACGTTTAGACCACATCCCTTCATGAGGCCACTGCCAAAGCCATCACACAGTTCATCCTCCACAACATTATATTACGCCATGACGCTCCTCGAGTTTTGATTAGTGACCGCAGAAAATCCTTCTTGTCAAGAACTGTTGAAGCCTTACTGCAAGCCTGCAATGTTGATCCCCGACTGACATCACCTTATCACCCGCAAACCAACGGCCTTACAAAACGCTTCAACCATACACTCGCAGACATGCTCTCTATGTACAGGAAGTCACAAAAAAAAAAATTACGTTTTTTTTTTTTACCGCAAAAAGAAACTAGGCGTCGCCGAACGCTCATTCTCCGCCCGAAGGTAGCGCTAGAGGTCACAACCAGATGCCAAAGTTTTAGCCCGATCCGATAACTTATTTAAAAGTTATAAGTCATTTTCTGAGAATTTCAATGGGAAAATGGAGCCCATTTTCGCCAGTTTTCGGTTTCTGGTGCCATAGAGCCCCATGTATTCAAAAACTCCGTCGGCCGCCATTTTCCCATTGAAATTTTCAGAAAATCACTTATAACTTTTGAATAAGGTATCGGATTGGGCTGAAACTTTGGCATCTGGTTGTGACCTGCTACCTTTGGGCGCAGAATGAGCATTCGGCAATGCCTAGTTTATTTTTGCGGTAATAAAAACCGTGTAAATTTTTTTTTTGTGACTCCCTGTACATAGCCAACACCCACTCCAACTGGGACACTATATTACCATCGGTCACATTTGCCTATAACTCGGCCATTCAATCCACGACTGGATTCTCACCCTTTTATTTGCTGGACACTTATTCCATACCCGTCTGACATTCTCGACGAGGATACCAATTCACAAGCCTCCTACCGTGCAGAGGCTTGCCACCAACTTGCCCGTACACGCACATTATTCCATCAACAAGCTTCCAAACGCTCTTATGATGACCGACATCAGGATCTCCAATATAACGCGGATGACCTCGTACTTATATTTTCCTATCCGCCAACGTGGGCTCTCCGAAAAAGTCCTTCCAAAATTCCAAGGACCGTATCGAGTCATTTGCCAAGCATCCCCTGTCAACTACCTCGTGGAGCCTGAACAGCCTTCATCTGACCGCCGCCACCGTGGTCGGCATGTCGTGCATGTCGGCTTTGGATACGGAAATGAGTGAATGGATAACGAAGAGAGTCCCAAAATTGCCACATCACTGGTCTCACCTTCTTCAAGCAGTAAAATGGATAGGTTGGCTAGTTGGTACATGTTTAACTTGTGAAGCGCATAGAAAACGAGGAAGACGAGACAGGACCAAGCGCTAACTTACAACTGATTCTGAACGTTTTGTTCAGTTGTAAGTTAGCGCTTGGTCCTGTCTTGTCTTCCTCGTGTCCTCGTCTTTTAGGCGCTTCACAAGTTCTTCAAGCTGCAGGTTGTGTTCAGAAAGGCACTCAACGTTGGGGGACGCTTTGTTCGCATTTTGCGAAGTCATCCGGCTTGTAGTTCGTTTCCTGTTTTGTTCTCTGCTTATCAATGTTCGCTTACACACAGTGTTTACGAGACAAATAAGTGCCGGACTACCGACAAAAAGAAAAAAAAAAAAATTCTCGACGTTTTGTTATGGCGAGGTCGAACATACAACAAGCAAAAAAAAAAAGAGTGTCTTTCTTTTGTTTATTTTTCATTTTCTTCTATTTGTTATTTTCGTGACACTGAAGTCTGCATTGCTGTCGTGGTTTGTTTCCCGTTCTTTGTGGCAATCTTTACTTCCGTAAAACCACCCCTTTCGTTTGAGGATTTTTTGGGGATAAACTCTGAAAACAAAAGGCACCTTTGGAAAGGCGAGGGGAAAACCTTCATTGTACGAACTTTGGGGGAAATATGAGTCACAATCGGCACAAAAGCGACCTTTTCACTTAAAACTAGTTGTTGGCCTAGTTGGTTCATAATGCAGTCTAGAAGTTTTTTGCGCGACACAAGGGATAATGACAAGCGAGTAGACACGGACAAGCACAAATGTGTCTACTCGCTTGTGATTGTCTACGCAGCGAACAAATTATGGCTCTCAAATGATAAGCTCCACACTCCCGCATTTGTTAAACAGCCTTAGCAGCAATAACATTTTCTCTCTAACATTTGCAAAAGGTGTTTTTAGTTTTGTGCACTGATTTCTTACATTATTGCCTCTATCACGCTATTACGTTGCTTTTTGTTTGTTTTCCCGCACGCTTCCTGCTGTCCATTGTAGGGGCCCAGGGACTCGTCAAGCTGCTTACTGCAGCTTTTTTCTTGTGCCCCACCATCATAAAGGATGGAAATAAAAAGTATTATTATTATTATTATTGTGATTGTCCCTCGTGTCGCGCAAGAAACTTCTAGACGACCTTTTCACGAGCTCAATATAAAGGCCGACCCACATAGGGCGTATTCTCGACGAATTTACGCGCGTATCAGCGGGCGTAATCACGGGATTTGGCGGGCGCTTTTTTTCACAAAAGGGAAGAGGGGAAGGTCGCCAAACCACACACGACGCTTTTCGTCGACGTCTCCTCGGCGTTTGGTGCAGTGTAGCCCGACTCGAGCCTTTCATGAAAGAAGGCAAAGTGTCGATCGGCCGCTATATTATTACGTTCCGCGAGGGGACAGAAATAACTGAATGTTAATAAGCAACGAAAGCCTAATTTGCTAACACTTGTCTCATGAATGTTCGTTGCAAGCGTCAAGTTGCCAAAAACTCCCGGCAGCAGGACGGCCGCGATTTCTGCTGAAATCCCTTCCTTTTGTAATTTATTTATTATTATTATTATTATTATTATTTTATTTATGTATACTGCGACCTCAGTTGAGGTCATTGCAGGAGTGGATTACACAACTAAAAACATGAGTAGAGAGAACAATAAACGAGAACATATTCAACAACAAATGATTCGCCAGAAACACCAAACATCAAAGGAAGTCAACTTTCGCGAGTTTTATAACAAAGTCGTCGTACTGGAGCATACGCGTAGAACCGTCAATACTATTCCACAGCTCAACAGTGCGCGGAAAAAAGAAATTTTTGAAACAGTTTACGCGAGAACGAAAGGGTACAATATTTAAGGGATGGGAACGCCTAGTGCGCGAAATATCTGAGAAGGAAATATACTTCATACATTCAATGCCACTTACATTATTAACAATTCTATGTAACAACTTCAATCGCTCGATAGTTCGCCTTAACGATAAAGATTCTAGCCCTAATATTGGCAAAGCAGATGAAGGTGAAAAGTGTCGATCATATCGATTGGAGATAAATCGGATAGCCTTAGCCTGAACAGAGTCAATGAGATTGATGTCCTTTTTTAAATGAACGTCCCAGACCACTGAACCTACTCCAAAATCGGCCTCACGAGAGTTTTAAAAGCGGTTAATTTTACCTCTTTAGACGAATTTTTTAACGTGCGTTTCACATAGCCCAATTTTCTGAGGGCGCGGGAGCAAATATAGTCGACGTGCCTATCCCATTTAAGGTTGGAAGTAAAAATAATACCTAAATATTTAAAGTCGCTTACCTCCCTTAGTACTATTTCATCAATGCCATAGCTAAAAACGAGAGGTGATTTCTTATTCGTAAATTTCATAAACACACATTTTTCAAAGTTTATTTCCATTTGCCATTGCTTGGTCCAATTGAAGAAGCGTGCGAAGGATTCATTAAGTAACAACTGGTCATTAGCCGAATGAATATCGTTATATAGGACGCAGTCATCGGCATAAAGACGAACTTTAACGGGAATGTTATCTACAATATCATTAATATACAGGAGAAATAAAAGGGGCCCTAATACGGATCCTTGCAGAACACCTGAACTAACCGTTGCTTCTGATGAATTAGCATTCCCATACGAAACAAACTGCGACCGGTCTTTTAAATAATCAGTGATCCAGTCGAGTAAAAGGGGATTTTTAAGTATGACCTTTAACTTCAACAGTAGTTTGGAATGAGAAACTTTATCGAATGCCTTCGAATAATCTATGAATATGGCATCAACCTGTCCTTTATTGTTTAAAGTCGTGGCGATATCATGAGTGAATTCCAGTAGTTGCGTGATGGTTGAGAAATGACGACGGAAACCGTGTTACTGAGGGCAGATAATTGAATTGCATTCGAGGTATTCGGAAACATGGGAGTAGACTATATGCTCGAGGAGCTTACTACAGGTAGAGGTCAATGAAATAGGTCTGTAATTGAAGAGGCTCTGTTTGTTTCCAGATTTAAAGATGGGAACAACTCTGGCTGATTTCCAAAGTTTAGGAACTCTTCCAGAAGAGAGAGACTTCTCGAAGATTAAGGCCAAGTATCTCGATGTCCAAAGAGAGTAACGGCGAAGAAATGAATTAGGAACACCATCGGGACCTGCGCTTTTTTTGCAGTCAATGTTTAGGAGCAAATGGAGGACGCCAGAAGTACTGATGGGAATGTTTTCTAACGACGAACACGGGAGATTGAAAGAAAAGGAAGGTTCACAACCGTTATCGTCAGTGAATACGGACTGAAAATGTGCATTAAAGCCATTCGAAATGTCTACGGGATCAGTGACACATTCATCTTCAATAATAAAACTGTGGGAAATGTCATTTTTAGGAAGGATCGACCTCCAAAACTTAGCCGGATTTGACTTCATAAAGTTAGTCAATGTAACGTCGAAATAAGTATATTTAGCAGCTGTCATTGTTTCCACTAATCTATTTTTTAGGCTTTCAAACCGTTTGTTTTGTTTTCACATCGCCCGCAACATCGATGGTAATTTCTTTTGTCTCAGTCGTTCATCGCTCGTTCCAAAGAGAGATAGCGATTTCATACATTTCGCCGATAAACCAGCGAACGCGACAAGCGAGCTTCCATTTCGGCGGCTGAGTCAAGCCAGCCAGCCGGCCGCATAGCTAGGCAAGCCGATTCTCGAGAAACTTACGGCTCTCAACTCGGGAGCTGATTGGCCGGCACCGCGGCGTACGCTTCCGGATTCGCCACGCCGAAGTACGCCGATGCGCCGAGATCTGTCTCGGTCGGATCGCCGAATACGCGCGTATTTACGCCGACCGAGGAAGCGCCCGTCTCGACGCCCACTGTACGTCGGGATTACGCCCGCCAAAACGCCCTTAAATACGTCGCAAATATGCCCTATGTGGTTCGGGCTTACTAAGTCAGGGATCCGGTCAAAACGGTCCCGGTCAAAATGGTCCCGGTCAAAATGGTCCCGGACAAAATGGTCCCGGACAGAATGGTCCCAACTGCCATTCCGGACAAAATGGTCCCAGCGTGGCATTATTTATTTGCTGTTTGCAGGTTTTTTGTATTTTGTACTCTTGATGGATACTAGCAGCGGCCTGTAACTCTGTGCACACAGTAGGGCTCCATCCCTTGAACGACTTTTTGAGGGGAGTGGGTCATATGAATACATTTTCGTATTAGGCCTTCGCTTCAGCAGCGTCGACTTCTTGTCTCTTAAGTGGTCTATGTAATAAATACGCTCATAATTGCGAAATCAATTTTTGATTTCTTTAATATACAATGTTCAGACAGAGCGATGCTGTTTCTGAAAAATAGAACACGGTGGTACGACAGGTTCATAAAAAAACAACAAAAAAAAAAACACGTCAAGAACCTGTAGTACGTGTATGATAATGATTTTTATTCCGAATATCGTTTTGAAGCTCGATAGCGCTAATTTGAAAACAGGTTCTGGCGATAGAAAGATATTGATTACACACGTGGAACATATCCGTAGAAATCAAGAACCTTTGAGAAATAGAGCTACATGGTATAGATAGAAGGGATTTAAAATTTGTTTGAAATAATTATAATGAAAATGTTGATGTTATTCTTGAACGTGTGTCAAAATAAAAGTACCAAACCATTTTGTCCTATTAAGAGCGCTCAAAGTATTGATAAATTCACCTGGGACCATTTTGTCCGGGTTGGTACTTGGGACCTTTTTGTCCGGGACCATTTTATCCGGGACCATTTTGACCGGGACCATTCTGACCGGGACCATTTTGTCCTACACCCCTTAAGTCACCGTAGCTTATCAGAGCTAGCAACAAGATTCAGTTGCTCGAAACAATGTTCACGTTTGCTCGTGCCACGCCCATGCCACCTCATACAGAAAAACACGGAAAATGGCGGAAGGTCAACAATGTATTTAGGATAATGAGTACAACCCAAGCAGGACAAATTTTGGCCAAGCATTGGCCAATGAGTGGCGATGGTCTTTTGGCCAATGGCCAGAGAGTGGCCATTCATTGGTCAATGCTTGGCCGATGGCTGATGGCCAGTGGCCACTGGCCATTGGCCAGAGAAAGGCCAGTCATCGGCCAGTGGCTGGCCACTGGCCAAAGAACCATTGCCAGCCATTGGCCAATGACTGGCCAACTCTGTGCTGCTTGGGAAGATACTCAGAAATGTAATTAAAATACAGCACCAAATACTCTTGATCAAAAGTATTTGCAAGGCATCAAGGTACTTCAAAAAGTGTTTGAAATACAGTATCTTGAGTAGAGTATTTGAGATAGGCACACGTCTATCTCAAACGTGACTGGCGCCCAGCTGCGGCGAGACGCCGAAACACACTTCTCCCGAGCGAACAAGTGTGTTTCGGGTCCTCGCCGCTGCAAACGCTGTGCGCTGAAGTCTAGGTTCTCCGAGAAATGGCTCTTTGATGCTCTGTGCTACCAAATCCCCACACTCCAAATCTGCGACCGGGCACTCTATGGCTCCGTCGTCGAACTGCCAGGCTCAAACATAGCCAGGAGGCTATGTTTGAGCGCGTACTGCAGGCAGGGCGTTCGAAAGTCCCTCCCTGCCGTTCTCACTCTGTCGCTTACTATAGCAAACGAATTCAAAAGGGAAATTCAGCCGTCCATGGGATCGAGCTGGTTCTCTGGCTAAAACAGCAGGAGCGAGCTGCCAGCGCACCAGCCCCACACAACTTATTACCTTATATTGCCTCTAAAGGTCGGTTCACACAAGTGTTGCGGAATGGGCACCCCCATTCCATTCCAATTCCATTCCGGGGAATTATAGTTTGCGATAATTCAATTCCTTTTAACTCCTAGGAATGGGGACACTGGGCCCATTCACACTCCTGGAATGGCTGAATCGTTCCATTCCATTCCTCTAATTCCTAAACATAAAAATTGGAGCTACATTGTGTTGCCGACATAAGCACCATAAAGCTGACATTATCAAACGCATAGACAATTGCAAAAAATGCAAAATGCCTAAAAAAAGCACTGATTTTACTAAGCAGAGCGCTGGTGGCACAAAGTGTTTGTTTACATTGTATTGCAAACATTGAGAAAGCCCCTTGATACGTCGATGTTTGTTTAAAACATCGGTCTTGCGACCACGTGGCTCGCAACAAACAGCAAAACTTAAACCCACAAATGTTTTTTTGGCAAACTTTTTTGCATTTGTCTTCTAGGACATACGCGGCCAGCATGTTTGTTTGATAAGACCATAATAATATCCAGTTCGTGCGTGGCGCAGAAATAAGATATATTACTGTATTCTTCAAATACCTGCACAGCAATACGGTTAGTACGCTGCTGGAAGCGACTCCAGGCACAGTGGCAAGAACACATCCTCTGACAAAGTGCAACGTCTCTACGGCGCAGCACGAGAGACTGTATAGACCATGTCACAAAACTGTCTTTCTGCAGGTCTAGTCAGTTCGGTCACGCGACAAGAGTGGTGACAACAATCTACTTCCCCTCACGATGGACCGCAACAGACAGCACGAGAGCCATCGAAACCAATCCAGTGCCGTCTGACTCCTGAGTGTCGCGTGACCCTGGAGCGCAGCAACGCGCCGTGCGTGTAGTCCCTTTCACGGTGCTGGATTGCCTGGGGTGACTCGTAGCGTCCGCAGCGGTCCATCACAAGGTGAAACACAGTAGGCAGAGACTAAAGTCAAAGCAAATGAGCGGGAATCCACTAGCTTGTTCGTAACCCTAATTCTTTTGAATGTAAAACATATAACACAAAAAACAAGCATCGGAACAAAGACCAAGTAAAAGGCGGACTTACACGTGAAAATGCAGTATAAAAAGACAAGCGTCGGAGCAAAGCGCAAGAGGAGAAGAGAGATGTGAATCTCGCTTTGTTTTAATGCCGAAGCAAACCCAGATTGCGCACTTCAAAGGAGCGCGCGCGAATGAACGTGAAAGGCAGCAGGGTTGGCCGCCTGCTAAACAACGCTCCTTGAACTATAAGAAAACAATAACTGATCATCTTTCGGCGGCGCGCGAGTCAACGAGTTTCAGAGCTCTGCGAGTTATGAGTCGTCCCCCGCTCCCAGATCTCAGTCTGTGCTCGCGTGTATTCTCCATGCCTTCGTTTTTTTTTTGCTTGGTGCTTGGTTTCTTATTTCGCTCGCTGTCGTGTAACGCCAGTAAAGCCCGTCGCCTGCGCAAAAGGCGCCACCGCCAGCCCTCCCCCCCCCCCCCCTCCCTTCCCCCTTTGCTCTTTGCTTTGACGCTTCTTTTTTGTATTGCATTTTTTGCGTATAAGAGTGTCAGATCTCCAAGCAGGTTAGCTGTTTCCCGCCCGCTCATTTTATTTCTGAGCAACTGGCTCGCTGACTGGCTCAATTTCGCTGACCGTAAAACACAAAAAAAAAGAAGAACCGGGCCCATTCCATTCCCCTCAACGTTGCCGCCATTCCATTCCTATTTCATTCCGGTGTCGCGAAAATGCGCAATGATTCCGGAATCATTCCAACTCCGGAGTGGCAACTCCGCAACACTGGTTCACACGGGGTTGATTTGCTCACGATTTCTTATGTTCCGTGTTGAGTCACGGCGACGTTCGTGTTTCGTATGCCCGGTGACTCGCGACGTAAGCGGTTTTAACGAGGTATATATATATATGGTAGCCAAGCTTCCATAGAAGCCCACGTGTCGAAAAAATGGCGGCTCATGTGGCTTCGCTAGCGCCATCTATGTGTCGTGATAGCATTTCCGGCGGAACAAAAAATAAACAGGAAATGACGTCACTTCCGAAAAAAAAAACGTGACGTCACTTTGATGTGCTTTTTGGCGCGAAAATTAAACATAAGAAACCGGGACTGCAGACAAAAAGGACGATCGTTTAGTGTGACTAAAAAGCTTTGTTTGAGACTTTTTAGAAACTATGACTGCAGGAAAAAAGGACGATCGTCGTTTTTGCCTTACGGTTTCCAAAAAGTCTCAAACAAAGCTTTTTAGTCACACTAAAAACTCAAAGCTGTGCCAAGCTAAGTTTGAAACTTTTTAGTGCGTCGTCCCTCTGGCCTAAAGTCTCCGTTTTTTTTTTTGTATTTGTTTTTTCGTTTTGTTAAATCTACACTATCTCGTTTGGACCCTTAATTCTGCGCGAAAATCGTTTTCTTTACGCAGCCGCCTTTTTTAGGCAGATCGCTTCTAGAATCTTTTTTTTTTCATCCCACAGAACTACTTTAAAAGAACCGCGTTTTGCTTTTTCCTTTAGCTTTTTCAGAAATATGGGAGCGGCTTAAAGGTGACTGACCTCACAAAAAGGTGGATAACAATACCGTTCCTCGAGTGTGTTCGCGTTAAAGTCACACGACAGTAATTCTAACGCAAGTCCAATGTTGCACTAACATTTTATTCACATACAACTGCTTACAACCACTCAACCCAGAACACTCATCAGAAGCATACAATCAGTATCTAGTTTGAAGGTAGAAGAAAACTGGTAGATGAATACATAAATCACATTATGACAGGATAACACATAACACACTGTACAATTGGCTGCCTGTTGTCTTGTGTGGGCATTGTCAGTTTATGGACAGCCATCAATATTCCATATTTTAACCTGTTTCGAGGAAAGCTGTGTTCAACACTTTAGAAAACGCAGAAAAAAATAACAGCTGTTTTTTGCCGTTTTCGGGCAAGGTACCATCATCCAGAAAACCTTTTAACTTGCGTACTCTGGAGCCTTCCGTGCGCGCATAAATTATTTTGGAGCCCTCGAGTACACTGCACGGCATAGGCCAGTGTTTTTGGACCTTAAAACCAGAGGTTTGAATCAGTGACAAAACCACATGAGTAGTCTGTAACCCAAAACGCTGTAAGCACCTTAATTTTCGCGATAACCTATTTTTCGAGAACTTCGCAATTTGATAAAAATCGGAAAAAAAAAAGAGTCATCCATGGATACGAAAGCATCAAATATCGCTCTAGATCGCGAAATTTTGCGCCCGCCATATTTTCTCGAAAGAGACGCAATGCGAAATATCGAGCCCACGAAAATAAAGTATTTTACACCATACGAAAGGCTAGAAAAGCAAAAATACTGCTTTGAAAATGTACTCTGTGTGGTCTCACGCGCTTAGCCTTTGCATTTGTTTTTCGTGCAAACCAGTGTAGCTTGACTTCAGAAAACAGAGAAAACAAATTGTCATACACATCGTGGTTACACACATCAAGATACATTTGGACCTCCTGATAAAAAAGTACACAAAGAGTACGCCCTATGCCCTCCTTTGAAATAAGGTTGTTGATGCTCGCCTCGAAAAACACGCTCACAAGCCTCAAGGAATGATGTGAAAGAAGGGAAGGGAACTGACAGGGTTTCCATGTCCGAGTCAGCAGCGCCTTTTACACTCAAATACAGTAGCACTTACAGTAGTTCAAGTGGCGGGTTAAAAGCTAGGTAAACCGTAATTAACTGTGAGGTGATCACAGAGCATCTTCAGAGACCTCCTTGTCAAGCAGAAGCTACGAATGCAGTTCGGCTGCCTTCTACATCCGAGTGCTTGCAGGTTTTCAAAAACTTCAATGCTTTCTTTGAAAAACTCATGGACAGGGCCATTATGCAGTGCAGAGGCAAAGGGCGTCTTGGAAAATTTGTGCGAGCTATTTAGGTTGTCACAAAGAGACGGCCGATTTTTTCAATGAATCTCGCTGTCTGAATAGCAGCAGCTGGCAATTGCTGGAACGTTAGAAAGGCATTCCTTGCAGCAGCACAGTGGTTGCTAAACACTTGGGCCGCTAGTTTCACCGACATCTTTTAGCAGAACGTCAAATTAAAGTAATTCTCGTTCAGCTTGGGCATAGAACGGATCTCAAGTGTGCGGTCCTTTTCATGAGCTTCCTTTATGTACGAGGTTTTCACTACGTGATCACAAACATTGAAGTAATACTTAAATACCATGTTTCTGAGGCACTTCAGCAGGTGCAGAGCATCAAAAAGGAAAAAGAGAGGTTGCCATTGACATATATGTAAGGCTTCTTGGAAATTACAAGGCGTGAAAAAAAGGTAGACGTTCTGGCTCCGCTGATCACATACCACGGCTACTGGCTCCAGGCCAACAGCCACAAGGACGCTGTAGCACTGGTAAAGAAGATCCTGTAGGACAATAGTAGTCGTGCCTTAATGAGCAAAAAAGTAGCGAAGTGGCTGCTTCCATGGTGTTCGGATTCTTTTTGCCATAAACACGAAAGCCTCGTTTGACAGGTTTGCATCTTGCGCACCATTAATATGCTTTTCAAGTCCTTCGAACCTGTCAGATGAGGGGTTGTCTGAGACCTCTTTTTTAATGTGCATCTCATCAAAGACTATGCCGCTGGCCCGATCGGCTCGTGAAAAGGAAGTTGCTCGCCTCTTTACCCGCTCGACAATGTCGGGGTAAAATCCAACTCTCAGTGGAACACACTGAAGGCACAGCTGCAGTGATCGGACTGGTGACAACCTAAGCAGTCGCCTATAATACTTGCAGCCTTTTGGGCCATGAAAAAGAGGCCCAAAGCCAAAGCCTTGTTCTGGCTGCACCATCCTCGACCGAACCCGCTTACATCCCTCATCCTAAGCTGGGCCTCAACGAGTGCAGCGACGGCTGGAGACACATGAACGCGGATACTCTCAACTACTTCAGCAACAGTCCTCATCTGACGCAGCCTTCTTTGCAGCCTCTTGTTTCGTCGTTGGATCTGTCGTACCTTGGCTCAGTGTGTCCATCTTTCTCTTGTCAATGCGGCGGCCCTTGCTTGATGCTGCAAGGTGACAAATAACCCAGATCAGTAAACTCCAAGAATATTTATAAATATGCAATTGGTAGCCAATAAGAACTTGCATTCCTTGTCAAGTGTACAAGGTTTTTAAAACCAAGAACAGCAAATAGTTTGATAACATACTAACATATTGGTTAGAGCGTCGATGATTATGACCCCATACTCCTGTAGGCCAAACCAGCACAGGCAAATTCGATTATCCTGGAAGATTTCGTAATAAGCGCAAACAACGCTGCAAAGGAAGAGCGTATTGAAAGCTAAACATTTCTAGTAAAAACACGCCACGCCTCCAGGCAGTGCAGTAGTGGGCCGAGTGTAGCTTTGGTATTTGTCATTGTGCACAACCAGCCAACCGCAATAGATTTATGAAATCTAACAACAGATAGGAAAATAATTCACAAGGGGGGCATGGCATAACATAACACAACACAGCAGGCATCTCACTGACAGTAACAGATTCTCACCTTCGAGTGTCGACAGGAAACCGATGGAGCGAGACGCCAGCCGCGCGGTCGTCTCTTCGGCATTCTTCTACGGAGCAACGTCTCGTTGCATAACGTGCGGAGCTCATTGTCCCAAAGGACGTTGAGCCCGTCGGACGTAGCAGCGTCCAACCACACAAAGGCGACTGATTTTGTATCACTCTGACGTTTCGCTCCCGCGCACGTAACTGGGGTAATCACGCTGAGCGAACAAAGCTTTTCAGACTGTGTAAAGTACCGGTAGAACAATTCAAAAATCACATGGAGTCCTGAGAAACAACAAGCAGACGGACGTCAAAAGCCGGCCTTTTCGCGCAGCACGAGGTCTCTGCAAATTATCGCTATTACAAGCCAGCCTTGTTGCTTGTGGAGTTTAGAGGGCGCTAAGAACAAGGTAGTATATTATTAGTAAATAAGCTATTTCCGCTTTTTTTCGAGGGCAATAAACCTTATTTCAGATAACTAACAGTAATATACAAACTGTAAAAATATAACTTACTATAATTTAATTTAATATAATTTTATTTGTATATAGTTTGCCATAACGTCTCCTAGTCGCGCTTTAAAAGCACCGTAACCACGTGACCCTCTAGGTTGATGTCGCTGGCAATTTGTTTTGTACCGTGTTTTGGCCCAAGTTTCGCTACCATTTGTACATCTACCTTGGTTTTAACGCAACGTAGGAAGATGCCTGTGTGAACCGACCTTTAGCATAGAGTTATTACAATAAACGCTAGAGGCTCAGCTGGCGCTAGTGTGCTGTTGCATTTTGAAGCAGACAGCAAGCAGTCAGAAATTGACTTCCGGTAATGCATTTCTATGGGAAAAAGCGAGTGCATTTTCTCTCTGCGCTCGATTATAAGAGCAAATATCACGAATAATTTGTACGTACTGGGCACATTGGAACATTTCTCAGTCACGCAGACGAACTAATTGGTCAGTTTCAGCATTTTTATTTGAAATTCGTGGCATAAAAAACAGTGTTAAAACCGCTTCGTACGTGTATTTATGTGCACTGTCGGACACTGTTAGCGCGAACACGGCGTCGACGCTTTCCAGCATGGGGGATATACGTGCCAAACGAACGAAGGACATGTGAAAAACCAAGAGAGACGGCAAGAACTATGCAGTAACACTGGATAAGGAACTCCTTGTGCTTGCAGACGATCAAAATAAATTGAGTCACATAATATAGTCCGAGTACTGCTTTATTCTTTCTGCTCATGAATATGTGCGAAGATGCTTGTTCTTGATTTCAAATCACCACCCGCAAGCTCCAAATCTTTGCAAATAGGGAGAAGCCAGAGAACAGGTGCCCGATAAAAACTGCCCGACATAGGATATAATAAGAAAACCCACCTTTAGTAACCCATGTGCTTTACTCTTTACGTTTCGAATGTTTTTTTAACCACTCGTAAAGATGCACGACGGGCTCATTTTCATATAGTGACAGGACGGGAATATTAACAATATATAAGCACCAACGGAATGCTGGCGAACTTTGAACACACTTTACATTCCTTTCGATCGTTATCTTGCTTAGAATCGTCGCTCGTTTCTACATACCTGCCATGGAACAGAGGTTTGGGCCTGAAAAATAGCGAAGTTTAACATCGTTCAGTGGTGAAGAAAAAATGCTCTAACTAAAGCTATTACACTTTCACCATATTAATAAAGGTACATACTATCGGGTACAACCGAAATAACAAAAGTTATTCATGTTATTTTCCGGCGAAGAGACAAAATTCACGCGCGTTTTCCCACAGGAATACACAGGAAGGCTGGAAAAGTAGACTGCATGCTGTCTGCTTCAATTTGCAACCGGAAGTCCCGTAGACACTAGCGCCAGCTGAGCCTCTAGCGTTTATTGTAATAACTCTATGACCTTTAGTGGTGCACCAACGTACTTTTCTGAAATCCTTGTTTTATGGTCTTAACTCGATCTACGAGCTCTAAGCATCCTAAAAACTCGAAATTACATTCATGCGCGGATTGTTTGCATATTAAAAAAAGTGATCAATGATTGCGACATTCATCATTGTCGTTGAACGACAGATGGCGCTACCGAACCTTGCTGAATATGGTCGAACGACGGACGGCGCTTGTCAGCCACTCGCGAGCAATGGGTTTCCCGCGTGAAAGAGCGGCCGATCAGTCCCGTTCTTCCATGTGGGAACCCATCGCTCGCGAGTGGCTGACAAGCGCCGTCGTTTGACAGTATTCAGCAACGTTCGGTAGCGCCATCTGTCGTTGTGCGACAATGGTAAGTATCACAATCTTCTATCATTTCTTTTAAATATGCAAATGGGCCGCGCATAAATGTGAATTCGGGTTTTTTAGGATGGTTAGAGCTCGTACAGTGAGTTATGACCATAACACGAGAATTTCAAAGAGCAATCTGATGCCCCTTTAAGAGTGTAATGGTCAGCTTGAAGAGCCAGCGACAGCGGCACCCTATACCAAATTTGCAAGTTCCAGGGTTTGGGTCGCTTCACTACTCCAGCAAACAGAGTGATAGAAAATGAAAGACTACGAGGTGTATGGTTTATCCTGTCGTAGCAGTGCGGAAAGGGAACGAGCGGTAGGTGAAATGTCCTGTTCACTCACTATCATATACATTGTATACATTGTCTACAACTATTGTATTGATGGTCAAAACAAACTGTTTTAAACAAAGTAAGTTGCAGTGCTTCATATATATGGCGACATACAGCAGGAAAAAAACTGTCCTCGTATTGTCTCTGGGAAGCGGCCTTTTATGCATGTAAGCGGACCGCTATCGGTTAGTGTTAATAAGCAGGCTAATTGGCCCCGCAATTGCCGCCATCTTGATTCGATGAACTGGCGTCGGGATCACTGAGGGAATCTTCCGAAAACCTGAGGCTTGTCGAATCCGGGAGCAGAGAACTGTTGGAGTCGCTGTCCTCGAATGAGAAAAAAGCAGACAGTTCACCTTCGTCAACTGTCAGAACGTCCATTTTTCGACGTCCGAGAGGCGACATCGAGCTCTTTGACCTGTCTTGCAGACATAGTTCTGATTTAGTCTGCAGGCCCAACTGTGCCACCTGGGCACTGTCCAGAGTGGACTCCGGTGTGGATGACGTGTGTTCGCAGTCTTGCGTCGGCCTCGAATATAGTGCTTCATGCACCAGAACGGCCGGGCTGGATTCCCGTCGCCTTTCTGCGTCTTCCATGGGTGCGATAGCTTCATTCGTCCGCGAGCGAAGTCCACTCCTCGATGTAAGATTTGAACTTGACACCGAAGCGACAACATCCGGAAGAGCTTCGGTTCTGCAAGTCGTGACTAACTTGACCTGAGTCTGACCTGTCAATACGGCCGCCGTCTTCCTTTCATCGCAGCTGATCGTTTCGTGAGTAGAGTAGAGGCGACCAGGGAGTGATATACCTCGAGTACCCCTCGAAGGATTTAAGACACCGTCGGCGCCTATGTCGGTAGCAGGATCAGTAGAAATTTGAGGCTGCAGGATTGAATATATATCGATTCAAAGGAAGGGCCTTCGAGGATCCTTGTCGAGAGTCGTCTGCCAATGCTACTAACAGTACCGACTTTCGCGCTGCCTGACTGCACACTGTCCTTCCAACTGGGCTTGATGGCAATGCTGCTGCAATCCGCAGCGACGGGGGAACTGCCAGCTACGCTGACTGCAGTCGAACTGTCCGATATGAGATTAAGGGTTTCCGTAGGAGGCCAGCTTATCTCCTCTAAAATATCTGACGTTTCCTTCGGTGCATATTTACGCGGAGACGATGATATCAAATCGAGCCCCGTGGCAGCTATATTTATTAGGGATGGTGAGGCGTCCCCCGAATGCCCATCTTTAGGCCTCGTAGTCTCCAAAGGACTACCGAAACCAACATTCTTTAGGGGCGCCATTTTGGCTGCCGCTAGAAGATCACCGAGATTCTTATCGTCTACAGCGGACGCTATTGTAGTACAGTCGGCGGAAAGGTGTAGGGAAAGTGTTGAAGTGTCCAGATGAATCTCTCGAAGCGTTTTCACAACTGAATCCACCTGCAATGGTGGTGGAGTATTTCGACTGGAGTTTTCAGACGTGGCAAACTGAGACTCTCGCTGCGATCCCTGCACGCCTGCGTCTGTATACTGTTCTGACTGTACCGTTAGCCAGCGAAACTGGGGGTACCGCAGGACGACCAGGTCCCTAAGTCGAAGCGGCTCGAAGAAGAGATCGTTCCTGGATGAGTTGTTGGAATCTTGGAAGCACGGCGAGCTCCTGTACAGCCCGGCTGTGCTCCTTGTCAGGAACACTTCGGATTTCGCCGTGGAGGGTCTCATGGCATTTGAAGGATCTTCAGGAGTTACGTCTGCAGACGATGAGGCCAAAGAAGACTTGTTATGCTGACAGCCGTATTCGGTTTGGTTCGGGGCTGTCACTGAATCCAGAGCTGAGGCTCTAGGAAAGGCATATCTTTCACGGAAGTAGTGTTGCGTGCCGATCGCGGCGGCCCAGGAGGGTCCTCTGGGCGACATCGGAACAAGCGCTTGTCGCGCTCCAGTCCTGGGCCAAACCGAAGATCCCCTTCGTCTATCACCCACCGATGACTGCTGGGTTCGGCCAAAGGGTTGCTGCGAAGTCCTGGTTGCCGCCTCCTCAGTGTGCGTGCCTGCCGACAGCGCCCTTGAAAGTTGGCCAGTTCGCGACCTCCCGTCCCCGGTCTCGTACTTTGGCCTGCGGAAAGGCAGCAGTCCCCGAAGAAGCGCCAGGTCGGTCAATGGATGCATCATGTTGTGGCCCGACTCGGAGGACACGAATGACAGAGACGTGGACGGCGATGGGTCTAGGGGGCCTTCGTCAGAGCCGCAAAATGGTTGGTGATGCACAAGGGAAGACTTGGATCCTCGGTTGATTGGTTGAGACGTCGTCAAGGAGGGACTGTGGTCTGACTGGCCGCTTCTGGTGAGGGCTACTATCTGACTTTTGAAGACGTTCGTTTCCGCTTGGTACACGACAAAGGCATCATCAGGGTGTCGTTCGGTGCCCTCGAGATTCGTTTGCTTCGAGCTCGATTCGAGAATTTCCAAAACGGCGCTGTCCGACGTCGAGAGTTTATCTTTGCCTGCAAGAATTTGAAACACTGCGAGTGAGCCGGTCATTTATTTATTTATTTTACCCTCAGAGCCCGAAGGCATTACAGAGGGGGAGAGCGTATAAAAGGAAAGAAAAATGTAACAAAACAAAAATACAGTAAACACATTATAGTAAGTGAAACAAACAGGTCAGAAGTCAGCGCAAAAATGGTCAGTAATGGCACTTCGAAAAAGTTTAGTCAATTATGGCAACAATCAAACCGGGAAGGTGATTCCATTCTTCGGCTGTGCGTGGTAGAGAGGATGAATGGAATGTATTGGTTAATGAGTTTGGGACTCCAACTTTGTGCTGGTGATCAAGACGAGATGATATGTAATAGGGGGGAGTTATGAAATAGTCGTGTACTATTGGATTATGAAAAAAAAAAAAAAACTTTATGGAAGAGGCATAAGCGTGAAATTTTACGGCGAAGTGAAAGAGATGGTAAAGATAAACTGTTTTTCATTGACGATACACTGGCGGTGCGGTGATAGTTCAATAGAATGAAACGGGCTGATCTATTTTGAATGAATTCCAAAGCAGGGATGAGGATATTGTGACCGGGATCCCAGATGGATGCTGCATACTCTAGTTTAGGTCTTATTAATGTTTTATAGAGGACCAATTTAAGCGAAACAGGCGCTATGGGAAAATTACGTTTTAGGTAACCCAGCATGCTGTTAGCCCGATAAGTAATATACTCAATATGAGGTTTCCATAAAAGGGTAAAAGTTAAGTGGACACCAATATATTTGTATGAGGTCACTTGTTCTAAGGAGTTGCCACCAAGGTAGTACAAAATACCCTCATTAGGTTTGCGGGATACTCTCATATGTTTACATTTACTATTGTTAAGTTTCATTAGCCACAACTCACACCAATGAGACACGGAGTTAATATCAGACCGAAGAGTGGAAATGTCATGGTTACTTTGGATTTCACGGTATATCACACAATCGTCAGCAAAGAGACAGACAGATGAAGACATATTAACTGGTAGGTCATTAATATAATTTAAGAATAGTAAGGGGCCTTATACAGACCCCTGGGGAACACCAGAGTTTACTGACGCAAGTGGAGAGTTTTCAATATTGACTGCTACAAATAGCGAACGATCAGTAAGAAAAGATTGAATACATGGAAGAACGTTGGGGACAATGTTAAGTTTAGCAAGTTTCAGTAGTAATAATTTATGACACACTTCATCGAACGCCTTAGCAAAATCCAAGAAGATGCAGTCGACCTGGGAGCCTTGGTCAACAATAAAATGAATGTCATGGGTGAACGATAGAAGCTGCGTTTCACATGACCATAACTTACGAAATCCGTGCTGAACTAGAGTGAAAAAATTATTCATTTCTAAGAAGTTTACAAGGTGGGAAAATATGTGTTCAAGAAGTTTACATGAGATGCTTGTTAACGAAATGGGACGATAGTTGTGGGGAGAATGTTTATCACCAGCTTTTGGAATAGGAACCACCTTCCCCACCTTCCAGTCCGAGGGTATGACGCCGTCTTGGAGTGACTGTTCAAATAATTTGGCAAGAATAAGGGAGGAATATAACTTGGTGCTTCTCAGGAACTTAGTATTTATGCCGTCCACTCCTGAAGAAGACAATTTCAGCCCGTCTAAAATATTCACTATACCAATAGGGTCAACAAGAGTAGCATCCATTGGTAAATAACCGGCACTCTCTATGAAGGGATAGCTGATGTTGCTAGCATCGGAAAAGGATTCAGTAAACACAATATTTAGTATGTTAGCGCAGTCATCACTAGAGACACTATCCCCACTTGACGTTTTGAGTGAAGTTCAAAAACTGCCTTTTTTGTTGACAGTGTTCCAAAATGTTTTGGGGTCATTTATTAACGTGTTATGGAGAGTATTTGAAAAAAAAAAAAGAACTGATTTCGCATCTCCAATCGCTTTTTTGTATGTTTCTGCGGAACACTGATACGCAGCCCAGCGACACTCACACGTCGACAACTTCGCAGCGCGGTATAAGCGTTTTTTTTTTATTCGATAGCCGTTTTAGGGCTTTCGTGAACCATGGTGATTGGGTATTTTCGAATATATTTCTTAGTGGGACATACTTGTTGATAAGAGAGGTAAATTTGCACTTTATGATATACCAGTTATCTTCGACAGAGCGCATCGAAAAACTCGTCATATACTGGTCCAAGAAAATGGCTAGGTCATTATTAATTTGCTCAAAGTTGGCCTTACCGTAATCACGAATTTGTTTTGACTGAAAGGTGGGTTTAGTTACCGACGCTTTTAAGAAAAAATGTAACACTTTATGATCAGTAATTCCTGGCAGATACGTTATGGCAGTTGCGTATTCAGGATGATTAGTCAAAATGAGGTCTAATACATTGGCTGTCAACTCGGTAGCTCTGGTGGGATGAAGGACCTAGTTGCGAAAGATTAAAATCTAAACATAGGTTAATGAACGAAATACATTCCTCAGAATGTACATTCACACAAGAAATGTCGCTTGACCATGATATAGTAAGGAAATTGAAATCACCGAGAAGAAAAATTGGTGAACCCTGTGGGGGTTCTGCATTTAGCTACCAACACAGGTACCAATAGAGTAACCAAAGGGTTATTTCAACAGCGGCGGCGATCTCAAAGGAGACGCCAAACCTAGTAGCGCGGTCCCCACATCTCCGCGGAAATATAGACGACGTTTAGGGCTACATTACCGCGGGTCGGTTCGATAAATTACCTCCGTCGGTGCCAATGATCGTCTACCTTGTCTCACTCTCTCGAATATAGCGGAAGAGAAGACACACGTACCAGAGTAAGGACAGAGTCCAAGAGCATTTATTAGCATACTCTTCTAAAATAACTACAATGTCCCCATCCAAAATGCCCCCCGCGCCAGCAAGGTAAGAAAAGGTCCTTACTGCCAGACGCGGGGTTCCAGAGAGCCAAGACCGGGGAAGCGTCGGAGAAGTCGCCGACACACGTCCTATCTCTTTCGCGGTCACCCTGACGAGTGAGATAAGGCAGACGATCATTGGCACCGACGGAGGTAATTTATCGAACCGACCCGCGGTAATGTAGCCCTAAACGTCGTCTATATTTCCGCGGAGATGTGGGGACCGCGCTACTAGGTTTGGCGTCTCCTTTGAGATCGCCGCCGCTGTTGAAATAACCCTTTGGTTACTCTATTGGTACCTGTGTTGGTAGCTAAATGCAGAACCCCCACATAAAATGGCGCCCAACGTGGGGCGCCATTTTGTGGGAATAAAAGGAGGGAGGATTACGCACCTTTACGTCTGGGGACCGGTGCTCAAAGGGTAATCCGATGCCCGGGTAGGGCGGTCGCCGCGCCGGGACGGGCATCGAATTCCCCTTTGAGCACCGGTCCCCAGACGTAAAGGTGCGTAATCCTCCCTCCTTTTATTCCCACAACCCGGAAAGTGCATCACAATCGGTATTAAAAGTGCATTATGTAGCGCTTCAACAAATGTTAACGAATACGAGGGTGGCCGATAACAGACTCCCATAATCCACTTCTTATGATTAACAAGTAGGCAAACCCACGTTATTTCTAATTCACATACAATGTCCACAAAAATATTTAATATGATCAGCGATTGCAATCAACACTCCACCGCCGTGCCTCTGTCCTGTCTATCATTACTGTAAACATTGAACGTTTTGTTACCCTGGAACAGTTCACAGTTTTGTATTTTCCCGGAAAGCCACGTTTCGGTTAACACAATGACATCAGCATCGGTGGTATCTACAATGGAACATAATTCGTCACGTTTTTTTAGTACACTTCTTATGTTGGTGAAGACAAGAGAAATATCCGAGGACTGTGCAACGCATGCCCTACCCCTGGACAGGTCCTATATCGGCGGACGCGCCTGATTAGAACGGGGGGCAGTTGGCTGCGTGTTAGGGGGGTGCAGACAGTCGGGAAGGACCCAGCCCATAAATTTCTTTGGTTGCCTGATCGATCGCGTAACACTTGTTGTTAATATGTAATTTGTTGTAGCGTAGTCTAAATGTTTCTCCATTTGCTTTGCCGAAATCCATTAGTTGTTTTCTGGCATTACGTGTGGCGAGCGAAAAATCCTCGCTGACTGAAATACGGAGTGCTTTTAACGCCGATCTAGTGAGCAGTATTTGATCCCTTGGTTTGAATGACGCAGATTGTATAATGATTGGTCCGCATTTATTATAAGAAAATGTTCCTAGCCGATCAAACAGCCCTTACATAGCTGTTGAACTTGTCAAACAGGTATATTGAACAGGATTCAACCGGTAACTCGTAAGAAGTTTTCGGTGATTAGCTGTCGAGGAACGTCTCCACTCGTTAGAGAGCACATGGTGCTTTTCATTGGCAAAGAAAGTAACGTTTTTGGTGGTGAAGACACCTAAAAGTTGAGCTCATACCCAATTTCATGTATGAATTGTCGTATAAAACCATAAATGCCGCACACCACGCTTTTGGAAAGACACGGTGAATAAACGGAAAGCACGATTACCAGAATACATTAATACTAGCTTTCCGGGTTACATTCTAAGCATTTATTTCACTCGAGAGAAACGGGCGTCCCAGACTCGAACGGCTATATAACATAATCTTATACTCCGTTTCATATATGAAGCCCGAGCGCAGCCGACGCTGCGACTCGATGGATTCGATCGAGCATTGCCCAGAGGGCATCGTCGCAACGGTCGTCGTCCTTGTGCGCCTGCTATCAGAAAAAATAAACCAACCACGCACAGACAAAAAAAAAAAAAAAAAAGCGCAGGACTATACGGCGGGTTTACTTCACGTGATTTGGTTTAGCCGGTGATAATAGACGCACGAAGGCCTGGACGGGATTCCCCAGGGATTGAAATTAGGGGGGGCGGGGGGGGTCTAAATCTTTAGGAGGGGTTAGGAGGGGGGCACTGAGAACAAAAAAAAAAAAGTCGTTGGGGGTGCCTTCGGAAAAACATGAAGGGGGGGGGGGGGGAGGTTACACCTCCGTAAAGGGGGGGGGGGGGGGGGAATCGCTGGACTTGGGACTCGCGCCACTTCGCCTAAGTTTAGAAAGACAAACCTATGGTTCCTCCCGCCCTTCTAAGCCAACTTTCTCTCCCTATATCCTTTGGAAAAGCGAGATGGTGATGATCCGAGTGCTACGCCGTCCGCGAAATTTCAACGAGAAACGCGCACCCTATATACAAACCGCCCTTTAGTTTCCACTCGTATATATGCATTATGTTTACGCCGGACCTCATTCTTCTCATTAGGCTCGTTACATTAATCGAAGGCATGGACTATATAACCTGAATTAGGGCTAAAGCGTGATGGGTGCGAGCCCCTGCCCTGTTTTGTTGAAAAACGGTGAGCGTTTTGCGTGTAAAAGTCTGTTCAGCAACAGCTTACAACGCAACTCGTTTCTCGCTTTATTTCGACGACCATTTCGGATTCGCTCCGTACTTTTGCGTGCAGATATACGCACACGAACCACGTAGAACGGTTCTACAGGGTTCGTATGCATACTGCACGCAAAAGTACGGAGTGCATCTGAAGTGGTCGTTGAAATGAAGCGAGCGATGTCTGTGTAAATGCTCCCACACTCACACACACACGCACATAAGCGTGTCCTAAAGGAGTGATTTAAACACCAAATGCACAAAATTTCGTTTTTTTTTTTTATCAAAGCTTTTGAGCGAACCTTCTTTTGATATGCAGCTGAACCACAATGAAGCAGCTTTTGAAACACGAACTGGCGTAGTAAATCAAATTGCTTACTTTTACTCGCCGAGCTTCCTTTCCTTTCATCCGAAGGGTCCTCCTCCTCTTTAATGATATGCAGCACTTCTGCAAACGGCTTCTCCAGAAAGCTGACGCGACGCTGTCCTTCTGTCGGCGTGTCAGAAGTCGACTTCGTCTTTCGAAAGATACCTCGAGACATGACGCTCGAAGACGTGGGTTCTGGCGTCTTGAACTGATGTTCAAGTTCATCGAGGACGGAGTCAGACATATCCTTGTCAAATACTTGTTCAGCCTCAACCGATTGCTGACCATTTTTTGCTGTAGCTCTGACGTCAAGTTTTAAGTGTACGAAAGCATCAGTCGTATCGTGACATGAACTGGCTACCGAAGTCGGCTTCACATCTCGGCCTATGGCGACTTCAATGTCCTTGCCTGCGGCACTCTTGCGCAATATCTCTTCGTCGTCCGATGTTGCATTACAACTGGAAGAAAGCTCAGTCATTTCATTCAAACTAGGGCCTTGCATCTGGAGATAGAGATCGTCGAAGTCTTGCTCCGAAGCTCCTGATGATATCTTGGAAGGGTTCGCGAAAAGTCCCGATGTTGTACTGGTCGGTACAACTACCGAATGGTCGCTGGAGGATGATCCTTGACTTGAGGAAAACTTCGACGATCTCGCAGACTTTCTGGACGTGTTCTGCAGTAAGGAAGATTCGGAAATGGTCTCGTGACAAATGGTCGCTACAGCCAAATCACGATCCTTGTGACGCTGTACATCTCTGAGGACCAGCTCGGAAGTTTCCGTGTTTGTGCCACTCCCTGATGAGGTGCGACTTGACCTTGGAGCCTCTCCGTCCAAAGGCATTGGGACGGAATTTTCACTAATTCGTCTTCTTTTGGGTGGAGCAGTGGTTTCATTATACCGCCCCAGAGTTACCTCGGCGTCCAGCTTCGAACGATGAACGGATGCGGTATCGAACCAGCCACCTGCGACAAAACAATCGGCGGTAATTTGGACGTTTCAAGTTCTCCATCCTCAACGATGAGAGCGTGATAATCCTGAAGGGTGTTGTAGACTATGTGTTAAACGAACGATATGCGGGGAAAATATTTTTGCGAGAGAACGTGAATGTAAAATTTGTTGTTTTTTAATCTTGAATAACGAAACTTGTTTTATTTTCTAAAAACGTTATAACAAGATGCACGAGGGCGGTGAAAAAGCAAACCACAAAGAATTGACGGTTGACTCTCTCAAACTCTTTTCCAAGCTGAAGTAGAGCTGGGTGTGATTAGGCGTCGTTCCACGTACGCCCGTGTTTATGTATGCCCACTGCCACAAAGTGCAGCCTAATTAATTTCTTAACAACATTTGATTGTCTGTGCTCTGTAAGATTAAGATACATTATACAATAACCTCCGCGAAATTATATATATATATATAAATCTGCGCATCATTCATGTTAGTTACGTATGTGATACATTCGTAATAAGAGTGCATGTCAGTCAATTTAATTGTATTTCTTTCTGTCCGGAATACTGTGTCTGTTTTCGAAATTGTGGCCAGGATTCTATATTTGACTCCCGGCGGATAGATGGTAGATATGGTCGATATTTGCTTTTATTTTAAGCGCAGGCCGATCTCGAAATGGCCACCGCTGGAGCCTTCATGTACAGCCTCCCACAATACGAAGACCCATTCGGCGGTTCAAGTTCTCGCAGTGGCTCAATTTGGCTGGAGGCTCTAATTGTTTCGAAAGATAGAACAAACGTTTATTTATTTCCTTACACGAACACAGTGGACATGCCCAAAGCGAATCCAGCACAGCCTTCTCAAACTGTCTTGTCGAATGGGTTTTGCATATTGTCGGAGGCTGTACAAGACCAGACGTGATTACCTCTAAAACACAAATAGGTGTCACCCTGTACTGCCAGTGTAGCAGTACAGGAGCCGAAAGCGGGCTCGCACTGCCGGACATATAGCGTTCCAGGGTACCACGGGCAAAACCCAAAGGTGTAATTCTAGTGTTAAAAGCTCTGGAAGCGAGCTTTCCGCTGCACTGGACGCTTGGAGTGTTTCGGCGCCTTTTCTTAGGCTGTACACAAGATCCGGTTAATATCACCGAATATCTTGCTGGGTCTTGCAGAACGCAAGATCCTGTACTGCAAATGCCTCATATGTGGCACTTGGTGTACAGGAATGGCCACACGTGCATTGCCGCTAACAATATTCATTATGGCGCCTACATCACCAACTTTGGGCACCCATTTTGGGGCACCTCACACAAATCTTTAAGTGCTACACAGACGTGACCAGAAGGGAGACAAAACGGATGTGCCTCACCAGTCACGGGAGCTTCAGACACCTGCTGCGAGTCGTCCACCATGGCGGGCTTTTCTAGCTGCACCGCTGCATCCGTGGTGATGATCATTTCCGTCGACGTGGTGCGCTGTCGCAGCAAGCTACGGCGGGGAAACGTTCCCTCTCCCCGGTTGAAGTACCCCTGGAATGGCATCACGCCACTGATCATCTTTAGCCAGGATGACTTGAGAGGTTTGGTCTCGTCCTGGAGCCTCGGTGGTTTTCTGGGTTTCTGGCGACTGCTTCGCAGCCTGAAGAGGGAGACAGCAAGAGCATTATTGTGACGAAATCGCAGTGATGTAATATGTGGGGTGTTTCACAAGACATCGGCCAATAACTTCGTGTAAAGACAACGCATTGCACAAAAATGTAAATTTGTTTCTTATTAGTGACTCTCCAGGGACCTACTTATTTAAGTAAAAACACTTTAGGACGAACGTGTTTGTTATTTGTTTCCATAATGATATTTTAGTTGTAAAAATGAACATATTGCTACAGAAACTTCCGAGGCACATTCAAAAGCCACAGAATCCCTCAGTTTTTGAAAATTTTAAAGCCCGTTCTTTGTTATTCTGCATTCCGAACTGTACCTACAATCAGCGCGTGCACTTCTTTTTTTTATTACTCACATTTTTATTTTATCAGTCTTGCGCCTGTATCACAATGCCAACTTTCAAGCACCGCCACACATCTCACGCGCTCCAAGTCTTTCAAAATGTTAACCGGCTTAATGTTTCTTGATGACGCTCAATGCGTTTTAATTTGAAACAACACATTTCTTTGTAGTAGTTAAACAATTGATTAGGAAAACGTGAATTATTTGCGGCACTATGTACCTACCCACTTGACGGGTCCCTCGGCAGTGAATTATACGGCATCAATCGAGTTATTTTCTTTTTTTCTTTCGATGCGTAGTCATCGCAAGAAATGTTTGGGCGATGTTCGGTAAAACATTCGTTACACATAAAGTGAAACGGACTATAAAATCTGGCACAACGCAACACTGCTTAGAGAACGAGTCAATTCTACGCCGACACAATACTGTCAGAAACAACGCGACGCTCTGATTGAAACATATCATCCAGATCATCCAGAGAATGTGCGAGCCTTGCATGGTGCTGCACATTGGCCTGCGATTTCCGGGCTTTGCTCACCCGGCTGGCGATGGCGCAGAAGACAGTCGCTGTGCCTTCCGGCCGTCGTGATTAGACTGATGGGCCTCGATGCAGATTTCGACCTGATCTGAGGAGTGCCGATGGGGTGATTCAGTCTTCTGCTGTGGCAATTGAGTTGGAACAGTCGCGGTTTGTGCCTCATCGTCGACTTCGGCGTGATGTAGCCGTTCGTCTGGAAGAAATAAGCGAGCATAGCCAATCGTCACTGATAAGGTCTCCCTATCTAGACAGTGCTGAATTTAAGAGAGGAGGGGGGGCTAAGGAGGGCTGCAGCTTAGGGCCACATTCCTGGCTGCCGGTTGGGGGGTCCCATTGCTCCTAATATGTTAGTAAAAGCACTGCTATTGAAACGTAAAGCGACGCGTATACGCTGCGAGGCCTCGACAGTGGATGCCGCCTATAATTTATTTATTTAGTTCGTTATTAACGCGATAGAGTTAAGGAGCTCGTGTTGCAGAAAAGGCGGCTTCTGCGTCGGTGCACTCTAAGAAACAAAAATTGTGAAAAAAAGTAGCAACGTCGTGTTTCTCTCCCTTTTACTGACGCGCCCCCAAGCGGACACAAGAAGGGAGGAACGAGACGTTTTTCTCCTTGTCCAGGCAGACAGGAGAAAGCTTCCGCCCTCCCGCTTCATCTTCTTTCGGTTTCGTTTTTCGAGCACGCCGCGTACGTTGTTTAATAAATGTTGTTGAGTTGATTGAGCTTCAGCGGCAGCGAAGGCCGCCTGTAAGCCGCTCTTTCGACAGCGGCATTTGGTTTCGCGAATGGTTTACCCCTCCTCCGTGATGACGAAGGAATTGTGGCTCGAGGAATAGCAAAGGTAAGACTTAAAGTGCGCGAAGTAACTGGGTGTCGGTTGTCTCCGTTTAACATCGCGGTGCTGTCGACGAGAAGACTGAGTAACGCAAGTTTCTTTACCTGCGGGGGGAAGCTGGCTTCGGAAATAAATACAGTTTGTGGAAAGCTTGTGTTATGCTTTTATTTGCTGCTCCTCTCGCCCCGTACAATAGACATAGCGTTAGTAGAGTCCTCGTTAAGCCTTATTGAGCTCGATTTGCTGGATTCAGGGCCGCCATATTGAGATGCCGGCGACGGAGGATTTATGCTACCCTGCTTTCAGGACGAAAGTTTCTCCCTTTCTAAGGGAACATATGTTACGTTCCTCCCTTTAGGGATGACTATACGCTCCGTACCGGAACTATAAGGGGCGCTTTAGAAAACGCCAGAGGAGAAGCCACCGGAGAAGCTGGCGTTCGATAGTGAGACGCGTTCAGCAGCCTGCGGCGCCTTTTCGCTTGCGAATCTGTGGCGCCGGAAGCGCGCACGGACGGAACTTTGGCTTTTTGAGCTGATATGTTGAGGATGACGTTGCATGAGGGCTAGGGCAGAGGTAATGGTGAATTCCGCTCGCAGATTTTGAGCGCTCCAAAAGTGCTCCATTTGGAGCGCGCATATTCCGCTGGCAGATCTGGCTCGAGTTGGTCATTTTCCGCTCGTAGATCTCCGGCAGCGCCCGCTCCACGGAGCGCCTCAAACCCCGCCGAACTTGCTCTGCGGGATTTCACAGATGTTTCCGGAAGTTGACAGAGTGCCCTACGTCGCGCATGCGCGGCGAGGTTGGCGAGGTCGGCGGGCCGGTCGGGCCACGGTCGTGTCGTCGAGTTGGATCTGTTCGGTTGCGTCGGTTTTTTACGTGGGATTGTGACGGCTCGAACGCTTTACCTCGCGTAGACCAGGGATACAAAGCCGGGACTGTGGAGTGTGGTAAATCGCAAGCGCTGACGTCTGTGATCGTGAGAGGAAGAACGACAGGAAAGCCGGAGGCAGACGCAAGGTTAGGCCTGTTCATTTTGCAGCCAATGATCGTTTACCTTTTTACACTGCATTCCGCCGGCGTTTTCCCGTGCAATAAAGCAAGAAGAGATTAGGCAACGACCGTGCGAGTGTTGGTTTGTTACCTCTGTGTTTATTAAAGTCGTACCAGAAATCTGAACTCCACCGATGGCAGTCGCTGTCCGTGCCCCGCCGCTTCGAGGCGGCCGAAAGGTATGTGACGGTGCCGAACGCGGACGTTTTCGTTATTTGTGACATGAGCGCCGTGGTACGTATAATTTCGCCCAGCCTGTGTCGCGTGTTATGTGTCGCGTGTTATTTCTGTAGCTAAGCAGTGACAGTTGTCACTGGTCGTCGGAAAGATCAGTCGGCTGAGGCGTTGGTGGGCTTGTCAAGTTCGAGCAGCGGCCATTTTGAACGGCGGAGGGGGAAGCAGGGGGGGGGGGGGGGGAGGTCGCTCAAAAAGTCCGAGTTTATCTTCCCCTCGTCGATTCGGAGCGGGTCCCACGGAGCGGAATTTCGACTCCCTCGCGGATTTTGGAAAGCGCTCCGGATCTACGAGTGGAATTCACCATAAGAAGGTCATTTAGCTGTTCTCCGCTTCGATATATCTCAGGAAACAAATCTTACACCTTTTATCCATATTGCCGCGCGCGCAGCTGGCCAAGTAGGCAGCGCACGCATGGCCTAACGGTTATCGGGCCTGTCTCCCACGCGAAAAGCCAGGGTTCGATTCCTGGGCGCGACGTGTCTTTTGTTTATTCCTACAATTTAGTGTTCTGGAAAATTCGTGAATGCTGTTGCTTGTTCGAGGTCCGAATGTTCTACGCGTCGAGCTTTCTACGCCGATTATTCCAGAAGCCCACGCATGTACTACATAAGGTGCTCCGCGTGGCGAGCCGCAGTCAGTTTCGCCTCAGCGTTCGATCCCGCTGCTTCGCCGCCTTCGACGCCCGCGACGCTCTGCTGTTATCTTTCTTTTTCCTTTTATTTTTGGGCACAAGTTCGCCCCATTAAACGTTCAGTTTACTCAGTCACTCGCCGCTTCATCACTTGTCATTCGTGACATTTTGGTGGAGGTGCGGGGTATCGCATGACCCTGCCGCGTACCCCTCCGAGGGCCCGCAGTGCAAGTCCAACGCCAAGCCCCCAAGAACCGAACGAAGACCAGACCGGGATTCGATCAAGCCGCCGGAACCTTGGCCTACCCCCGGAATTAGGACCCCTACCACCAAAGACCAGGCAAACAAGGAGGACGACGATGGCCAACCAGTCGGAGACCCCGGCCGCTTCTGCCGTCGTATATCTGCCCGTCGCACCCCGGGCACCGACGCCTTTCCACAGGGAGATCTACGAGGACGTTGAAGATTGGCTACAAGCATTACGAACGAGTGGCCCGCCATAACCAGTGGACACCGGAGCAGAGCCTTCAGAACGTCTACTTCGCTCTGGAAGGCACGGCACGCACCTGGTTCGAGAACCACGAAGCGTCAATTTTGTCGTGGGAAGAATTCCAGGCCGAGCTGCGACGCACCTTTGCCAACCAGCACCGACGACAGCGTGCCGAAGAACTCCTGCGAGCGAGAACCCAAGGTCCGACCGAGAGCGTCACAAGTTTCGTCGAAGACGTTCTCCACCTGATGAATCGCGCAGAAACAACCGCTACCGAAGAGAAAAAGCTGCGGGTCTTGATGCGTGGCGTGAAGGAAAACATCTTCGGTGGCCTTGTGCGGAGCCCACCTACTACAGTCGAAGGTTTCATCACTGAAGCAACCAACATCGAGCGCGCGCTTCAGGCGCGCGCTTCCCACTACCAGCGATATCCAGGCGTCGCTGCACCCACGCTGCTTAACGGCGACAACACTCCGGGTACGCCGGACATCCGGGAAATTATCCGGGAGGTCGTCCGGGAGGAACTACGAAGGTTGCTGCCAACCGCCAGTCGTCCGCCAACCCTTTCCATCGCCGAGGCTGTCCGAGAAGAAGTGCATCGGGCGCTCCAACCAGAGGTTCCCGTCACCACGGAGGCACCGGAGGAACCTACGTTGAGCTACGCCGCCATGGCCCGACGCCCGCCGCAAGCTCCCCGCCTAGCCACGGCGCCACCCCGAAGAGACACCCCGACGCCGCAGTACCCCCGACGACAGGAAGATCAGGCGCACGTTCGCCCAGAGCAACCTGCACCGAGGAAGACAGACGTCTGGAGGACAGCCGACCGACGCCCGCTGTGTTACCACTGCGGGGAAGCTGACCATGTGTACCGCCGATGCCCATACCGACGACTCGGACTGCGCGGGTTCCACCCGAACGACCCGCGCCCCCGTTATGGTGAACGTCCTAGCGAGATCGACGAGTACCTGCGACGACCCCAGTCCCCCGAGCCTGCGTCCCGCCGAGAGTTGCGGTCGCCGTCGCCACGACGTCCAGCTTCGCCGATACACCGACCCCGACGTGAAAGCCTGTCTCCCCTGCGTCGCCGGGAAAACTAGGCGCGGCAACGCCTGGAGGTGGCGTTGCCGAAGACGACCGAAGTAAAGAGCCTCCAAGAACGACGGAGCGCTCCCACTCTCCCGACGCTGCGCATCGCAACGACGCTCCTGCTTCGGTGTCCAACAACCTCAACGTTATCATCGACGGCCACGAGGCGACGGCACTCGTCGACACCGGAGCAGACTACTCCGTTCTGAGTGGGAGGCTCTCCCGCCGCCTTCGAAAAGTCATGACGCCGTGGGATGGACCACAAATTCGAACCGCCGGAGGACACCTTATCACGCCAGTCGGGAGATGCACTGCTCGCGTCGAGATCCACGGTGAGACGTGTCCTGTGAAGTTCGTCGTTTTACAAGACTGTTCCAGAGACGTCATTCTCGGCATGGACTTTCTGTGCGAATACGGTGCCGTCATCGACCTTGGTGAGAACAGATTGACGCTGCGCAAGCCTGTCCCGCCTTCAGAAAAACCTCAAACAGCGTCAGCCGCCATCCGAGTCGCTGCGGACCACGTGAACCTGCCGCCGCGATCAAGCGTTGTCGTACCTGTAGTGGCCGATGCAGCTACCTGCGGTGAAGTTGTTCTGGAAGGCAGCCTACAATTGCTCCTAGGAAGAGGAATAGGCGTCGCAAGAGGAGTGGCTGAACTTCAGGATGGGCGGACTATGGTCCTTGTGACGAATTTCCGAAATGAAACGCAACACCTCACGAAAGGTGCCGCCGTGGGCCACGTCGAGGAACTTCGGAACTCCGCCGAAATCGCCGTGATTGCTGAAGAGTCATCCCCGCCTCCGAAAGACATTACGCCGCCAGCGCAGCTCGACATTGACCCCAAGCTTCCAGGCCCGAAACGACGGCAGCTGAGTGACCTCCTCGCCGAATACTGTGACTGCTTCGCGACGTCGTCGAGGGTGCGCCAAACCGCCGTTGCGAAACATCGCATCGTTACCGAGAACGACGCGCTCCTTGTGCACCGCTCGCCGTACCGAGTCTCCCTAAAAGAAAGGAAGGTCATCCAAGAGCAAGTGCAAGAAATGCTGAAGGACGACATAATAATAATAACGTTTTATTTTGCACCAAAAATACATCCAGCCTTCAAGCAGTCCGTGGGCCTCTCCAGTCGTGCTGGTTAAGAAGAAGGACGGAACGCTTAGGTTCTGCGTGGACTACCGGCAGCTGAACGCGGTAACGAAGAAAGACGTCTATCCACTCCCCCGCATCGATGACACGCTAGACCGGCTGCGCCACTCTCGATATTTTTCATCAATGGACCTGAAGAGTGGCTACTGGCAGATCGAAGTTGACGAACGGGACCGAGAGAAGACAGCTTTCGTCACGCCGGATGGACTGTACGAGTTCAAGGTGATGCCCTTCGGGCTATGCACGGCACCAGCAACTTTCCAGCGTGTCATGGACACTGTACTGGCAGGACTGAAGTGGCAAAGCTGTCTCGTCTACCTTGATGACGTCGTAGTGTTTTCAAGTGACTTCGACGAGCACTTGCGACGTCTCCGAGCTGTTCTCCAAGCCATAAAGACCGCCGGACTCACCCTCAAGCCGTCAAAGTGCCGGTTCGCCTATGACGAACTGAAATTCTTAGGTCACGTGGTTAGTAACGAAGGCGTCCGTCCAGACCCCGATAAGACTCGCGCCGTCGCGGCATTTCCAGCGCCCAGAGACAAGAAGGCTGTTCGAAGATTCCTTGGTCTTTGTGCTTACTATCGACGCTACGTTCGGGATTTCGCAAGGATTTCCGCACCGCTCACTAAACTCACAAAGGACGCCCAGAAGTTCGAATGGGCCGAGGAGCAGCAGCACGCATTCGAGGAGCTGAAGCAACGACTCCAGACGCCTCCTGTTCTTGGACACTTCGATCAAGACGCGGAAACCAAGATTCATACGGACGCAAGTAACGAAGGACTTGGCGCTGTACTGGTTCAAGTGCAAGAAGGCACCGAGCGTGTCATCGCCTACGCAAGTCGGACGCTGTCCAAAGCAGAGAGAAATTACTCCACGACTGAAAAGGAATGTCTTGCGGTCATCTGGGCAATCACGAAGTTTCGTCCGTACTTATACGGCAGCCCTTTCCGCGTTGTCACCGACCACCACTCGCTCTGCTGGCTTGCGAACCTAAAGGACCCTTCAGGGCGTCTCGCTCGATGGAGTCTCTGATTGCAGGAGTTCAACATGACTGTGGTCTACAAGTCAGGCCGCAAGCACAGCGACGCCGATTGCCTGTCCAGAGCCCCTGTCGAGACATCTCCCGGTTGCAGCGACGACGATGACGACGAGTGCTTTCTAGGCGCAGTGAACACCGACGACATGGCGCGACGCCAAAGAGACGATCCTGAGTTGCGTGCGCTAATCGAGCACCTCGAAGGACGAGGGGGTACTATCCCCAGTGTCTTCTCAAGAGCCCTGCCGCCCTTCGTCCTCCGACAAGGTGTACTTTACAAGGAGAACTTCGGAGACAACAGCTCGCCATGGCTGCTGGTAATCCCTGCCGACCTTAGAGCGGAGATCTTTCAAGCCTGCCACGACGACCCGACGTCCGGACACCTTGGTTACAGCCGTACGCTGGCCCGAATTCGTGAGAGGTATTACTGGCCCAAGCTGCCGAAGACCGTTCACCTCTACACACGATCGTGCCACGAGTGCCAGCGACGCAAGAAACCGCCGACGAGGCCGGCAGGTCTCCTGCATCCGATCGCTCCCCCGAACGTACCGTTCCAGCAGATCGGAATGAATCTACTTTGTCCTTTCCCACCATCGACGCAAGGAAACAGATGGATAATCGTCGCCACAGATTATCTCACGCGATACGCCGAAACGAGAGCCCTTCCTTCAGTTCATCGTCCTCCGGCACGGCGCTCCTGAAGTTCTGATCTCAGACCGTGGATCATCGTTCATGGCCCAGCTGACGCAAGAAATCCTTCGTCTCAGCCACACCAGCCATCGGCGCACCACGGCGTACCACCCGCAGACCAACGGGCTGACGGAGAGGCTCAACAAAACCATCGCCGACATGATCTACATGTACGTCGACGTGGAGCACAAGACATGGGACGAGGTCTTGCCGCACGTCACATTTGCCTACAACACGGCCGTGCAAGAGACCACCGGGGTGACACCCTTTCAGCTGGTTCATGGCCGCAAAGTAACGACAATGCTGGACGCGATGTTACCCCACGGACCGGCTGTCGACGGAAGCGACGACGCCCAGGTGGTTGCCCAACGGGCAGAAGAACTCCGTCAGCTCGCCAGACTCCGGATTCAAGCCCAACAACGTGTCGACACTAGCCGCTACAACCTTCGTCGTCGGGACGTCCACTTCCAGCCCGGAGACAGGGTGTGGGTGTGGACACCGATCCGCCGCCGTGGTCTCAGCGAGAAACTCCTGAAGCGCTACTTTGGACCCTACAAAGTGCTTCGTCGACTCGGGGATCTGAACTACTAGGTGATGCCCGACGGAACACGGACTTCATCACGCCGCCCTCCACGACCAGCAGTCGTCCACGTCGTGCGCATGAAGCCGTACTACGCTCGATAGGACGGTGGACCTTATGTGTTCCAAATGACTCTTTAGTTTACCGTTCTTTTTTGTTTACTTTGTTTTGTTTTGTGCTGCATCGGGGCGATGCACTGTTTAAGGGGGGGAGTAATGCCGCGCGCGCAGCTGGCCAAGTAGGCAGCGCACGCATGGCCTAACGGTTATCGGGCCTGCCTCCCACGCGAAAAGCCAGGGTTCGATTCCTGGGCGCGACGTGTCTTTTGTTTATTTCTACAATTTAGTGTTCTGGAAAATTCGTGAATGCTGTTGCTTGTTCGAGGTCCGAATGTTCTACGCGTCGAACTTTCTACGCCGATTATTCCAGAAGCCCACGCATGTACTACATAAGGGGCTCCGCGTGGCGAGCCGCAGTCAGTTTCACCTCAGCGTTCGATCCCGCTGCTTCGCCGCCTTCGACGCCCGCGACGCTCTGCTGTTATCTTTCTTTTTTCCTTTTATTTTTGGGCACAAGTTCGCCCCATTAAACGTTCAGTTTACTCAGTCACTCGCCGCTTCATCACTTGTCATTCGTGACAATATCACACTGCATGCTGGCTTCCGACGAGAAACCTTCCCGGTTTCTAGAAGGCCGTCCAAACGCCATCTATCAATACGAACGCCAAACACACCCCGCTACCAACGTTATTAGATTAGCTCAGTTACGGAACTGCTCATAGACGCTGCATGCACGAGCAGTACCCCCCTCACTCACCACGATTCGCCTCCCGTTGTTTGACGCGCCGGCCGGCTCCTTTGGTAACTGCAGCGTGTTCTATGGGATACGTACGTTTCGAAGCGCAGCGTCTAGATGGCGTTCCACCGTACTCTATGGAACACACTGTTATGAAACGAAAATCTAGATGGCGCTTCGAACGACGGGAGGCGGACTGAAGTGAGTGAGGGGGCTCCCCCTTCCGCGGGAGTTCCTCAACTGAGGTAATCTAGTAACGTTGCCCGCTACTCGACTTGGTCGTCTGCTTCGCCACCCGCCGTTGACCCTGACAAGTTTCTTGGCCCTATATTTTACAGAAAGGGAGCTACGCTTTGTAATTTTACAAGAAAAAAAAAAAAGACCTGTGAAATACAGCCTTTGACGAAAAGTTTAGATTGCTACTTGCAGGCGTCGATTTTTACGGTCCATTTTTTAGATCGAGCCTGGTGACTAATTCGGTCACCCTATATTAGCGCAAAGCTTTTGCACCTATTCACTGTTGCGTTCCAACAGAGAGTGCAAACAAAAGCAACTGGCTTTGTTTCTAGAGCGACTAATCATTCCAACCAGCTAGAGCTCAGTGTTCTGACGTACCCGCGCGCTCTCGACTCCTCCTCTCCATCGGTTTCTATCCCCATAGAGCTAGTGTCCTGCCCGTGACTATTCGCGACTCGAACGGGTCCGCGTGGAGTTCCGGTTACTGTGTCTCACATTTTCACCAGATTGCGAAAAGTTTTGTAGCGTGAGCTACACTGGCCGAGGTTGAGCAGTTTCGCGTGGCTCCTGGAGAGCCGTGCTGCGCATGCGCGAGAAGCAGTGACGTCACACGGCGCACAGCTGGCGCGCCGGAGCCGCCGCCGCCTCGCGCTCCGCCGCCGCCGCGCGCGCCTCGCCGGTCTGCGCATTCCAGAGGAGTGAAGTCATAGCCGCGGCAGACGCACTGGCGCCGCCGCGTGCACCGAGCCGTCTTTGTGGCAATAGAGAAGCAACCAGACGTTGAGCAAAAAAGTAAATATACATGTGTCACATAATGCGTATACCGTGTGTGTCATTGAAGCAGCAGTAAGCATGATAATCAAGCTAATCCTAGACAACCAGGAAAGCTAAGAATGGCCAGCTGAACCTAAGCTCACGCCACGTATATCCTGGCATAGCCGAGCTAAGCCACTGCAATTTTTGGTGCACATTTCAACGGGGGGAGGGGGTGGGAGGGGTCGAGCACCATGGTTTCCCAAAAGTAGCGTCCTTGCCGCTGGGTAGCATCACCTGCTCTGTAGCTGCGAATAGGAGACAAGACCCATGCACTGTGGCATCGTTAGTGGATCCTCGATTCTTTTCGAGAGGAAACAAATCAAAGCTGCTATAGATCTACAGGAGCTTTAGCTAGATCTATATAGACCTTTCCAAGAATCGCCTTCTGCGCGCTGCCATCCTTGTCTGCTGGGCTGTGGGACGCCTTCTGAGCATTCGCTGTACAGCTCTGTTGTGCGGTATATCACAGGCTGCGCTTGTGTCCACGGCTCAGTGACGCAGCATCGTTTTCGCCCGGGTGGTAAGCGCTAGAGAGGTATATATACACTCTTAGAAAAAAGGGTATCGATAGTCCTCCCTTAGGGGAGGAACGGTCTTGTAACCTATGTTCCTTTAGAAAGAGAGAAACTTTCGTCCCTGAAGCAGGGGAGCAAAGTTCCTCCGTCGCCTGCATCTCATTATGGCGGCCCTGAATCGAGCAAATCGAGCTCAATAAGGCTTAACGAGGACGCTACGTCTCTTGTACGGTATGAGAGGAGCAGCAAATAAAAGCGTAACACGAGCTTTCCGCGAACTGTGTTTATTTCCGAAGCCAGATTCCCCCCACAGGTACAGAAACTTGCGTTTTGAAAGCAGTTACTCAGTTTTCTCGTCGACAGCACTGCGATGTTAAACGGAGACAACCGATACCCAGTTACTTCGCGCACTTTACGTCTTACCTTTGGTGTTCCTCGAGTCACTATTCCTTCGTCAACCGCACGTCACGGAGGAATGGCAAACCCAGTCCGCGAAACCAAAAGCCGCTCTCAAAAGAACGAACTCAAAGCCACTGTTTATCGCGTAGCGTGAAAGGTTAAATCGCTTGCCACTAGATGGCAGGGTCAAGCAGAGTAATTGCAAGTAGCTAGGCTAGGTGGCGCTAGGTACTGCCCAATTCATGTTCTACAAAAAATATTTTTATTTCCTCAGCCCACCTTGTGCTTACGGATCTTCGGGAACCTCTCCTTTACACACATTACACATACTACAAGCACCACGAGAACATACAATGAGCACATACACTACACATACAAACATCAATTCAACGGAACACTAACCCGAACACCTCGAGCTCTGCTTTTCCGTCTTTTATACTGGTCGTTTTGAACGTACGGAATTTTTCGGTGACTGAATAAGCAATAAAAAATATTCCCAGCATGTTGATTTTTTTCCCAGCAATGTCATACCTCTGACAGTATTTTGAATGACTCAAGGGATGAATCTCTTATTAAAAAGCGAACGCTCGATCATGCCGTAAATATTTTAAATCCAATAAATCAAGCCGCTCCAATGCGGTTCGAAGCCATGAGTTTGTTTCCCCGCGCGGCACGTCGTAGCCTCTATTTCTATTGTAGTGTTTGTTTTTCTATTTGTGCTGTTCGCGCAAGGCTGCAATTGCCGTCTTGAATTAATCTCTGTAGAGCGGATATTCACTCAGCTGGAAGTGATGCTTCACGGGCTGAGAGATCGCTTTTCGATCAACTTGAATGCAGTCAAAGCCGCGACTTGCGGCAGGTGTTAAGTGTACGGAGCTACGCCGTGGCGAGCTCGAAAACTTCTAGCGCGCATCCCAGTGCGCCACTTTGAGGGCAGTTTCTCCAGGAACCGTAGTATATTTAAACAGCGAAATAAAGGGTAGCTTTTTTTTTTTCGATTTTACCTACTATTCTTTTTTCATGCTAAAATTCCACACTGTAAATATACCTACTTTCCTTCATGATTTCATACTGTTCAGTCCTTTCCCCAGAGCGCAATCGCTCTCGGGGACGAGACAACCGACAGTCACATTGGCCACTGTACGATAGGAGCTTACTGTTCTTCAGACCAGCGTTCCAACATGACTATCCGCACGTCGATCGATTGCACCTAATCCCTCAAGTGGTATTAAACTTTTTAATGTAAAGCGGAATGTCAACCTGCGACAACACCCCGTCCGATCACGGCCCGACCAGCGGCATCAATGCCCGACAATTTACGTCATCTCATCTTGTTGTTACACCACTGATACGCGAACACACGGTCACATCGGCGATAATTCCAGTCTTCTGTTCACAACCCACAACACTGCCATCACGATATGGCTGACACACACAAATACAGAACCACGTTGAACGCCGGTTGCACTCGGCATCGGAAAACAGAACCGAACTCAGCAAGGAAGGCAGCCGGCAGCAAAGCCTGCCTGTCTTGGACGCAGTTCCTGCGATTTCCATAACGTCGAGAACGTCGACACAGTTCCGCGTGGTTTCGCTACTGTAGTTCAGCGTGAGCCCCGCAATCCGGAGACGGCCATCTTTTACAGTGTACGTGGCGCTGCTGGCACTGCTCCGGAACTTCGCTGTTTCTAGCGGCTTCGTTTGCTCGTTTCATAAAATTAGTGATAAAAACGTCAATGCAACCGAAATGCTCTGCACGTTTGAACTAGAAGACGGAATTACAGGCGGCCTTCGCTGCCGCTGAAGCTCAATCAACTCAACAGCACTTATTAAACAACGTGCGCGACCTGCTCGAAAACGAAACCGAAAGAAGATGAGTCGGGAGGGCGAAAGCTTTCTCCAGTCTGCGTGGAGAAGGAGGAAAATGTCTCGCTCCTCCCTCCTTCTCGTGTTCGCTTGGGGGCGCGTCAGTAGAAGGGAGGAAGACGCGCCGTTGCTACTTTTTTCCTCCATTTTTTCTTAGAGTGTAGTCACTGGTGAGAACGGCAGGGGGGAACTTCGGCTGTCCCGTCTCCAGCGCTAGCTTTCGACATCGCTTCGGCATCTGGCGCACGAACCTCAAATGCGTTCACGCTGTCAAAGCACGGCGGAAGGCATGAAGCGCGTGCTGAAAGCCGAGCGTTCGAACGACGTGCCCCGCCGTTCCCAATCCGAACGGAGGAGGGAATAGCGTGAGTAATTACACTTCGGAGTAAACAACCCGCTTCTAAAACGCGAGTTCTGACGTTATCGAGTAAGCGAGACTAAGTTTTGAGACACCATGCACGGTACGAAACCTTTACTCCGGAGTCAGACCGAGTAGATTTTGGAACCAGTCATTGTTAGTGACTAGTGCAAAAGCGGCAGACGCGCGTATCTTGACGTCGCCAGGCGCACCACTATACTGCAATCATTGTGACAAGCTACGGACGCGCCCGGGACGCTTTGGCGGCGACGCAAACGTGTCCTCTGCATTCCCCCGTCAGCTAAAGCCCCTTGATAAAGTTCGCACTTGACGTTTCTCACAAGAACCGCCGACCATTGTTGTGCGAACGTGCAAGACACGCGCCACGAACAGTTGTTGCGACGGCAATCGCTTCCGAGGGCCGCTCATCTCAGTGCGCCGCCATTTGCTTCCAAGGGCTGCGCGAAGAGCGGGTATCGTGCTTTGGCGCATTTGACACTATACTTGGAAGACAAACACAAATACATCGAGGGATTTTACTATTGGCGATGTCTGAGAAGAGCTGAGACTAAGGCTTTGTCTACTAGGTGGTACTGCTACACATTGAATGTGAAAGGAGCAGTTAATGCTCCTTTCACTCGTAGAACTCGTAGAACTCGTAGAAGAAAAGCAGAGTAACCGCATGGACGATGCATTGTTTCAGGAGACGACCGCCCCTTCTGAATATATAAGTAGCTGAAGAATGTCTCGATGTTTAGGTCTCTGAGAGCCCAATGTAGACAAGAAGTAACCACTCACCTCAACTTATACACTCTTAGAAAAAAGGGGACCAAAAGGAGGTAACACACCGCCTTTACCACCCTCCTCCCGGCCAGGGGGGAAGCGCTCCCCTTGTTACCTCCTCAGGCGCCGCAGATATGAAGAATGCGGTGCTACCAGGTGAAGTTCGCCGCGAAGGGGCACCCAGGAGTCAAGCATTACCTCCCAGAGGGTGCACCTGTTTTGCACTGCCAAAGCCTGGGCGCTGCGATTGGCTGAGGGAAGGCGCAAACGAGTTCGCTAATTGGTCTCCTCGTATGACACGTGATTCTTCGCGCATGCGTGGGAGAGCGCCTGCCCGGTCGACCGGGAGCGTCGGTGGCGTCGTCGCCTTCGGTCTTTCTTCTCGAACGTTCGACGGAGGCGTCCCAGCGCAGGAACGTTCTTTATTGTTCTGTTCGGCTCAGTATCTTCTTACGAGGTCACCGAGAGCGCTGCATTGACTTCAGTCGAAGATCCAAGTCGTGTGCACCGTATGCAGGTAAGGAAATGTTCTGCGCGGGCGGCAGTTGGCGTTGGTTATGACCGCCCGGGAAGACGACCCCCGTCTTCCTTAGACAAAGGGTTGGCGGACATGTTGGCGCGTCTGAAGGCGTCGAGCGTTCGATAAAATTAGTGTGTGGCGCGAACGCAAACACGGTTTAGACCATCGAAGTTCATAAAGAACAAGAACAGGAATGACTGTCGCTTGCACTAGCGAATATTTAGAAGGTTGACATACTCTAACCACTGGCGTAGCCAGCAGCTTTTCCCGGTGCATGCGTGTGCGGGTGGAGGAAGGGGGAGAGCGGCGGTTCGGCGAGCCGAGCGGCCGGGCGACAAGACGCCTTTTGAATTGGGGGTCGCCTACGTTTAAAACGTGAGGGGTATGAGGTTTTCTCTTTTTGGGGCCGTTGGTGTGTCGCGTTCGGACGTTAAATTGAGCATGTGATCAAATATTTGAAAATCTCAAAAGATTTTTTTTTTTCGCAGAGCAGTAGTTGATCAGGCATTCATTGGCGGCACCGGCCAACCGGCGCGATTAATTCTGAACGTCGTTGATATTTGTAAAAGTCAGTGTTAAACACTAATTTTTATTATCAACGTTTTTTTTTTTAATTTAACGATGTTTAATAAATTGTTTGGTAAAATCTCACGTTACCTTGAAATACCGAATATAAATGTCTGAGCTAATTATTCGTGCGCTTCGCAAACATTAATAGTAGTATATTACGGAATAAGGTCATGAAGTTGTTACAGGCAGCGAGGCTAGCAGTTATATTGTCTTGGCATTTTATTTGCCTGTGATCAGGCGTTTCTAAAACTGATCATTTAGTAGGCGAGTTAGATATAACTCAAGTTTGCATTATTTGAAGTTGATTGAATATACTTCTTTCGTCCTGCGGCAACGTTGTAGGGTGATTTCGTCGAGGGTACTGGATGCCTGCTACCTTGGACTCATCTCGTGACAGTTCTTAACACTGCTTACTGCAGGTAAGCGGAGTCCGATATTTTATTTTGATTTTCTTGTTCCCATTTGTGCACTTGAAATGGGGCTCTTGAGTTTTATGTTGAATTTGTGTGTCTGCTGTTCGTTCATTTCCGAGAGAAAATTGAGTGTATACTTCGAGTAAATAAATTAGAGTAAGACACACATGGCGCTTGAGTGTGTCTTTTTCGGTGTTATTTTTTTTGTGTGTTTTCGTGCTTGTGTGCTGTTCTTCTCATGTCTAAATAAAACATAGATTCAATTTTAAACTTTATTCTGGCAAATTAATTCGGCAAAAAAATTTCTATATTTGCCGAAGTTCGACATTCGGCAGTTAGAAATTATTCGTGCGCTTCGCAAACATTAATAGTAGTATATTACGGAATAAGGTCATTAAGTTGTTGCCGGCAGAGAGACTAGCAATTATAGTGTGGTCTTGGCTTTTTTTTTTTTTTTTTTGCATGTGATCAGGCTTTTTTAAAAGTCTAATCATTCAGTAGGCGTGTTAGATATGGTTCAAGTTTGCATTATTTGAAGTTGATTGAATATATTTCTTTCGTCCTGCGGCAACGTTGCAGGGTGATTTCGTCGAGGGTACTGGATGCCTGCTACCTTGGACTCATCTCGTGACAGTTCTTAACACTGCTTACTGCAGGTAAGCGTAGTGCGATATTTTATTTTGATTTTCTCGTTCCCATTTGTGCACTTGAAATGGGGTTTTTGATCTTTATGTTTATTTTGTGTGTGTGCTGTTTGTTGATGTCCGAGAGAAAATTGAGTGTATACGTCGAGTAAATAAATTAGAGTAAGACACACAAGGCGCTTGAGTGTGTCTTTTTTGGTGTTATTTTTTGTGTTTTCGTGCTTGTGTGCTGTTATTTTCATGTCTAAATAAAACATAGATTCAATTTTAAATTTTATTCTGGCAAATTACTTCGGCAAATAAATTTACATATTTGCTGAAGTTCGACATTCGGCAGTTAGAAATTATTCGCGCGCTTCGCAAATATTAATAGTAGTATATTACTGAATAAGGTCATTAAGTTATTGCCGGCAGAGAGACTAGCAAGTATATTGTCTTGGCTTTTTTTTTTTTTTGCGTGCGATCAGGCATTTTTTAAAGCTGATCATGCAATAGGCGAGTCAGATGGCTAAGTTTGCATTATTTGAAGTTGATTGAATATATTTCTTTCTTACTGCGTCAACGTTGTAGGGTGATTTCGTCGAGGGTACTGGATGCCTGCTACCTTGGACGCAACTGCAGGTAAGCGTAGTCAGATATTTTATTTTGATGTTCTTGTTCGCTTTTGGGCACTTGAAATGAGGTTCTTGATTTTTATCTTTTCTTTTTGTGTGTGGTGTTCGTTCATTTTCCAGAGGAAATTGAGGGTATACTTCGAGTAAATAAATTAGAGTAAGACACACAAGGCGCTTGAGTGTGTCTTTTTCGGTGTGTTCTTTTTCTGTGTTTTTGTCCTTGTGTGCTGTTCTTCTCATGTCTAAATAAAACATAAATTCAATTTTAATCTGGCAGAGCACTTCGGCAAAAATATTTGCATATTTGCCAAAGTTCGGCAGTTAGGTTTGGCGGTCATAGGGATCTGCTGTGGTGCTGAGTAGCTAATGTGGTGTAGCGCTCTGTGGTGTATGTTCTTCCTCTGCCCTTGTCTTAAAGCGCAGTCATGTTTTTTCACGTACAATACCAACTCGCTCAACAATCAGCACTTGTATATACTAACCTGCTACAGTAGTTGTACCCCTTTGACTAAGATTTGTTATAAGAACTTGAGATTGCGCGAGTTGGTTATTCATGTTTTTCCTACAGGCCCGCCTGGTCAAAAGGGCGGAAGAGGTCGCCGGGAAGCCTCGGCCGACCGCCACCACGAGACCACCAACCTAAATAAAGGAGAAGACGTCCAGGAGGGGATGGGCCTTCGGCCCCTCGCCCACCACCACCACCATGACCTCTATTCTCCTTGACCCATTTCCTCAGTCAATAAAGTTTTTTCTCTCTCTCTCTCTCTCGACGTAGTGCACTCGAGAAAATGTCACTCAAGCATGCACACACCCAAAGAACACACCGTGTGTGTGTTCTTTCGGTGTGTGAATGCTTGAGTGACAGTTTCTCGAGTGCCTACGTCGACAAATACAAATAAGATTTGTTAGTCACCTAAGTAAATCGGGGTGACAAATTTAAACATGACCGGTGAATACAAAGTGCTTACTAATCTACGATTACCACCCGCCAAGTGATAATTTTAGTCAGTGGTAATTAGTCAACAGTTAAACTGGTCACGTCTGGAAAATATGGTCGATGCTTTATAATGCTGGAATCAGTGGCCCATCAAATGCTCCAAATGCGTCTTAGAAAAATCTAATATTTCTTCACAGTTTCTTCAAATTGGGGATGATATGTTTCAACTTCATATGACATGATTTCCACATTTTTTTGGTTCCAGGCAGGGAGTGCAATCAACCCGGTGGCTGTCAGCTCAAGCCTAATTAATCCTGAGGCGCCCAGCTATGTGGCAGTGAAGGGAGACCTCGAAGCCGCGTCGCCTGCTGAGGCAGTCCTGGTTGCATTCTGCCTCTAGATCATCTTTAGCTACGACTAGAGCCCCGAAAGTGTTGTTCCAGATGCCTTCATTGCGCTTAGTGGTTTCATCTCAGAACTTTTATAAGATGTCTAGTCATGCCATTAAGTTTTATGCCATTTTGTTTGTGACAGCCACAATAAAACATTGTCATGTACTTTCAGAACTAGGCCGTCTTCATCTATTATAAGGCCCACCCTTGAAGCACGTACTATCACACCCACAAAGGGCCATAGTAGCTTTCTTTAGAGGGTAAAAGTGATTCCATCAAGTGTGCATTTAACCTGTAATAAGGTGGTGAACTGGGCCAGTTGGCAGCTGTTATACATGATGGGGAAAACAGCTCGGAAAGCGCGGACTACGAAGAACAAACACGACAGGACAGCACTTTTCTGTCGTGTTTGTTCTTTGTAGTCCGCAATTTCTGAGCTGTTTTCCTCATTGTGTGTATTTAACCCTGAAGTGGATCATAGTTCTCCCCAAAAGGAGGTAAAAGCAGCGCCCTCAATTATGTTGTCTTACCTCTCAAAAGGATTGAAACTCCCCCCTAAAGGAGGTAAAGGCTGACCCTGAAAATATGCACTTTTAACACCAAAAGGATCTAAGGTTACCTCCAAAAGGAGGCAATGTTGCACCCTAACCTAGGCGGTAAGTTTGCACCCTCTTTGCAGGGGGTAACGATACCTCCAAAAGGGATTGCCCTGTGTGCAAGTCGGTTACCCCCTTAAGGAGGGTACTACAGTACCCTTTTTTTTTAAGAGTGTACCTTGGTGCCCCATCTCGCAGTTGTTATTAACGAATGATAAAAAAATTTTCAAGTTTTCTTTCGAGTCCCTTAAAGAAAGGTTTGGAGAAAGTGAAGATGACTCAACTGGATTCTTTGCCAGAGCCGGTGGCCTTGGCGTCGCAGACGACTTTGACGGGCACGTCTTCAGCCTCGGGGTACGGTCCCCTGATCAGGCGTTGGCGGGGAGGCGGCACTGGAGAGATCACTTTGGCCTCCACGTCCGGCACACCGTTCTTTGATGTCGAACTGTCCGAAGTCTGGGACAAACAGAATGAACGCATGGATATTTATCTGAGGTATTTTCCAAATTCTCGCCGATTCTAAGAGGGAAAAATCCGTAGGGACACCGAAGCAGCATGGTTGGCCTGATTCGCATTGTTACAGAGTCTCATAAGTAATTTATACAGAATCAAAGCCACTCGCACTTCAAAAGAGATAAACGCTGAGGTCAAGTTAATATAAAATATAGCTCACTTAGCCTCTTTAGAGGGTTAGAGGCAAGGCCTGACGACAGGCTTGCGTCAGTTCTTGCTGCTTCTAGCGGTTTTGCGGAACGAGCACCCCCATTACATTCCAACTCCTTTCCAGAGAATTGGTTTTTACGATAATTCCATTTCTTTTAACTTCTAGGAATGGAAACACTGGGCTCTTCCCCACTCCTGAATGGCTGAACCTTTCTATTCTATTCCTCTAATTCCTCACCGTGAAAAAATGGCTCTTGACAGCTACATCAGGCACGTAGCCTGGGGGGGGGGGGGGGGGCATGGCCCCCCCGCCGAAATCTTCCATTTTGCTGGGACCTCCTCCCCCGTCCCCCTCCCCCTCATACCGCATTTTGTCATGGGTGGGCCCCCCCCCCCCCCCCCCCCGAAACAAAATCCTGGCTACGTGCCTGAGCTACATTAAAGGGGTACTTAAGGACACATGCGAAGGAAAAAAAAAACTTTTTTTTTTAAACAGGCTAGATAGAAAAAGAATATTATAAAACGAATTTACAACGAAGAAAAAAAAAATTAAGAGCTATAGACCTTTCCATCGCTTATCACCCGGGTGAAAAATGCAGAGCCGCTGAGCTGTGGACGCATGCGCAGGGTCCGATATACCGCACAGCGGAGTAACAGCGCATGCTCAGAAGCCGTTCCACAGCCCAGCAGACAAAGATGGCAGCGCGCAGAAGGCGATTTTTGCAAAGGTCTATATTTACGGCGCAAAACGAATTTGTAGTTGGCGCCCGCGGGAGCCGCCGCTGGTCACGTGGTAGGCCCGCGCGCCGCCGCGCAGCGTCGACGCCGCCGCAAAGTCACGCCGCCGCCGCACGCTGAAGCGGGTTTCACATGCAGCAGCGGGCATGCACATGCGGCGGCACGGATCGCGAGGTTTCATTTCACATTAGCGTTTTTTGCCGTTGCGATGACCAATGTTGCTTGCAGCAAGCAGGTGCGCACAGTCGGTTACAGCGGCTTCTAACAACAATTTTAATGCCTTAGGTTTCAGTTTCCCCTTTCATTTCACGTTAATAAACGAAGAAAACGTTTATAATACTAAATAAACCTCGATCTTATTTGTTTATGTTTTTTTTCTTCAACTTCGTTGTCGCCAAGGACGTAACCTCGGATCATCCTCGGCAGCGTCACGGACAGCGCCTTCCTCGGATGTAAAGGATGTAAAAACTCCAACTCAAATGGCCGACACGAACCTCCTGGATGGCATTGGAGTAGTTGGTATTTCCGAAATGGGGTTATGTGCTCATGATCCGGAGTATGTCCGTCTACGGAGCCTGGAAGAGTACCTTTGGTCCCAGTGTTCCTAAATTCTTTGAGCTGCACGTCCCGAAGAACCCGACGCTTCGACACTTCACTGATAAGCAGTTCATTGAACTGGGCGCGATACAGTTTGTCTTAGTTGGTGCGACGATCTGTGTTGAAAAAGACACGTCAATGTAGCTCAGTTTTTCTTCTTCTTTTGTTTTTTCTCACTAGCGCTCGCACAAGCCGCTTCCGATTAGCGTCTCTTGCGCTCGGTATACAGTTTGTACTCAGGCGAGGAAAGTAAAAAAGAGCCGCGTAATTCATTGATAAAACAAATTCCGAGGAAGTGGACAGCAATCCCCCTCCTCCATAATCTCCTGAACAGTTCCGACACGACTGATGAAGCAAGGAAGCTCGACACGCCGGAAAATAGAAACCCCAAACCAGTCGTTTGCGTACTTTCTTTGCTTGTCGTCTGCTTCAAGAACGTAAAAATGCCGCCGTCCTATGCGCCAGTTTTCCCGCAATATTTCTCCTCCTGTCACGTGATTTCCCGCCGTGCTGTGAGTGGCCAGCGCAAAAGCTGCCGCTCTGCCGCCGCGAAAAATTTCTAACATGGTAGAACCGTGCCGCTCAGCCGTTGCGGCTGGCCAGATGCGCCGCGACGGCAGAAATCGCGCCGCTCTAGGGCCAAAATCGCTGCATGTGAAACACGCTTGAGCGTTGTGCGACGCCGCTTCAACGCGTTTTTCCACGCCGCCGTCGCCGCCGCCGCACAAGTTCGTCTGCTTCGGGGCGCCGCCGCCGTCATCTGACCGGCGCACAGGTCTATCACGTCTGCTTGCGCTTTTTCGGGAGTTTCCTTTGGGCTCTAAAAGTTACTTATTAATCTTACTTTTTTGTTATACTTCAAACAAAGATTAATAATTTACATTTAGAGGCCATAGGAAGCTTCCGAAAGAGCGCAAGCACCACGTGATAAATAAGGGCCAGTCACGTGATAAATAGGGGTCACTTTTCCGCGGCGCCCGCGGGCACCAACTACAAATTTGTATAGCGCCGTAAATATAGCTCTAATTTTTTTTCTTCGTTGTAAAATTGTTTTATGACATCCTTTTTCCATCTAAGCTGTTTAAAAAAAATGTTTTTTTTTCCTTTGCATGCGTCCTTTAAGAGGATTCTGCAATCGTCTGTTTTTGGTCATAGCTTATTCTACGGGCTCTAAGCATCCTAAAATTCCAAAGTCAATATATCTCTTGCGCAAAATGCGTAACATTCAAATTCAAGATCGCTTCGTGGTCCCTTTATACAAACAGCAATTCCAAAATGCTTTCAATTTTCTTCATCATCCCTGTAACTTCAGAGCACACAGTCTTACCTGGGCGATCGAGTCAAGCAGCTTCGGCCTGATATAGCGCGGCGGACGTCTGGGACTCTGACTGCGACCCCTGGCGACGCGGGGGTCGTCCTCGAGTCGGCGACAGCGGCTCCTCGCCTCGGCCTTCTTGCTGATACGGATGTCCGACGACGTCCGACGCGTCGTGGACGAGGACGCCGAGTCTTTGCGGTCCCCGTCGCTGGAACGACGTCCGCTGCGGCTGAACCCTTCGCGGTCTCGGAACGCCCTGGACGCCAAGAAAGAAGACAGTAGGTTTATTGGTCACAATTGACAACAGACAACATGTCTGTTGTCACAACTGTCCCAATTGACAACAGACATGACAAATATAATACCAGAATACGCAGAGTCCGGAGATATTCGTTGTTCTTTAAGTTTACTTATTTACGCCTGGTTTGAACGGAGGAGAGCTTCTCGGTACAATTACGGAAATGTTGTGCAGCATATAGAATAACACACACACACGCACACGCACAAGCACACACACACACACACGCACGCACGCACGCACACAATTACGCAAGTGTGAGATTCATAAAAAATATTACATCGTTTCCAGGGTTAATCTTGCCTTTAAGTTAGCTTGTCTAAAAAATTATACGCATAGCACATTCAAAGGTTGACTTTCAAATACCTGAAAAATAGGCCAGGTGCTACGAATATGTTAAAGTATATGTTATTATGAAAAGTGTTCTGAAGGCTAAGATTTATTCAGTCTAATTAATAACGACAATAAAACGGATGGTTATATTTGAGATGACGTTTGCTAATAACAAGCAATTAGGTTTGTTTGTTTACGTCGCAGTGTTTTTAAGAAATTTTATATACATGAACTCATCTCTGTTACGTCACGGCGCGGTGGTGGCGCGTCGGGCGCACTTCCGGTTTGGGGCTGTGGACGGAAGCCGCCATGGGGCACGTGAATTCCTGTGTTACTTTGGAAGAAACCGGACAAAAACCTGTCTTCTCGTCAAAGCGCCGCGACTGGGGCTTTACCAAAAGTGTTGGGAAAGGTTTGAATGTCAGTTTTCATGCGTTTTCTGCCTGCTCGGTTCGTCCGAGAACGTGAACAGGGGCCGTGAAAAAGGAAAAACAGACGCCGTCGGACCACGATTGCTTGGGCGGAAAGCACTTTGGATTGAATTCACGGATACTTGTGGTAGTCAGATTTATTTGTTTTGTTCCAGCATGAACGCGGGAAAACCGTCAAGTTGCACGGACCACCTGCGGACTACGTTCAGTGTGTCATCACGTTCAAATGGCCGCCTCATCGTTCGAGCTGTCGTCTGCTCTCTCAAACGTTTCTGCTTGTCATCTGCTCGTTCAAACGACAGCGGCCCGTAGACCAAACGTTGACCCGGTAATTGCGATAAGAAGTGCTGACCTCAAAAGACATTTAAGTTTGAAGGTTGTTTCCGGTAAGTAGGCTCGGTGTAAACAGTATAAATAAGGAGATGTTGATAATCGTTACTAGTGGCCATCACCGACTTAATATGCCTGATTCACTCGGTCTGATTCTGCTTCCGATTTTCAGTATCGACGTCGACATCTCAGCTACGGTTCAGGCTTTTGCAGCCCGAGCGACGTCATGACTGAAAACAGCGAGCAGAACCTCACCATGTGAATCAGGCTTTAGCGTCCATCCTGCGGCGTCCACGCGGAATGAATCGCTGCATGTCACATTATTCACGCCGAGTTTTGCGGTGTAACGAGCCTCGTTAATTTCCCTGAGGCCGCTCAAGTAGTCAGGCATTTCCAGGAAGACGTAGAATCAACAATTCCAACGCGAAAAAGAGCGCGGGGACTCACAACGACGCCAAAAACATCCCATTCTCCCATTCCAATGGTTTGTTTATGGGCGACGGCGAGCGTCTTGCCCACAGCCCCGTCGCGCATGCACGGCGTCGGTGGCGTCCGCTAGGGGCGCTCCGGTTTGTTTGTAAGCATGAGTTGGTGTATATGTGTTTTTAGTGTAAAAAAAAAAACACAAAATCTTTAAGTATCCTAGTACTTGCATTGTGCGTGATTATTTTATTATAAAAAAAGATAAAATAGCGAAAGCACGGATATAGTGGAACCCGCAGGAAGTCGTTTCCGCGCGTTGTTTGAGAAACTGTACCTTGGTGGAGAAGTCACAGGAATCGATTTAAAAGACTTACAATTAATGGAGCATATACTCAACTAGCTGTACCTTACGATTCCCGGGGAATGTTTTGAGACACGCTAACAATCTCCGAGGAGCTCGTTCTCCGACGTCTATAGATGATGAACGTTGCCGCTTTTAACTCTTATTTGTTTTTTCTTACATTTAACATTAATCCTCGGGTCATTCGTTTTTTTTTTTTTTTACTGAAGCGCTTAATTTTATTTTTCATTGTGGACACACAAAGTGACAGCTGAATTTATTGTGTAAAATTTTATCCTATGCATTTTGTTTTTATGTGAACAGACCCAGAGTGAATTTTCCTGAACCAGCAAGAAACACAGGTGTCTTCATCCGATATATATATATTTTTTGCCTTTTTTGCGTGATTGCGTATGTGTGTTAGACAGTGTTTTTTTAATTATGACTCATCTTGAACGTACATACAAACTCGACTAAAACACAAACTCTGGCTTTCCGCCTGTACTCTGATGAAACATCGAAATGTATGTGTGTGTGTGTGTGTGTGTGTGTGTGTGTGTTTTCCTTCTGCTACATCAAATGCTGGGTCTGGTCCCACAAACCTCTGCCGCTTTGACCAGACCCGACACTCAACTGGCTGTATTTGCAATGTTGATTCAAAAATAATAGTTATTATTAATGTTATTATGATTATTATTTTTGTTTTTTTATGATTATTAATTAATACTAGTTATATTATTATTATTCTCTCACCAGTGGTAGACGTAGACTCCGCCGAACGCCAGGAGCAGAAACAGGATGAGAAGAGCGGGCACCAGACCCGAGGGGCCCGGCACCCCAGGCTGCGCTTGCGCTGACAGACAGAAGCAAAACGTTTACTCTAAAGGCTGGTTCGCTCGCTTACAACGACTGCTTACGACCGCGTGTCTTAAGACCTCTTAAAAGTTCTTACGACGAGAGAACAAACTGGCGCCATCTATCGGGTCGCCGTGGATCACTCGTCATGTCCGCGTATTTCCTATCTTTTGCAACCATCATTCTTGATTTCTTGTCTCGAACCATATGACAATGTTATAAACGACCAGTTCTCGTAAATGATACGTTCATTTTATCTCGCAAATACCGAAAAACCTTCGCTGCAGTGAAATTCAGCTTCAGGGTCACCTCATATATGGCGCCAGCGTGCCAATGTATTCTCCAGAGAGGTATAGAGTTTCTAACTGATCGATCAGGGTCACGTGAATTATGGCCGCGTTTGCAATACCAAGCAGTGAGGAAGTTACGAACGCGTACTTACAGTCAGCGCTCTCCAAACTAAGCTATAGTCTGCGACCCATAAAGCATGTCTCCCGTAGGGAAGCATGGGAAACCGGGCCCCCGCGACAGGCTACCACTAGCCGCGTGCCGAAGCGTCACCTGACGTCGCCGCTCGCGACCAAGGTGAGGAGGGGACTTTATCTGGCAGCTGCGACGCGGTGTCCTCACCTATATATACATCTTACACCGTGACCCAAATTCAAGGCCTGTGCAGTGGATCTTTTATGTCATCTTCCTGGATCGAGCGCGGGACACATACTGCACAAGAACGTTGCGTCTGCGTTCAGCTGGGACTTACGTTCTTTTGATGCCTTACTGATTGAACACGAGCAGAAGCCGAACGACGAAGGAGCGTTCGACTACGTCACCCCAGCGATCCGTCAGAAACACCAACAACTTCATGTCGTCGTTGTTCTCATGTGTTTAGTTCTGAACTTAGCTGCTAGGGCAGCGATGGTTTGGATCTCCTCTCTAATAGCGCCAACGGTCGGAATAAGATGTGCGCGTCTTACAACTAAAGACGTTATTTGATGAAAAAAAAAAAGTAAGTTTCGGAGAATTTTTTACGAGAAGATGCCAGCCAGCAAAAGACGAGAATACGCTAAGACTCGTAGCGCGTGTTAAGATGTCCCGGGAGTACGCTCTTTCTCAGTCTATTTTTTTCTTAATGATCGCGTTATTTTTGAAATTGGAAACATTAGGTTCTGAAACTTTGACACATTATCCCAAGCGCTAGCGCTCATTGGGCGGAGCCAGAGATCTTAACAATACGTAATTCAATGGCCGACCTACAGAATCGTCTTCTGCCAGGAAGAAAACCGGTTACCATATAGTCTCCATCTCTCCATTCCCTCTTGCACTCTTCTCTCCCCCTCTGCCCATAGGAGCGAGTCTCTAATCTAACCCCCCCCCCAGAAAGGAGTGTCTCCCTTTTTCTCGAGTGGAAAGAAGAAATAGAGGGAAAGTTTCCTCCTTTTTGGCTGCTCGTCAGCCTTTAAATTTTTTGGGCTGCGAAAACTACAGTTAACTTCACTCGGCAGAAGCGCTCGCAAATATTTTACCCATTCGAAGAACCGAAACTGATTTCATTACGACTGCATAGTAAGATTCATTCCAGCTTCAACTAGTAGTTTGATACTACACGCACTGCAAAGGTGCCATCTTTGGAACTCTCGCTTCGTAGGTAATATTGTCGCGTCCATGACTGAGAAGGAGCGCTTCTTCTTGCTTCTAGAAGATTCGAGGTTACTCTTACCCCGAGTGTAAAAGATGAAAAAGCCAGCATGACCTTGCTGAGTCAGTCTCGCCCTAGCTCACACCCGAACATTCAAGGTCGAATATTCGAGATACCGAGCGGATAGGGAGCCAAGAGTGGCCTTACGGCTCATTCTCTCTCGGAGTCTCGCTCAAGCCACCTGTCACGTCGACGCCGCGACGCCCACTTCTGCTTTTCCGACGCCCATTCCTTTTTGTTTCTGGCACAAGTTCGCCGATTAAACCTTCATACTCAGGTTTTACGCTGGTCGACCTGTCTCCATCCGCGGCAATATTGCTTCTTCGGCATCCGCCATATGGGACCCGACTCAAGGATACTCTTATCGATGTCGTAGTATCTGTTCAGAATCGATCTGCGCGCTTTAAGACATGCTAACACACTTGCGCTTGACTCCGACCGACTGAAACAAGACCGGTTATTAATCCTAGGACGGCTTACGACCGGATGCACAGCATTACAGACAGACGTAATCTGTCACAAAAGTCTGTAAAACTACTATTGTCTCAGTCGGTCCAAGTCAAGCGCAAGTGTGTGACCGGACCCTTTGTCCTCTCTTTCTTCGCCTCGCTAGCGTTTTACTAATGTCCTGCCTTTCCGTCTTAAGACCTATTTTCACAGGTCTTGCACGAAAACATGTTTCTTGTGTAAGACATGTCGAAATATTAGGCTCTGGAAAAAGTCTGTCTGCGTTTAGTCCTTATTTCGAACCCTACTTTGACGTTCCGCCCATTGAAAAGCACGGCAAAAGAGCTCAAGCACTCACCTGATTTCTCTCCACACTGCTATCTCTTACCGCACGAACAAGTCCGTCTGCTATGGTCCCCGTCACCATCACAACGAAACGTGTGCTGGATAGACCCACACTCGAACTCAGCGTCTGAAGACAGGAGGAGTCGACGACATTGGGGCTGCCGTCTGCTAACCGACGACGGAGTACCGGACTGTGTGTTTCTTCTGGGTGTTTCAAGCTAGGCTTCCAAACAGACCGCGCTACGTGCGGTCACCCTTTGTACTCAGCTTCACTAGGGGAAAATGTATTATTATTTCGGGACAAAGCTTGCAACGAGCCTCGTCGTACCGCCAAAGGTTCGTCAGGCGACCAGTTCAGCTCTCACGGCGTGTCCGGCTTTGACTAGCGTTGCTGCGTTCACTTTAGCAGACGATGTTCGCAGTTTGGCGTCCGCTTGCTGGCTTCAGCATGGCAGGGGGTCTTTATTGTGAAAGAGACCACGTAGTGGCTAGATCAGCTGAGTGCCTCGACTTGTTTGCCGTGCTTTTCAGTGGGCGTAGCGTGAACAGAAAACGACCATATAGACCTTACAGAAAGCAGTCTTCGTCACTATGGTGGGACTATGCTGTAAGGCATACGCGCACACATACTAAGCACCTTTGTATGGAATAAGCAGCGAAAAAGAGCTTAGATGTCCTATCCGTCATACTCACGCGGGAGACAGCGCTGTGCGTCCGTCAGCACGAAGGGCAGAGGGCAGTAGCAGAGGAAGTCGACGCACCGCATGTTGGGATTCCCGAAGTTGCACTCGGTGTCGCCCGCGCACGACTCATATATGGCCTTGGCTGCGGATAGATGAATGGGTGGATGGATGTTAATGGCGATACCTTTAGTAACGGGCGGCAGCTTGCGCCACCTAGCTTAAGTCTAAAAATACATACATATAGTTCCTCCCGCCCTTCTAGGCCAATTTTCTCCCCCTAACTATCACCAGGCAGTGTGGGATATCAGTAGGATGACCATTGAGGGAGCAGACAAAAAAACGAAAAACATTACCCTCCGCCTCTTCCCCCAGGCGAGGGAGTCGCCAATTTTTCCTGGTCAAACCTTGTTGGCGTTATTCCAGCACCGGACCCACTGGGGACAGGGTTGAAACTTTGGGTCAGAGCCACGCGGGAGAGAGTCCCAATTTCCCTCTGTTCCGCTTTTCCCAACTGTGCGAGTTAGTTGTGCATCATTCAATTTTCTCTAGATAATTTCCACCAATCTTCTAATCGCCTCTTTTTGACTGTAATCCTTTTCTCTTCCGTCATTCCCATCGTCGCCAGCAAAACCCAGGGCCCCGGCCGAATCTCTTACCCCTTCAGGGAGGGCAGGGCGAAGCTCCGTGCACTTCGAAACCAAGTGCTGTAGTGTCTCGCTCTCATTATGGCAGGCAACACATAATGTGTCTGTCTCCTGAAATTTAGCCCTATACGTCCTCGTCCTCAAAACTCCCGTTCTCGCCTCAAACAGTAAAGAACTTCCCAGTGAATTGTCAAACACATTTGCCTTTCTTATGTCCTGTTTTTGTGACCTGTACATTGTTAGAACTGATTTTTTCTGCATTCTTACCTCCCACATTTTTCTTTCTGCCTCTTTCACTCTCTTTTCCACTGAAGTAGTTTGCTCAGCCCCATCACTAGTGTGTAGGTATTTAAATGTAAGCTTTTGGGTTCGGTTTCTCCATTTTGTGTTTAAACTTTTCATCTGAAAATACTTGAATACCTTCCGTGCACACCGCATATCATCCATTTCGGTTAACCTTTGCTCAAATTTCAACTTAGTAATTGGCCATGTCCAGCCCATTGACCAGCCCATGTCCCCCCGTACGAACCCTCATTAGGTGTCTTTTCATGTGCTCCCAGTGCAAATCTGCATACGTTTCTTTGCTGAATTTCTAATCCTGATTGAACCACTTATTTTATGCACAGTACCCAATTGCCAAAAGACAGTCCTGGTACCCTCACTCTTTTCCATATACCTCTGATCACTTTATATTTATTATAGTTCCATAGTGCGTTGAGCTTGATAATAGATGAATTTCTTTTCCCTTTTCTAATTATATTCTCATGTTCCTCTAGATATTTCCTTCCCTCATTGAGCCAGACTCCCAGATATTTGTATTTCCCTACATGATCTATTAGAATGTCTTTTGTCCTCAAGGTGTTCCTCAGGGGTTCCGGAAGTTCTTGAGGCCAGGGTTGTCTAGCGGCAGTATGATGATGATTATAATCCTGAGTCCCGACAACAATCTCTTGTGATCTCTTACGACGAGAGTAGGGTGCCTACAAGTCTGTCTGTTTCAGAGTGAACCCCCTCTACTGAGGGGGGACCCCTTCATTGGGTTTCCTCCTTGGGAGAAGGGGAAAAGCAAAAATCACTACGGCGGTGGTTGTTGGGAGCACTTGTTGCCTTTCGCCCATCGTCGACCCACCGGTGTCGCCCTTTTGTGCCCCTTCGCGGGGTTGGGCTGATGTCAGGCTGATGTCGGGCTCTTCGGGGTCCTTTCTCCCTGTCGGTCTTTCTTGGGCTGTTTCTTGGTGTTGCCCAGTTTTTTCTAAGTACTGTTCCCAATTGGCTTTTAGGGGAAATTCCCATTTGATTCAAGGGTCCAATTCATTTATATCAAATTGATGTTAATATCGGCTGTGCCTACACCCAGGCGGTAGCGATCGAGGACCATATGTATATTTAATGCAATCTCTTGGTTCAATAAACGTCTTAACAACAACATTTTTTTAATTTCCTCACCCTTACAAATGTCTCAGAGTGAAGGTTTCCTTTGTTGTACCGAGTGGGCCAGCGCCCTGGCGCACTCAGTGAGCGACTTCTGCGGTAAAATGGCGTCTAAGCACTGGCGAAGGCTACGCGCTCGAGCTAAGTGGCACCGGTTTGCGCGCACTTCAAAAGACATAAAAAAAAACGATGGGACGGAAAATGGCTTAGATGTCCAAGCAAAAACGCGTTTGTATGAAGGCACTCAAGACGAGAGGGCGCTTGGCATTTCCGTATTTCTAAAATATTTTTTGCGCATTATTCTCTTCTTTTTCTTATCTTGAAATTTTTCGCCAGTGTTTTAAAGCAGCATGGAGGTAGGAAGAAAATGAGGCGACATACCGACTCAAGCCAGCCAAACGAAAAAGTCCCAAATGAAGCCGGAACTAGAGGTCGCGATCGGTGGAAACGGGGTGACCAAAAGAGCCGTTAGCGCCAAATCAGCTCTCTCTTCCGTCCAATAGGGTCTTTTGGGTTTGGTCATTGTTGGGAACGCGTCCCTCCAAATCAGAAGTCTCCCTCGGCTTCACCTCTGGTGGCGTCGTGTCGCCTCCAGAAGCTTCCTACCTCCAAGCAAATGACCGTTGCTCAAAGGTAGTGGTGTCGAGATCGGTTACAACGAAGTCAACGGGAATCGAGAATCTCTTCGCTATATCTGCTATTTCGTTATAACCGACTTCGGTTATAACGAAGTGCAAAGGGGAATGTGAAATCGTGATCGCTTCGCTGTAGCCGCTATGTCGTTATAATCGACTTCGGTTTTAACGAAGTGCAAAAGGGAATGGGAAATGGTGATCGCTTCGCTGTAGCCGCTATTTCGTTATAACCGACTTCGTTATAACCGGTCACGACAGTACGTACACTTGACCTCGAAAATACTGTAAGACCTGCGCTCTTGTGAGATGCAGTTCCAGGGCCACCTTACGATGGCGCCAGCGTGCCACTACGTTCTCTCGTCGTGAGAGATCACAAGTACTCGATCGTAAGCAAACGCAAGTGTGTGAACCGTATTGCTAAAACACCTGAGACTGGGTGAGAAATCTCGAAACAACCTGAGTTTTTCAGTGTGTTTTCCTGCGTGCTTGCGTTTTTCTTGTTTTTTGGTACATATGCACGAGTGTATTTCTACCCTCACAACTATGTCCCCCCCCCCCCCCCCCCCGCAATAATGCCTTCGGGTGCTGCGGGGTAACCCAAAATAAATAAATAAATAAATAAAGTCAGACGTCGTCTGATTGACTTCTTTCCCTGTCTCTTATATCTTGGTTGTTCTCGTGATTTCTCACTCAGTCTCAGGTGTTTTAACAAAATGGGAAACTTACACCTCCTCGCCTGCGCCCTCACTGTGTTTCCGTGTGAACCATCCTTTATCGCTGCCAGTGACGAAAAAAACAAAACAATAAACAACGCGAGTCGAGTTTTTTTGTTCTGTTTTCAATTAGCTATTTTTAGCGAAATTTTGAAATTTGTTTTATAATCCATTAAACAGCGTTACTCAGAATCAAGGCAAAGACTGCGTTCCCTCGGACTTTCTGCGTACCTCGGACACACCTGCCGCCGTCTTTCTCCTGGACGAAGACGGGTGTGGCATGGCCACAGGCACACCGCGCCGAAGACAGCCCGGACCTGCGTCCATTCGAGATAAGGTGATGATGATGATGGTAGCGACGATGACGACGGGTATTATTATTAATATTTTTATTATTAATATTGTTGTTGTTGTGGTTGTTGTCGTTGTTGTTGTTGTTGTTGCGGTTGTTCTTCGAGGCGGTCATAACCTTAGAAAACATTCAGTAGTCTAGGTGCAGTGATGTCTCATTAATATGGACACCTCTGTTCCCCCATGAAGCATTCATAATGTGAGGTGTCCATAATAGCTAGGCCAAAATGCATGTATTTATCCGGTTGCTCCCCAAACATGTTGTCTATATAGCGGGGTATTCGTATTAACGGGGTCCCTATTAATGAGACATGACTGTTTTTATTATCAGAATGTTCCAGGCCTGGAACAAAGGCGCATAATTTATTTTCAAATGCTAGCTTATAAAACTTTTCTATTGTCTGGCCGTGTTCAGGCATCGCGTCTTCTAATGACATTCCTCCCAATTTAGATGTACATCGTCGCGATCGTGAAAGGTCTGGAGAGGGAAAAATAGGCGGTGGCGTCCTAGTTGCCCTCGACAAACACCTCGTCGCGACTGGACGTTTAGATTTAGGAAAGTGCCCCGAGTCTTTGTGGGTGGAGATTTGTCGCAATCGCCACGGAGACATTCTTATTGGCGTTTTCTACTTGTTTCCGCAAGTGACTCCGGACGAATTTAGCGAATGCCTTACATATGTACAAGATACTGTCAACAAGCTTGACGCTCATAAATGTTTACTATTGGGAGATTTGAACACTCTGGGGATCAACTGGACAAATTTCAACATTTCAGCAAACAAATTCAATGTCTCGCGGAAGTGCAGTTTGCTAACCAGCTCCACTGATTTCCTATGTTTAACACAGCACAACGAGCATTACAATCACCAGAGAAACGCTCACTATTTGTGCTTTTCTAACTTGGATAATTTAAGCGTAACTCCAAGTGAAACACCAATAGTACCGCAAGATAAATATAATCCCACACTGGATATAACGTTCCCAAATTGTAGGCGGAAGCGAATTCTCTCTAACGATTTATGTTCGCGCAAGAGTTATAGCTATATCAAAGGAGATTAAACGCAAGCCGCAGGGTTAAATTTACGTACTTTTGGAGGACATTCTTTTTGCACAGAAAGTTAAAGAAAACTGGCCTCTTTAAGAAGGGAACACCACCCTAAAGTGTAAAACTGGCCTTTTTAAGAGGAGAACACCGTGTACATTTTTGAACCTTTCGCTCAATATGAATTAAATTTACAGCATATACTGGCAGTTGTGAGGCAGAATGCAGTACAAAGTTTCATCTGCGTATATGAATTGTAAAAAAAGTAATATAGTCGTCTTTATCAGGAACACTGACTTTGTTTAGCAAAAGTATCGTTAGAAAAGTAATGTAACAACCAACGTTCTTTTTTTCACTAGATACGCAGCAGAATGCGTGCATAGTGCAGCTATGAAAACAAATTTTCTAAAAAGTAATTTATTTTATGCTAACATTATGGTTAAAAAATCAAATACATTTTTTGTCTTTTACTTCGTCGACAAAATCTTAACATATTTTGTAAAATACCTCCACAAAGTAAAAAAAATTAAAAAAAAAAAAACAGTGCCACAGCTGCATCGCTTATTAAATTCCAGATTGGAAAAACAATGAGTGATTTTTTCCGTTTTGTCCCTTTACCAGACAATAGTTTTCCTAAAGTCAAATGTATGCAAAAAAGTGGAACGCAGAAAATACTTTCAAAGTACTCCAACCTCTACCTTTCTTTTTTAGCATTGGTGGACCGAAAATAACTTATAAAAAAATAAGAATGCATTGTAAACGAATGAAACTTTCTTGGAATGCTCTCTAGGTGTTGGCGGATGTAAATATGCCATTTTTCTAAATCGACCTTTTTTTTTGGGTAGTGTCTTTCCTTACAGGCCGAAGATCAGACACGAGATTCTGCAAGGCAGAAGATCTCCTCACCCTGGGGGAGGAGGAAACAGGCAACGGTGGACAAGGTAGAAGGGGGAGAGGAGGGAGCGGGGTAAAAGTGGAAACTGCGAACTAGTCGTCGCTTTTTAAGTGCGAAATTAAATTTAAACACTGCAAAAAAGGATGTAAAAATTAATAAATTGGGATCGTCAGGCACACCGAGAGGCGGTAGACTCGGAGTTACATCATAATTCCAAATAGGTCTGGCAGTACGTTGGCTCGCGTACAGCAAAGGCAGACAGACCGAATGCAATTGTTCTAGATGATGTCACTGCTGAAAACACCGCGGAAAATTTCGCCGATCACTTCATGTTAATTTACACACACAGATCAGATAGGTACATACTCTGATGACTCTCATTCGGCTGGGCTTGACAACATCCTCCACTCAATTTCAAAAAGATGAAACCGAAAATATAAATAAGGGAAGGACATAAAAGACGAGGATGGACACGACGTTTCCCAACTGGCAGCGAACGTCCTTCCCTTATTTATATTTTACCCCTACCAGCACGCTCTTCATTCCAAGTATGAAACCGATGTTGCCGGCTGGTCACGACAAAATACCTTCAGCTTTCATTAAAACTTATCATGATTTATGCAGCCCCTCGCTGTGTGATATATTTAACAACTCTTTAAATTATCATATATTTTCAGTCACGTGGAAGCTCGCTGTGGTTGTTCCTGTCCAAAAGTCAGGGAAAAAGGGGAAATTCATCCAAATATACACCGATCTTCGTTCTTAGTCTCTAAGCTTTTTGAAATGGTTGTTCATAAAGTTTTATCGTTTCCGATCAGAAATTTGTTAAATCCTAACCAGCATGGATTTGTTCAGGGCAGGTCGACGACAACTATTTGGTTACTTTTACTTCAACTGCTTCACGTGTAGTGTGTAAACAGGGCCAAGTCGTTGTAGTTAATATTGATTTGAGCAAGAAGTTTGACCTAGTTGATCACAAAATCCTGCTGTCCAAACTTTTTTTTTTTTACTATGATGTTGCGGTAGAAATGCTTGAATGGCTCTAAAGTTATGTACTGCATAGGAAGAGGTTTGTTCGAGTTAATCATATGACTTCCATAATACAAAACAAATTGTGGTGTGCCTCATGGATCTTTTTTTAGGCCACTCCTATGTCCTATATTTCTGAACGATGCCATCCCTCTTGCTATCTGACATTCTTTATTTCTCCAGTATGTCGGGGATATTAAAATCTCCCGAGAAATTCTAACTATTGAAGACTGCGCGCTGCAGAACGACGCAAACACATTCAACATTTGGTGTAAAAAAAATTAGCTCCCTCTTAATCGTTCGAAAACAAAAGTGAAGACGTTTTAACAAAGAACGCAAAAAATCAGTTTTCCTTATCGTGATAATGTAATTAATGCAAAGGTGCAAGCGAGCTGGACAAGAATAACGACAAGGATACTTGGAGAAAGGGGACAAAGGACGTGTTCGCCATTTGCCCCCCCTTGGTGTGAGTCGCTTGATAAGGGAGTTCGCCGATCCTCGTACTTTTATCAGTCTTTACTGGTCACTGAGCCGTTCTCAGCTAGAATACGCATCGGTGGTGTGGAATGGTGTCTGTAAAAGTATCTTGCTAAAAATTGAAAATGTAAAAAAAAAAAAAAAATCGTTTCAATCTTTAAGCACCGCATCTTGACAACTGATGAGCAGTTTTTCAGTTATGAGGCTCTGTTGAGGTGTGTCAGATTACTTGGTCTACATCGACGCCGAGAGGAGGCGGATTTGTTAGTTTAGTTTAAGACCCTGCATCAAGTTATTGACTTTCCAGGTCTGTTATCCGTTATATTCAGGTCTGTTATCCGTTGAATTGTGTTAGGGTTCCTAGAGTGGCTAAAAGGCTCAAATTACCCTGCTATGTAACTAGATCTTTGTGTAAAATAAGCCCAATAGCTATAGTTCTTGGAAAGCTACAGCGAGTACGCAGAGAAGCTTGACATTTTTTAATCGAGCTCTCAGAATTTTCGCAACTCTCTAGAAAATTTGTTTGAGTTACGCCCGGCCTGAAAAGTTTTCTTCTCAAGCGTAAAACGCCTCGCACTGCTTATAGCTCTGTCTTCATGTCGCCTTTATCTCAGTGGCTCCCACAGCCGACGTGCTGTTGCCACATTTCAACTACTATAAAATGCGAACGTGCATAATTGTTTTTCTACTTAGTTGTTGTGTAATGATATGCATTGCTTATTCCAATCTAGTTGGGATGTTTTTATGTTTTGCTGGTTTTAACCCGTGTATAATACTTGTATGTTCCTGTTTTTCGATTGCTTGGAGGTTTCGGTGTGCCAGAATCAAGACCACATGATTGTTTTTGGGCAACCAACAAACATTTATTTATTAATATTAATATTATTATTATTACACTTAGATTTACTCTTGAAGTTCATGTAGCCGACATCTTCTATCACTTTTGAACTACCCTAAAATGTTTACTGATGGCATGAGGGCTACATGGTTACTAATATTTGCAATAAACTTTGTCAGTTTACACTTTCGTGTTTCTTCTGTCTGCGTGATTTACTCTCCAGACTATATACATTCAACTTCACGGCGCAACAACGTATCAACTTCATGTTAATATTTACCTTCTAATTTTATATGTCGCTGATTCGGATGTTCGTGTGTTTTTGTCTAGTTATAACCTTCATCTTTTATCTTGTAATGTGAGTGTGCTTCTCGTTTTTAAATGGTTGAAAATCCGGAGTGCCAGCACCAAGACCGAATGGTTGTTCATGAACACCCAACAAATTGATTGATTGACTGATTATTATTATTATTACCATAATATTAATAATAATCATTATTATTCGAATTCTCTAAAATAATTCAGGTTTCCGCTGAAGACAAACTGCAGGCCTAAATTTTCTTATTGACTCTCTTCTGAGTTTAGAACACTTTTAAGAATAACATTTTTCTGCATCGAACGTTAAAAAAAAGTGGCCTCCAAAATCAGGAAATTAAACTCAAACGCTGCCGGAAGAAATGCAAGCAAATTTTAAATCGTGATCGTCAGGCACATTGAGAGACAGTTGAGGCGGATTCGAACCGCAATTCTAAGAAGTTTTGGCAGTACGTGGATTAGCGTTCCGCGAAAGCAAACAGACCAAAGCCTTTGCTCTAGTGTAGATAAATGTTCCGGAGAAAATTACGTCTGATATTTTTGCTAATCATTTCCAAGTCGGTATACAGCGAGAGCGAAAATGCCTCGTGCAATGCTAATCCCCGCACGTGTCTTGGCAACGAGCTCTTTCCATACCCACGGCTTTGCGAGTGAGTTACCCGAGGCATCTGAGTCCCAGGGCCATGTCGCACTCTCTGTCCACGCTGCAGGCCGAACCGAAAGCGAGCCGGGGTCCGGGACCGACACCCGGAGTTCTTCCGGGTACTTCGTCGACTTCTCTGCCGTCCGCCCAGCTTAACGTCGTCGTGGAAGCGGACGTCGGGGTTGACGGCAACGGCCGGGAAATGGCTGCTTGGAGACAGACGTTACAGAGTTTACGTCTTTTACTTTCACGTTGTTTTTGCTTTAATGAGTTACTTCCCGCCTCTATCCCCACGTTCTCCAGAAGGATCACTCGTCAGGCGTACGCTCAGGGTACCGTCACAGTTTTTTTCTCTATACACGTTTGCTAGTCCGGCTTCTGGGCGCCGCTATCTTGCTCGGTTGGGGTGCGTTTGGACGCGTCATAGTCCGATTACGAAGCCTTGCTAAGGCGTCGTAATTGGATTATGGCGGCGCCCAAGCGCATCCCAATTGAGCAAAATGGCGGCGCCCTGAAGCCGGACTTGCAAACGTATATAGATCCCCTATCACCAGCGCGCGGCGCTGCTGTCGGCGCGGCGCATGCTCACATCTGCTTTGTGTTGATCTATGGGAAGTACTCACTGGTGGTCATAGCTGTGTGCGCGACTGCTGAGCGCGTGCAGACGACGCGCTTCCACAGTTCATTCGCAACGTGCATTCCGCACCATCAGTATTGCCGGTCCTAGTTGCCTAATAATGTGAGCTCATTCCGAGCATGCGCTCTGAATAGCGGACTAAAATATGGCGTCCAGTGAATACCGCCTATACATGTCCTGCACTGACGCCACATCGGCGGCCATTCTGGTGACCTTGCTGCTAAGCGCATGTCCACTAAAGCATGCATTTTACGCCATCGTTTTTTTTTTAGCAAAAACAAATGAAAGTTTTTAGCACGATTTGATGATGCGTCAAGTACAAGCCATGTATACATTGTGCATATACACAAAGCATCCGAAAGGAACGTTTCATGGCCCCATTAGCTCCTGTGTTGCATCAAAAGAATAACCTCGTGGAAGCCAGTGATTAAGTCGGTCAGCCGTTGATTAAATCGTGCGCTATTTTTTATTTGCTTTTATTCGAGTGAATCTACAGCGGCCAGAGGAAAAAATTCTAGAGAAGATCAAACCTTTGTGATAGCTTCTTCTGTCCGAGATATCGGGGACATTTGGAATGTCATCGTCCGATATTGTGACGTCATCGAGCCAAGCTCTTTTACCCTTCATGTAGTCACCCATCGGGAATGGTCTGCAACAAAGAACAGACGTCTTCTCATGGTAGCTCTCACTTTTGCAGCGTTTCAGTATGTACGCTACATTTGTAACATTGTGTGTGTGCGTGTGTGCATGTGTATGTGTGTGTGTGTGTGTGTGCGTGTGTGTGTGTGTGTGTGTACGCCGACCGCGCTTCAACCTTCTAAGACGACCGAGGTCCGATACTTGGAGATGGAGAGCAAGTCGTCTGCTTCTTGCGGAGGAGTTGCGGTGACGTCAGAACGACGCCGAGCTCTGATTGGCTTTGATTGGAAGGATAGTGGGTAGAACTCAGTGCTAGATGACTTCAGGTCTAACCACTATTTTTATTTCTCAATCAGCCAATAAGAGCTCGGCGTTCTGACATCATCGCAACCCCTCTGCAAGAAGCGGACAAACTTGCGCTCCGCATAGACCTTCTTCGGAGGTGCGTGCCATCTAGTAGCTGCTGCGCCAATTATTCGAGACCGCCGTTGTTTGGTCACGTGCCCTGGGCGTGTATTGGACACGAAGGCTGCGTCAGCGTTCGGCGCTAATTCGGATCCAATCAGACGCTTGGTGTCCAAGGAATGGCAACCGCCAATGTTGCTTGATGGGGTTATGAATAGGATCTATTATTGCCAAAGACAGAGGGATTTCATAAAAGCGATAACGCAGGTAAGCTCGTCAAGGTTGGCGGTGTAACTCTAAGCCCGGAGAAAATAAAATAACACGATGGACAACAGAAAAGTCCCGAAGCACAGAGCGAGTAAGTATGGCTTAGATATCCGACCGAAAGATAACCGAAAAAGAAATAGCCAGGCCGCAATGATTTCCGGGGGGTGATCAGCGCCGTTTACATAAATCCGACTTAAGCGCATGAAGCCAACGCGTCAACGTTTACCTGGGTGCGCATCAAGTCCTTCGCGCGAAGTTGGTGCCACGCCGTGTCACATCTCAAAGTTAAAGCAGCGTTTTCGGCACCAGCCGCGCCAGGTTTTTCGGTTCTTCGCGCGCGGAGGCCCTTTCGACACTTTCGACGAGAGCAAAGATCGTGCCTGCTGTCTTCGATGCTGTGCAAGAAGTTACGAGACGCAAGAAACATCAAAACCTGAGCATTTGTGGGCTCCGGGCCGAGCCGCCGGGCCACTCTGGAACAGAGGCGACGTGGGTGAGCACGCCCTGGCGAGCGAGATCTTTTCCAACCGCTCTGAGTAAGGGGCCTGAGCTCCGAGGGCGCCGCCGCGCCTCGCCTCGCCAAGCACAACCGGACTTCGAGGCCGAGGCGCTCCAGCGCAGGCAGGAACGTCACCGAGGTAGGAGCTGCTTGTTCTGCGGTACCAAGCGGTGCTCCGAGCTGTCGGCGTCGTTCGTGCTTGCGCCGAAGTCCCTAGGGACTCCCTCGGACGCGCAGGTCACAATTCGGCAAGGCTCGGGCGGAAGCCGCCCTCAACGAGCAGCTCAGTTATATTCCGCTCACTTATGATGACGACAAGATATCGCGTTTCTTCTCGAAAGAAAACTGCGGTCGACCACACGGGACCGCTCTCCGCCGCCGCCGCCGAGGTTGGCCGCTGCCATGTTCTCAGCTGTTCACTCGCTCCTAGAGCGAGCGCCTTCCCATAATCCTCCCCGTTCCGAAATGCGATGCGACCTCCGTTTACATGGGTTCAATGAATGCGCATTCGCCGTCTCCATCCACCTCCGTCTAGCGACTTGAATGCGATGCGCTTCCTTAGTGCATGCCGTTTACATGACCCCATTCAACGCGACAATTAGATTCGATACGACTAAGTCGCATTCATGTAAACGCGGCTATTGCCTTTTTGTTTTCCAGCGATAGGTGTTAGTGGGAAACTTCGCGGTTTCGCAGCGTCGACCGCGCTTTATATCGACGCGGGCCGTTTTCGGCACTTCGCCAAAACACTCCACGGACCGCTGATAACAAGATAACAAGGAAGCAAGATAACATGCATGGCCATGAATGATAGCAAGATAGCGTGCATGATCAGTAAAACAATCCCCACCGGACAATCTGGCAGTACACTGGGATAGGTGCCCATGTGACTTATAACAATTCTCGGGAGAAACGTGAATAAAACTGCCTTAGAATGTTACGATGCATTCTTTACCAGAAAGCAAGGGGAAAGCAAGTGCGTTTCTGCCCGTCACTCCACCCGACAGACATACTTTCATTTTCTAAACGAATAGCCAGAAAGGTTGTGTGAATAGTGTGTTTGTTTCAATAAACCTTCATTTGAGAGTGCACTTCGTCTTGTCCACTTCCTTGCCCCTGTTCATTCAGCGCTTTTCGTTTAGCACGTGCGACTATTTGTACTGAAGCGGCGTGCAAAAACACGCTCCACTCTTACGCAGACAGCTAAAATGCTCCCCTCATTGTCTCCAAAACGCTATGGAATTTTCGTCCGGTGTCTTAATTGGTTTAATACGAAACGGCCTATGCGGACTCTATGTTGCGCGCTCGGACCTTTACCGCTCACCCAGTCCATCTGCTTCTAAAAATAACATTCGTTTTATCGACACTTTTCTGCTCAAGTATGCGTGCAAAGGTATGTTTCTTCTAGCGTTCAAAACGCATATCTGCATGCTCGAAAACCTATAAAATGAGGGAAATCCACAAACCTCTTCTCTCCCGATAAATTCAACACAACAATAAAAGGAGAGGCACGTTTTACTGTGCACGTACTTTTACCGTTTTGCGCGTTTTAAGCGCTCGTAGATGAGGGTACTTTTAATGGCATACTGCCATTAAAACGGCTTAATGCCATTTTTTGCATATGTGAATCTGGTAATTTTTTTTTTATTCTGAGTGACGAAAGTCCTTTTGTGTTTTTTTCTTTCAGATATTCCCTCTTGGAGTGTATTTCAACTACAAAGGGTGCAAATAAGCTGATGTCGACTGCTGAACGATAAAAAAAATACTCATCTGAATCGCTAATGGGGAGACAAAGAAATGTGTGTCGACTGAGAGAGCTCAAATGCTTGTCTAGTGTGTGAAATCAAATTATACGATATTAAGTTATTAATTTGAAATCCCATTTATAATAATATTGAACTTTTAATGATTGAACCAATTTGCAAACATAATGAGCAAACTCAAAATGAATAGAAATTAAGTTCTAAGTGACCTAACGGAATTACATTCCTAGTGAGTAAATTTAATAGAATAGATATTGGGTTTTTTTTTATGATCAAACTCAATTGACATTGAGTTTCCATTGACTCTATAAGAACACATTAGAAGCTCTATTGAAACTGACGATTTTTGCAAGGGTATGGGTCATCCCGCCTAGAGGCACTACCCGTACTAAGAGCACCACCAACCCTATAAAGCTACCGTATTTAAAGGGACAATGAAGACGATTTTATTTACTTTTTTTAAATTGTGTTTTTAGGCTTCTTGGGAACCTGGCATACTGCCCAATTTGTTATAGACATTTGTGACGCGTATTTCTGTACCTGCGAAAGAATTGAAGAAACCGAAACTGAACTATCTGCATTCTCATTTTTTGGGCCTCCAAAAACGGAGGTGACGTAGGAGTGACGTCACATGTGAATAGTCGGTCCCGGTAGTATTTAGGGCATCGAGACTCTGGTTACCGCGGCGGGTTATAGCAGCCCGGTGGCGCGGTCGTTTTGTCGGACCAACATGGACGGCAATGCCGCTCTCGCGAGCGAATTCGGGCCCCCGATCTGCCATCGCCGAGACCTCTGCGCAAGACAACGCTGTTCAACCAGAGACTTCGCAATGCTTCATCGCTTGGGAGGAGGTGAAAACTAGCGTCGCCCGAACGATCACGGGTCTTCAGTCGACCGTTTGAACATCCTTCAACAGCGCACAAATTTGGCATGACTACCGCTTTGCAGAATCCCTCGAGTGCCGCGTTCCAAAAGTAAACACGGCACCGACATCTGAAACCAGAACCAAAAGTCTCGCGCGTGTTCCGCGCTGTGTTCTTTATTTTATATATTTTGTTTGCCCATAGTTGCTCGTTGCCCGTTTCGCGTGCAGTGTAGCAAAGAGAAAAATAATTATGGAGTTTTATTTACGGTTTAGTTATCATTTTTGGATTCGATTTATAGTTTTCATGGTTATTCAAGTGGAATTAGCACAGTGTTCATAAAAACCACGAACCAAAGCGTGACCGAGGGCACGTTTCTCGTTTCGACCAATCGCTGACGCGTCTCTTGTGACGTCACGCTTCCCCGCCCCTCAGGGTCACGTGACCTCCGCTTCTGCTGGTTTCTCCCGCAACGCTCAGGGCGTCGCCTCGATCGATCCCGGTACGATTATTACCGCGACTGTTTAATTGATTTGCGCGGCACACAAGCGCCGGTTTCGGCTGAAATTTGGGCATCGTGGCCTGAGACGTGCCGGGAACCCAGTTCAATCGCCAAAAAAATATCCGAAATTGCCTTCATTGTCCCTTTAAGCGCGTTTAACAAAACAGCGAAACAAGCCACCAATTGTTTTTTTCGTTTTCTCCAGTTTTGGTGTAATGCGGCGTTCGGCCTCTACTTTTAACTGGGCGATAGATTTGCCGCTATTTATATAAAAAAATATCAGTGTGATCTGTTTCGGACGGACGCTAAAAACGGTGATTATCGGCGAAAAAAATGCAATGACAAGTGATCGTCTAATTTTTAGGGGGGGGGGGGGGGTTACAAAAAGAGGTTCTAACAGGATTGAAAGGTTTCAGAAATCGGTATTTTTTTGGTTTTGTCCGCTTTTATATTTTTGATACCAACTGTTGCTTATCGGTGTTTTTCCGTTTTAATCGATTTTGTATTTTAGAGCGCAGCTCTTAGGTGCCCATTTCCGGCTTGAGTGGCGTCGCCATCGCCGTCGGCGTAACCGTAACGCGTCGAGGTAACGCTTTTTCGTGACGCGTCGGCGTCGCCATCGGCGTAGCCGTAACGCGTTGGAGTAACGCTTTTTCGTGACGCCACGGCGTCGGCGTAACGCGTCGGCGTGGCGCGTCGCCGCCGGCGTAACCGCGCGGTGCATTATGGGAAACGTCGCATAATGCACTGTGGTGACGCCCGCGTTGCATTATGGGACGTTTCCCATAATGCACCGCGCGGGAGGGAAGAGGGACGAGGGGGAGAAGGAGGAGGGAGGAGGAAGAGAACAGGGGGAGGAGGCGAGGAGCAGGGGAGGAGTAGATGAGGAGGGAGGAGGAGAGGCATACCGTCCCCTCCGTACCCTCCCCTCCTCCTCCTCAAGAGCTGTGCTCTGATTTGGCATCACAGGGAGTTGTAAACGTCTTTCATGTTTTTTGACACTGACGGTGTATGGTCCCCTTTTACCCATCATGATTTCGAGAATTCTACCAATTATTCAGCGGACTTCGCGATACACAAAATTCTCGGTGTCGCTTCTATACCTAAATCTTTTTGAGATTTTGGGTTTTATGATGTATCTATCAACTGCTAAGTTAATAGATAGCTAAGTGTTAAGCGTCTTATTTATTTATTTCTGTAAACGGCGTGAAAACATATTTCCTTAATGAGCATTGTCAACATTGAAGAAACAAAATATGATTTTCTTTACTTTAGTCATTTCTTCATTGTGTCAAACGGGTCAAGAAACGATATCGGGTTGGAATGTTCGCGACTTTGCAGAGGCATACGGTAATACTTTGGCCCAGGTATACTCACAGACCGCCACTGATTCAGAAGCTTCTTTGTTGCGGTGAAATTGCGAGGATAAAAGGAGACTATTTCTTTCAGTCTCGCCTTCGCAAAGCTCGATGACGTAATTGTGTGGATCGAAACCAACCGTCTGACGACAGTCGAGCGTGGCTTTTGGATTGGACAAGAGAACTGCCTGAGCACTCGACTTCGGCTCGTAACAATCAAGGCCTCGGCGGACATTCGGGTAGTGGCTCGTGTCCACGGTGTGAGATACACTCTTTAGGTGAGGACACGGCGGGGCTGAACGCGCGGCGCGAGGAATCAGATAGCGTTCGTTCGACGGACATCCGAAAGGCTGCATCATTCCGCGGCCACCGTGCCCGCGGCTGACAGTGTCGCCGGCGGCCAAACGGCGAAACTGTAAGAGCGAAAAAAATTATCTCGTTGCCATGACACCCCGGTGCCGCAATGTCGCTTGCTCAGCGTCTGCCCCAAAAATATCCGCATAACAATTGACCCCGTAAGTGATGACGTCACAACAAGGCGTCTGGGTCCAAACAAACCGTTGCTAGGGACGTTGCTATGGACTAATGCATGGAGACTCCACGCGAGGCTAGATTTTTGCTTACAAGTAAGTAAATAATTTTTTGTAAGCAACCTAACTTCTTGATATCGAGTTATGAAGATGTTCTTGTTGTCTCAGTGTCGTATCGCAACGATGAAAGCCATTTCTGAAAACTTACACTCCGCTTTGCTTTGGTAGCAGACGACACGATAGATTTGCTGGCCTCTGTTGCAGCGGGCGTCTTCATTGAATTGCGTCGGTAAACGAGCGACAAAAACAAGTGCATCGCCATGGCCGTAAAGGCCTCCGCAATGTGCGTTTTTTTTTTTTTTTTGTGAAGAACTTAGCTTAGTTATGAGGGGTGAAAATGCAGTAAAATCAAACCACGTCATGCAGATCAGTTACGACGACGACCTGAAGTGCATTACCGGCGTAGTGCAGGCCAGCATGAGAAACAAATCGTACGCCGTCGAGGTAAGTCGTTTGTTATTATTATTATTGTGGCAATGTCAGGTTATTAGAGAATTGCATGTCTATCGCAATTTCGCAGTATTTTGATTTTTTTCCCCCTTGGTATACATAAAATTCCGTGGATGTGCACTTTTGGGGAAGATCTCCATCGAACCCGCGATGCGAGTACAATCTGTAATGAACTCACCTTATGTTTTTTATCCAGTTCTTTCGTGCTTTGGGGTCTTGCCGAAATCTGAAGAAACTGCAAGGGTCTTTCACCACGCGATGGGTACAACCAGGTATACGAAGCACCCTCGCATAGCGCGAGTTCGCAAACAAAATTTGGGATCTCTACCGATCGCCTGAAGTGCTTTTCTCACGGGTGCAATGCGATCTTTTAGCAGACGATCATCTCGATCGACGCCCGGACTTTCGATAAACCATATTTTGCATCGCACCCCACTATGAATTCTTATATGTGTCTAAAACTCATTATATTTCAAACAAATGCGATGTCAGAATATCGTCTTTATTCACACGATTCAGACGCCGGCGCCGGCTTGGCCGGCGAGCGTGTTACAGACGGCATATGACGGCATACTTCTTGCATTCGTCGTCTGCTGCAGGCATCTTGAGGACCGGAAGTTGCAGTCGTAAATATTTCAGAAACGAGCGATTACTGGCACACTTCTGTCGAAACATATATGACATTCAAGCTTTCTACATTTGTGATTTTTAGAAGTTTAAATCCTACTCCTGATTTTTGAACCGTCGGGTTTTCGTAGCGAAACCGAGCCACATGTATTCGTCCATAACAACGACCCTAGCAACGGTTTATTTGGACCCATGACGTCACACTTACGGACTCAATAGACCGATCTCACCAGCCAGTTTGACTACGCCACCGCTGCCGCAATGCATCGAGGGAGCTTCCGGCTTTCTGCACGTGCGACAACCTCGCTGGAACTCTGCGCGTGTGGAGCATGAGGCGGCACCAGCCGTCTTGTGCACTTCTGCCTGCCTCCTGCGAACTAAAGTTATGGCGGCGTCACGCATGCGCCGAACGCTTGGTGAGATCGGTCTATTAAGAGTCGCTTTGGACGTTTTTGCTTCGTTCCGAATTGCGGCGGAGACATTTGGAACTCCTGGCGCCGTACGCTACATGGAATGAAGAGTGAAGAAGCCGTGTGCGGCGTTTGACCACGCGTTTGACGCGGTTTCAAAGCGGTGACAATGAGCCGGAGATGATCGTCCAGAACTACAACTCAGGTCACCCTAGTTGCAAAGAAAAGGTCAGTCTGTTCAAGGTCCCATCCGACCCCACACGTCTGGAAGCGTGGGCTCAAGCAACTCCTCGTAAGCACCGTTCGCTCGGCCCTAAAGATTTTGTTTGCATCAAGCATTTCATCAACGGCACGATTGTGAAAGGACGATACTTCGCTTTGCTGTAGAGATGTTGTCCCCGCGATGTTTTGCCAAGAAAATATGAATCCCAATATTAGGTGTTTAGTGTCTGATGCTCACGAGCCTGAGACCTAGAAAGGAATGAAATTTTAGGGAAGCGCCGACACATACCCGCTTAGCCCGTTTGAATACCGCGCCAAATGCCTCAGTTTTAGTGTCTTAATAAAACTGCCCTCGCTGCCGTTGAGCCACGAAACTAAAACAAACGACGAATCTATGCCTAAGCAACACACATACTACAAGTGCCGGGTTATAAGGAACGCACCGCATGCACAATACGACTTTTTAAAAACGCGTTTCCCATTGAAAAGCGCAGGAGACAAGGCCCTCCGACCCACGGGTCGACGAGTCATCTGCCGGCGCCGCTTGAAACCATAGTGAGATAGAGAAAGAGAGAGAGTGAAAAGCGAACTTTATCTGCACTGCGCTAGGAGCGCGCTGTCCTCACCTGAAGAGTATTATCTTACTCCGTGCTCGTGTCCAACAACTGCGGTGAAGAGAATAGCCGAACTCTAAAGGCCGGTTCAGACACTTGCGTTTGAGTGCGCTTGACTGCGTTGCGTCGAAAACCGAAAGAGAGTCACCGGCACATCTGTGCTTCGTATGAAGCGTGGAATCCAATTCAAGGAATCATCTTAGCACGCGATATAAGCAGCAGGGATGTCCTGGTTTCTCGCAGCCGAAACGCAGTCAAACGCAGTCAAACGCAGTCAAACGCAACTGTCTGAACCAGGCTTAAGAATGCCTGAACCTCAGCTCGCGTTTTCTACTTTGCAATGCCCAGCACGTGGCTATGATTAACGTTGGCGTCATAGGATAGGCATCAGGCCACGTGGCCACTTATTCTGGTTTCCCGATTGAGGGGATGAACGATGCTCATATTTCTCGAATTTTTTTGGCGACTTCAATTGCCTAGAAAAAAAATAACTAAGACAAGTTTTTTCAGGTATTAAAGTTAGGGAGTGATTCTAAGTAGCATTTGGCGGAAGTAGAAAAATCGTTTCACGGTTCCTTTAGCACGAAATAAACTACCCTAGTAATCCATTACTTTGTGACTCAAAACTGATGTGGGCGTTTCAGAGTGAATTGTGCTTGTGCACTGTAAATTATAAATATCGACAAGGCCATTAGAAATAACCTTTTGTTTATAACAATGTTCATTGATTCATTGTCCAGCGCTTTGCTAGCGCATTAATCAAAGTACAAATTTGTTGTTTAGCGATATGTTTCCAACGTCCCCAGAAAATAAATTCACACTTAAAGCGATAACAATTGAAAATTGGCCTTTTAGTGGGATACAGGTGAGCACTGGTTTAATTAACGTTTACAAGCTGGTTTTTAAGAGCCCTTTGGTCTTAATTAACGTGCTGGCAGTATGTGTGAAAAATGAGTAAGTGTTTTTCGCATTGGAAAAGTAACTTACGCTTTCCTAAAGTTCCGACTGTACCAGAATGTAGCGCTAGCAATATACCTATAGCTAAATTACCCAAGCTAGAGTGCCTCAATGTCCTTCTGTTTAGGGTGATGCCATCGTTTGTAGTACCCGATGCCGACAGCACGCGCTCACAGGGAAAATACAAAGAAATCGCAGAAAACAAAATGTCGCCGTAGCACAGTCAGCGCTACGAGCGCGTGCAGGGACACGCTCTTTCACGCGCTTCAGAACAAAAAATAAAAATAAGCGTTAGAAACAAAATGGCCAGATGTCATCACCCCAAGCAAAGCGCACATGAAGGCACCCTAACCCAAGCATCAAGGAAAATGCAGGGATTGCTGTTCCACGCGCCACACGCACACGCCGTCCCCATATAAAATATTCGAAGTAAATAACCAAAATAAAGCGTTGACGAACGCGCGTGCAAGGTGCAATTTGTAGATGGTTGAGCGTGTTGGTTTCTAATTTACGATAATGAAAGAGGGACATTGAAGACAAACAGACAAGTTTGTCTGTTTGTCTTTAATGTCCCTCTTTCCTTATCGTAAAAAGGGTGCAATTTGTTTTAGGCATTTGCTTTTGAAAAGTTACTACTGCTGAGGCCAGCATGTGCTTCGCGTGGAACACCAATCCCTGTATTCTCCTTGATGCTTGGGTAATTTAGCAATAGGTCTATTGGGACCAGGGCCGGCTTACAAGGAACAGCGTTTCAGCAGAAACTGAATGAAAGAAAGCACTGCCAAAGCCAGTGCACGGGCTGAACGGGACTAAAACCGAGTTTTAAGAGGCTCGCGCGCCCCAGCCTTAAATTTGCACTGTACTTTCTTTCACCCAGTCTCAGCTGAAACACTGTTCTAGCAAGCCGGCCCAGATTTCAAAGTTAGTTACAAAACTTACTGCTGATATAAAAGTTAAGAACGATTTATCCTAAATTTGCATTGTTGCTGCCGATATCAGTTCTTGCAGCAGAAACTACACATTACAAATGTTTACACCCTTAAGGGCATAAATCAGCTTGTCCCAGGGCTTGTTATAGACCGTTCCATTAGGGTCATAGCAGAGAGGGTAAAAGAGAAAAAAATGCACTCCCCCTGTCACCCTGCATGTCGTCTGCTCCGCCGAGTGGGCTGTAGCTAGCGTCCGGCTGGCGTGCAAACTCTGTTTAAAATCGCGTCATTTTGGAACTTTTAAGCGCAGTTGCGCAGATTTTGGTCTGCCAGTTATCGTGTAATACTATGCTAGATAAAAAGACTCACAGGATCCAATTGCGCTGTTACCTGCGTGCAAATAAAAAAAAAAAATAGGGAAAACTGTGTCAGATTGGCCGGTCTCTCTGGCGATAAGTAAATCCAGTTGCTGTACCTTTTTTTACTATACAAAGTTCGTACTCGTGTAGGCCTTTAGCGACCATGAGTGGAAGTCTGAAATAATAAATAAAAACGTGCTCTCCTGCCGCAATACACGCAGTAGTTGAGGGTAGTACTGCCGGGTGACTCAACTGCTATTTAAGTAACGGAAAAAAGATATGCTGGTTGATCATTTACAGAAATAGAACAACAGAGAGCTATAGGATGATTTTGGAGTAGACATAACTATTCTAAGAACGCGAACCACTTCAGAACGGCAGCCACGAGCGAGAGTTCGATGTTCCGTACAGCCCGCCGATACAGCTCAAAGATGGAGAACGGCAACCTCCCGGTTTGTCGTCTGCTAGTGGAGTCGGGCGCGTGCACTCTCTATCGTTTTACCCCGCCGAACCCGCTGAATTTCCCGGATGTATGGAGAGGGCGCTGCGGTCGAACAAAATGGTGCCGCCCAGAGAGTGCTAAATGGAATGGTCTATAGTAACACTGTTAGAGTTAGGAGGCCTGTGAACGCCCTAAAAGTAGGATGCTGGCGCAGCATTCTGGGGATATTATTTTACGAGCAACACGTTTACAAGCAGCAAGCACCACAGGCACTTCTTACATGCGCATAAACGGCTAATACAGACGCAATGAATCGCACACGACACAGGATGCCCATAAACAGCAAATACAGACGCAGTTAATCACAGCCGACATAGGAATCATGACCCTGTCGATCGCAGTGACCGCCTCCGCAATTTCGAAGGTTGTATGCGCTTGCTTTGTTGCCGTCAAAATTTAAGGTAGAGCATAATAGATCTAAGCTCAAGGAATGTATCTTCAAGTGGAAAGCATTGGTAGACAGGCAATAAGTATACAGCATAGTCGCTAAAACAGGCTGTTTGAAGCAGGCGCCAATGCAGAGAACACCCTTCAAAATGAAGGGTATGCGGAGTGTCAGTCGTCTGCTTCTTGCGCAGGAGTTGCAGTGACGTTAGAACGATGCCGAGCTCTGATTAACTTCGATTGAGAGGATAGTGGGTAGACCTCACTTCTAGACGCCTTGAAGTCTACCCAATATATATATATATATATATATATATATATATATATATATATATATATATATATATATATATATATATATATATATATATATTTATTTATTTATTTATATATATTTATATATATATATTTCAATCTGCCAGTAAGAGTTCGGCGTTTTGACATCATCGCAACCCCTGTGCAAAAAGCAGACGAACTTGCGCTCCGCATTTTTTTTTAGCGTAGCATTATTTTCTACACCCTATTTACACTCTTAAAATAAAGGGTGTTCCATGCAACACCTCCCTATCTTACAATTAAAAAAATGTGTTACTTGAAATAAAGATGCCGAAAGGGTGCAGCTATAAGTGCAAGTCTCTGGAACACCTTTTCTTACACTTTGAGTGTAAAATTACTTCGTCTGTATTTATTTACCCTCAATTGCGGGATCTGTTGGGTGCCATTTCTATCCCAAGAAACATTTACTTTTGATTGAACTTTTGATTGAAACTTTTGATTAAGATAACGACAGGTCCCCAAATATTGTCATCTACATTATCCCAACCTCTAACGCTACATGGCTGATAATTCGGAGATTTCTAGTTGATTTTTTTTTTTGCGACGGAGTCACGGAGAAAAGCTTACCGAACAAGGGCTTGTCGGAGAAAAGCTCACTCACTTTTGCGCGGGTCCGGAGAAAAGCTCACCAGTTTTTTTACAGACTCGAAGAAAAGCTCTCCTTGAGTTCAATTTTTATTTAAAGTGGCCGTTATCATGTGCATTTTTATGTGTTGAAGTGAACAACTTGTTCCCATATTCTGGGACTGGGTTGAAAATTTTAGAGCAGGAGTTTACCAAACGCTACAGGCGCGTCAAGCTGGCGGTAAACATTTCAGTAAACGGCGCTGTGCAGAGATTGTTCAGCTTTCATGTCGACTGTTTCGCGTGACTGCTGCCATATTTACTTCTGGCGCGTGTAATCATAATAGCAAAAAAATATAAAGTTCTCTTTCACTTGCTGATCGGAAGAACTTAGACATGAAAGCATATACCTTCTTATATAAGTGATGAAATGTCGAGAGAGAGAGAGAGAGAGAGAGAGAGAGAGAGAGAGAGAGAGAGAGAGAGAGAGAGTTGGCAGTGCAGTGCTGGCTACTACATAAAAGGTAATGCAATCTAAGAACTAGTCAAGCTGCAGCCTATTGCGTTAGTTTTCTTTTCCCCCGGCAATCTTTTAATTATTGTTCTATAGAAAGTATTCATTTTATTTTTGTCGTGGAACCAGACACGTTGTATAAGCAGCACTTGAATAACAAAAACTGCACTGGTGAAGTAAAAAACAACAACATGTATATACACCATTCATAAATAAATAAAGGACGACAACCAACTAACCAAGACTGTTGGAAAGCGCCAAGGCACCCGTTTATGCTTCCTTGTGTCGTTTGAATGTGCCAGGATTCAATGAAAAGTCTATGCCGGGGGTCAATCTCTGCGTCGATAATGCTGGTGTCATTGAAAGCAATCCCGTGATCTCTGACGTCGCAGTGCTCAGCGACTGCGCTGCGCTCGTGGTGAAACTTGCGCACGTCGTTTTTGTGTAGGCGGATTCTTTCATTAATAGTTCTTCGTCTCGGCAATGTAGCTGGCTGGGCATACCGCGCAAAGGGATCTTATAAACCACCGCCTTGCGTTTTTCTTTTTTTCTTTCGGCGGGGAATTCTTTGGACGGGGAATGAGCCGTCCGAGCGTGGACATCGGCTTGTGGGCCACGTTGATTCCTTTTTTGGCTAGCACGCGTGCCAGCGCATCGCTTCTTCCTTTGATGTAGGGTACGCAGATGCGCGAGGTTGAGCGGGGCTGCGTACCTGCTCGTGGTGCATACACCATCCAACGTTTTGAATGAGCGTATTTTAGTTGAGTGAAGGCTCAGATCACATATTCGTAGGTGAGATTTTCTCCACATCCGAAGATTTTGCAGTGAGCCTCCGGTGAGCTTATATCCAGTCAGCTTATCTCCACGGTGAGCTTTTCTCCGGTGAGCTTTTCTCTGCCGCCCTTTGTAACGCAAGAAACGTTTTTTTTTTTACAGACATGGGTTAACTTATAATTAGGGCTGGGCGTCGATTCAAAATTTTAATCCAATTAATCGCCACCGTCTCATCGATTATTAGTCGATGAATCTGTCGTTCATTCCCATGCACAATTTTATCAAAAAAGTTTAAAGCAATTTTTTATGGTAAATGTGATTCACGGCGCAATACACAATTTTGGATTTTAAATCAACCATGATGTGTTGTTGAGAACGGTCAAAAGACACCCACACTCCTAGGTTATTACTTGAGCCACAGAGGTTCGGCGTTTGGTTGATTGGGTTGAAGAGGTTCATTGATATTCTCCGGTAATAGCGAACGCCCTTCATTGTTCACGATAGTCTCTGCTGTGCTAAACGGACACTCACACAGCGTTGAGGTGGCTACGAAACATAACCATCTTTAGTAGAGTTACAAATCTGTCCCCTACAGTTTACTTTAGGTCGAAAAGTACTCTAACATTTGCCTTCATACGTGTGTACTCGTCCATGTCTGCGTGGTGAATGCGTTGATTTTTTAGTTTTTTGTCTGTTCCTAAACGTTTGCCCGATTAAGTGGTTAAGAACGTTAATCGCAATTAAAGCATTAATCGATTAATCGGTAGGTTAATCGATCAAATGACCAGCCTTACTTATCCTATTTTTTGTAACAGACACACGTTTGGCGGGAAGCAAGTATCCGTGGTGTGAAACGCATCCTTGGTCGCCGACTCGACGGAACTCACTCGTGCACCGCGACCTGACACGTGACCACGTCGAGAAGCGTCCAGAACAGAGTCAGCACGAAAGCCACCATGACCTGGAAGTGACGGCCACAGTATATACACAGCAATAATGCTCCGACGTATACCAATAATTGTAGCGGGCGCGTATTCGAAAAGCTGGTTGGAGTAAGTCACCAGGCCAATGTTGGCACTCTGATTGGCGTGTTTTCACGGACGTCACCTCTCCTGGTTTACGGGGTGATGAGAGGAAAGGGGGGTTGGGGTGGGGGTGGGGGGCTAAGGTCTTAGTCGACTGTAGGATTCGACCCAAAAATGTTTTGGCTCGGCCGCAGGGCGCGAGCTCGGCAACTCATACGAAGCTGTAAGACAAAATATTAAGGAACTTTACCCCCAACACTCTCCTACCTCCCCCCATAGACCTTGCAATGTGACGTCCGTTAAAAAGCACGCCAATCAAAGTGCCAAAATTGGACTGCAGACCTACTCCACAAGTTTTTCCTGATGCGCGTACGGGCGCGCCGGTTCGATAGAAATAATAGGGAGTTTTAGGGAACCGTCTTCTCAGATCCGATACGGTACGATAGGCCCTCCGGTACGAACTGCGCATGCGCTACCGCAGAAGACACTCACATGCGCAGTTCGTACTGGACGGCCCATCGTACCGTATCGAATGTGCAAAAACGGTTCCCTAAAACTCCCTATTAGGGAGTTCTAGGGAACCGTGTTTGCACATCTCATAGCGTACGATGGGCCCTCCGGTACGCACTGAGCATGCGCTACCACAGAAGACTCTCATATGCGCAGCTTGTCCCGGAGGGCCCGTCGTACCGTATCGGATCTGAGCAGACGGTTCCCTAAAACTCCCGAATAGAGAGTTTTAGGGAACTGTTTTTGCACATCCGCTACAGTGCGATGGGCCCTCGGGTACGAACTGCGTATATGTGAGAATTCTGTGGTAGCGCATGCTCAGTGCGTACCGGAGGGCCCATCGTACGCTATGAGATGTGCAAACACGGTTCCCTAGAACTCCCTAATAGAGAGTTTTAGGGAACCGTTTTTGCACATCCGCTACAGTGCGATGGGCCCTCGGGTACGAACTGCGCATATGTGAGAATTCTGTGGTAGCGCATGCGCAGTTCGTATCCGAGGGCCCATCGTACCGCATCGGATGTGCAAAAACTGTTCCCTAAAACTCTCTAATGGGGAGCTTTAGTAGATCGTTCCGATACCTCCGATAACGATACGATGCGTGCGCAAAGGCTGAGGCGGAGCATTGGGTATCATTATCGAAGTCGTAGGAACGATCTAATAAAACTCTCTAACGAAACCGGACTTTTTGTTCCGCATAAATGAACTACCACTCGCTGAAATCGGAAACTCCGAAAAATGGGGCAGCGGCGGTAATATAAAGCCAAAGGTTGAGAACAGGACCTTGCTTAGATCATTGTTCTGCGTCTTGCCTGGCTTGGGCATGGAAACTACCCACGAGAGATTCCACTCTTGTGGAAGATTTTAGTAACATGTCTGATGCGCATCTCTTATTTATTTATTATTGAACAGGTATATTATTTATTTATTTTATTTATCAATACTGCAATCCCCTAGCAGGGATTTTAGCAGGGTGGGTTTACAATGTGAAAGTACAGATACATAGCTGGCACAAAAGGACAAAAATACAAAATGTAACATAAAGAATTAAAAAAAAAACACACACGAGAAAAAACAATATTAACTAAGGTGGGAGGCAAATAATGTCAATGATGGCTGCAAAACTACATCATTAGTAAGGTTATTCCAATCGATTATTGTTCTTGGAAAAAAAAAGAATATTTGAAGCAATTATTGCGTGCGCGGAAAGGAGTTCTATTTAAGTCATGCCTCTGTCTGGTCGCATATCCAGAAGAAAAGGAAACTAGTTGAGATGTATCAATTTTATAATGACCTTTAATTAATTGAAACAGAAGCTTGAGACGAGAATGACGATTTCTTTGTGTTAATGGTAGTAGGTTGGCCCTTGCTAAAAGCTCGGTTACAGAAGTACGTCCAAAGCTGTTGTATATAAAGCGAGCGGCCTTTTTCTGTACGCTATCAATTTTATTAATATTAGTCGTGGTGAAAGGGTCCCAAATAATAGCAGCGTAATCTAACGTTGGCTGAACAATTGATTTATATGCTAGAAGGCGAACAGGAGGGGTAGCAAGTTTCAAAGCTCTCTTGAGAAAGAACAACTTACGAATTGCGTTAGCTCTTACGGAATCAATGTGCTGCGCCCAAGTAAGGTTATTTGAAATCCACAGACCTATAGGTACTTATGGTGTGTTACCTCGGAGAGAAATGTATTATTAACAAAGTAATTGAACTTTAATGGGAGTTTTTTGTTAGTGATTCTCATAAAGACAGTTTTGTCATAGTTAATACACATCTGCCATGCATCACACCAAGCAGCAACTTTTTAAAAAGCACTGTTTAGCAACAACTGATCTGCAATACTATCTATTTCTGAGTAAATTACACAATCATCAGCATATAGTTTAATTTTAACCGGAATGTCTTGCACGATGTCATTAATAAATATTAAAAAAGCAGTGGTCCAAGAACAGACCCTTGGGGAACGCCAGAGTCAACGGAAAGTTTGTTAGAACAACATTCGTTAAACACTACAAATTGCTGTCTATTAGAAAGGTACGCCGAAATCCATTTAATTAACTAGGTGTTCTTGAGTATCTTATCTAGCTTGTACAGTAACTTTTCATGAGATACCTTATCAAATGCTTTTGTAAAGTCCATAAATATTGCATCTGTCTGTTTCCGGTTATTGATTGATGTTGAAAAATCGTGTATCGTTTCAATTAGCTGAGTACATGTTGAGTAGCCTTTTCTAAACCCATGCTGATGTTTAGTTAGGATATTGTATTTATCGAGAAACTCTGATATATGGCTATGTATTATATGCACCAAAAGCTTGCAACAAGTTGATGTCAATGAAATAGGACGGTAGTTTTTGATGCAATGCTTGTTCCCATTCTTATGGAGCGGTTTTACTCTGGCAGTTCCCCAATCGTCTGGGACTTGGCCCTCGTACAAAGATCTTAAGAATAATATATACAAATACTTAGATACCCATTCCGCATACCTCCTTAAAAATGCTTTGGGAATGTTGTCGGACGCACAGGATTTCTTAATATCCAGTTTTAGAAGCATGTTCAATATGCCATGTTCACTAATGACAACATCAGAAATGGGTGGGAAATGAGCATCAAAATTTGGTATAACATCATTGTCTTGCGTGAAAACCGATTTGAAATGTTCATTAAATGCATTTGCAATTTTTCTATCATCATCAACCTGAATACCATCAATTTCAAAAACATCAAACGATCTAGAAGGTGGAGATATTAATCGCCAGAATCTCTCAGGAGACGTGGTTATGAAATGCGGTAATGATTCGCCGTAATAATGTTGTTTGTCTATAGCTAATTGATTTTTAAGCTGAGTGAAAATATTAGAAATGTTTTCATTGAATTTTTGTGTGTCCACGCATGTCTTCTTTTTTCTTTTTAGTCGCTTTAATTCCCTCCGCAGCTGTAATGTCTCCCGAGATATCCAGGGGTTATTTTTATTCTTTCTTACAATGCATGGTACAAATCGTTCAATGCATTCATTTACAATACCTTTGAAGCAGTTCCAAAGCTCATGTGTATTGGCAGTGCTGTTTTCAAAAGCGTCAAAGTTGAAAGAAAGCATGTCTACAATGGAAACGTTGTCGGCACGAGAGAAGTTTCTGAAACACAAAGTTTTGTCATCTCGGTCCACAGAAACGTCATCTATGGTCAATAAAACCGCCTGATGATCGGAAATTCCAGGTACTACCTCACATTTAGTATTACCAGAAATCATTCCACTTACAAAAAAAAAAAAGGTCAAGTATCGGTTTATCACCAAGATAACCGATATTTCTTTCTTTCTTGCAGAGAAGGTGTTTTTTTTCCTTTGAAATATAATATACTACAGGCGCCTACAATGTCATTTCTTGGTAAGATAAATATCTGCCTTAGGTGGACGCCGGCTCTTAGCGAAATTTTGTTTTTGTCTTTTATAACTTTTCATACAGGCAACGTCGTGTTCTCAAACCTTCGCATTCTACCACAGGCGGCAGCGTCTCGTTGGGGAGTTTGAAGAGTTTCAGTAGATCGTTCCGATTACTCCGATAAAGATACCCAACTTTTGCGCACGCGTCATATCGTTATCAGGTGCCGTTATCGGAGTTACCGAAACGATTTACTAACACTCTATTCTCACCGAGTTGCAAAATTCTGCAGCGCGCCGTTTCTTTCCGCGGGCCGAAGAGAGTTTCGATTTCTCGATCGGACTGGATACTTCGTAGCGTACTCCCTTTGGTCCTGGTTATCGTCCCCCGACAGCGGCACCTCACCGACTCGCTTACGTGGTTCTGCGTCCAAGAAAAGGCCGTAACGAAAAAGCCTGCTCGGCGCCGGAGCCGATGGAGCGAAACTTCTTCTTTGGACGATTGTGGCGCGTGGTTGTTGGGGTAGGATTGGATTGGATTGGATTATGGCGGCTGAACCCTTTTTATCGGCACTCTGTTCCCCGATATTGGCGTGGGTGCCGCCATCTTGGTGCTTGTGCAGAGCCATAGCCTCCTCTATACTCACAAAGCCTGGCAGTTCGACGACGGAGCCATAGAGTGCCCGGTCGCAGATTTGGAGCGCGAGGACCTGGTAGCAGAGAGCATTTCTGGTATTCAGCGCACAGCTTTTGCAGCGGCGAGGACCCGAAACATGGTTTTCAAACCCGACGAGAAAAGAAGCGGTAGTACAAAAAACGCGAGGAGCACGAGCGGACATTCCATCGCTCGGGAGAAGTATGTTTCGGCGTCTCGCCGCATCGGGGCGCCCGCTACATGCCTCTCCTCTCATACGTTCTCTACCGCACTACCGTTTCACTTTCGGTGGCCGCGTCTCGTGGCGATCTGCCAGGCTTTGTCAGTATAGAGGAGGCTATGGCAGACCATACTATAGGAGGTACTCACTGGCCGCCATATTTGAGGTCACTGTTTAGAGCGCATGCTCAGAACGAGCTTGCATTAATAGGCTGCCAAGACCGGCATTCTTGGTGGTGCGGAATGCACGTGGCGAAAGAACTGTGGAAGCTCGCGTTCAGCACGCGCTCCGCAGCCGAGCACACCGCTATGGCCGCCAGTGAATACTCCCTATTGGCGGTGAGATGTTTTGGTGGCGCCCTCCTATAGTTACCTTTCGTGACGTCATTGACCCCGTAAGTGATGACGTCACAACAAGGCGTCTGGGTCCAAACAAACCGTTGCTAGGGACGTTGCTATGGACTAATGCATGGAGACTCCACGCGAGGCTAGATTTTTGCTTACAAGTAAGTAAATCATTTTTTGTAAGCAACCTAACTTCTTGATATCGAGTTATGAAGATGTTCTTGTTGTCTCAGTGTCGTATCGCAACGATGAAAGCCATTTCTGAAGACTTACACTCCGCTTTGCTTTGGTAGCAGACGACACGATAGATTTGCTGGCCACTGTTGCAGCGGGCGTCTTCATTGAATTGCGTCGGTAAACGAGCGACAAAAACAAGTGCATCGCCATGGCCGTAAAGGCCTCCGCAATGTGCGCTTTTTTTTTTTTCTGTGAAGAACTTAGCTTAGTTATGAGGGGTGAAAATGCAGTAAAATCAAACACGTCATGCAGATCAGTTACGACGACGACCTGAAGTGCATTACCGGCGTAGTGCAGGCCAGCATGAGAAACAAATCGTACGCCGTCGAGGTAAGTCGTTTGTTATTATTATTATTGTGGTTGTCAGCCTGTCAGGTTATTAGAGAATTGCATGTCTATCGCAATTTCGCAGTATTTTGATTTTTTTTCCCCCTTGGTATACATAAAATTCAGTGGATGTGCTCTTTTGGGGAAGATCTCCATCGAACCCGCGATGCGAGTACAATCTGTAATGAACTCACCTTATGTTTTTTATCCAGTTCTTTCGCGCTTTGGGGTCTTGCGGAAATCTGAAGAAACTGCAAGGGTCTTTCACCACGCGATGGGTACAACCAGGTATACGAAGCACCCTCGCATAGCGCGAGTCCGCAAACAAAATTTGGGATCTCTACCGATCGCCTGAAGTGCTTTCTCACGGGTGCAATGCGATCTTTTAGCACACGATCATCTCGATCGACGCCCGGACTTTCGATAAACCATATTTTGCATCGCACCCCACTATGAATTCTTATATGTGTCTGAAACTCATTATATTTTAAACAAATGCGATGTCAGAATATCGTCTTTATTCACACGATTCAGACGCCGGCGCCGGCTTGGCCGGCGAGCGTGTTACAGACGGCATACTTCTTGCATTCGTCGTCTGCTGCAGGCATCTTGAGGACCGGAAGTTGCAGTCGTAAATATTTCAGAAACGAGCGATTACTGGCACACTTCTGTCGAAACATATATGACATTCAAGCTTTCTACATTTGTGATTTTTAGAAGTTTAAATCCTACTCCTGATTTTTGAACCGTCGGGTTTTCGTAGCGAAACCGAGCCACATGTATTCGTCCATAACAACGACCCTAGCAACGGTTTGTTTGGACCCATGACGTCACACTTACGGACTCAATTACCTCGCGAACAACAAGTTCGATGGTGTTTGTAATGAGCATGGCGGAAGCCTGTAATCATTGCGCTCTGAAAGCAACACTGCCAACACCGTCAAAATTGAAGTTCTTCCATTCCTCTTATTTCCGCCGATGGAAATCCTTTGCTGACGTTGTAGTCAGCATTCGGCCTATCCTGGAAGACCGATCACAGCGACGCTTTTGATCGCTCACGTCGCCAATACTCTGTTTCCCCTTATGATGTACCGCAGTAAAGGCTACAAGCGCGAGCTCCTTGCTCTAGGGCACATCTCGGCGGCACAAGCGCTCCCAACGCCATGAGCTCGCGCTCCTAGCCTTCTCTGCGGTACAACATAAGGTGAAACGAAGTATAGAGTCAACACCTCCCGCTAGAGTGTACTAGAGGGTACCAGAGCCGTTTATTGAGAGAGTTTGGCCATACATTGGTTTAAATAGGCGAGCATCTCGGGCCAACCACAGGCCGCGAAACAGCCCCTAGCGGTGGTCGCGTGCTCTAAATATGTGCCACGACTATACTTCGTTTCACCTTATGTGCGAGCGAAGGCAAAACTGGAAGCGCGAGCACGGAAGCTCCGTGCGTTCAGGCTTTGCTCGAGCGCGCGAGCTGGGGAGAAATGCAAAAAGCGCTGGTCTCGCGCTTCTAGCTTTGGCTTCGCTAGCAGGTAAAGTGAAACGAAGTATAATTTGAGCCGTGCCGAGCGGAACTCCGCGTCTCAAGACGCTCGCGCACCCCACCCTTTGCACTGCTTTCTTTCAGCCAGTCTCAGGACGCTGTTCTAGCGGTGCAGACAAAGGCATGGGCACGAGCGCGTGGCTTTGGAAAGTGCCTCCTATGCACGAGGTCTCGTACGAACAATAGCGTTTCGCTGAGCTAGGCTCACGCGCCTGTGCCTTTGTCTTCACTGCCGACATTTGTGAGATGGAGTAGAGGTCTCCTGATTGGTCGACGCTCTGTCACAAATTTAGTTTACGCTCTAAGCGGGGGGGGGGGGGGGGGGGGGAATATTCGGCGCTGGCGGCGGCCTTTGCTCCGCCTATTGTCCAAACTCTCCTAATATACGGCTCTGGAGGGTACGAGTGGAACGAGCCAGAGCCGTATATTAGGAGAGTTTGGACAATAGGCGGAGCAAAGGCCGCCGCCAGCGCCGAATATTCCCCCCACGCTTAGAGCGTAAACTAAATTTGTGACACAGCGTCGACCAATCAGGAGACCTCTACTCCATCTCACAAATGTCGACAGTGAAGACAAAGGCACAGGCGCGTGCGCCTAGCTCAGCGAAACGCTATTGTTTGTACGAGACCTCGTGCATAAGAGGCACTTTCCAAAGCCACGCGCTCGTGCCCATGCCTTTGTCTGCACTGCTAGAACAGCGTCCTGAGACTGGCTGAAAGAAAGCAGTGCAAAGGGTGGGGTGCGCGAGCGTCTTGAGACGCGGAGTTCCGCTCGGCACGGCTCAAATTATACTTCGTTTCACTTTACCTGCTAGCGAAGCCAAAGCTAGAAGCGCGAGACCAGCGCTTTTTGCATTTCTCCCCAGCTCGCGCGCTCGAGCAAAGCCTGAACGCACGGAGCTTCCGTGCTCGCGCTTCCAGTTTTGCCTTCGCTCGCACATAAGGTGAAACGAAGTATAGACCTTTCCAATGTTTACAAAATCACAGTCCAGCGTGCGATCTTCACAGCCCAGCACGTGCGTGTTCGTCGCTTCGGAAAGCGAGCAAAGCACGCGCCATACGCACGAACGCTCAAAATGGCACCAGCCACAAGCTCGTTTTTGGAAAGGTCTATAGTCGTGGCACAAATTTGGAGCACGCGACCACCGCTAGGGGCTGTTTCGCGGCCTGTGGTTGGCCCGAGACGCTCGCCTATTCAAACCAATGTATGGCCAAACTCTCTCAATAAACGGCTCTGGAACGAGCTATTAGCCCCGTGCGCGACCGAAAGCGTCGCTGTGGTCGGCCTTCCACGATTGGCCGAACGCTGACTATGACGTCGGAAAGGGGATTTATCAAGGACGGAAATAAGAGGAATGAAAGAACTTTAATTTTGACGGTGTTGGCAGTGTTCCTTTGAGAGCGCAATGATTTCAAGCTTCCACCATGCTAATAACAAACACCATCGAACTTGTTGTTTGCAAGGTAATGACGTCACAAGGGGAAACCACAGGAGGGCGCCACCAAAACATCTCGCCTCTCATGCTTTCAGTTGCACCTCAAAATGTGGAAAGCGATCAGGTAAAACCAAGCCACTTTGATCGTAGCGCCACCTTCGCTGCGATCAAGCAACGACACAGGCCGAGGTCATATTGTATTTTTTATGATTATGACGTCAGAGGTAACGTCAAAGCACCACGACACGACGACGAAACGACGTCAACGTCGACGACGTTACGCGACGCCAAGATACTGTCGTAAGGCCGTCGTGGCATCGCGTCGCGTCGAGGACGAAGCCGTTTGGCGACATCAAGTCGCCGTCGTAACGCGGTCGTGACGTCGCGTTGAGGACGACGCCGTCACGCCACATCAAGCCACCGTTGTGACGCGGTCGTGACATCGTATCGCGTTGAGGACTACGCCGTTACGCGACATCAGGTCGCCGTTGTGACGCGGTCATGACGTCGCGCGCCACATCGAGGACGACGTGGACGTGGTCGCCGATGTCCCACGCCACGTCAAACATCGCTATGACGTCACGTTAACGTTGTCCTGAAGTCATCGTGAGCGCCAACGTCACGACGAAGTCTTGACGTCGTGTAACGTCGTCGACGATGACGTCGACTTCGTGAAGCCGTCGGGACGTCTTCGCGACGTCGAGTTGTGTCATGTCGATAACGACGTCTTAAAACAGGGTCAAATAAGGTAAAAGAAGCAGAAACAAATGCATCCCGTTTTCTAAGAGAAGATGATAAGGGTGCAGCAACGAACGAGGATGCTTGTGGCAATAACACCTTCACATATTATCACATCCCTTTTAGTGGATTTTAGGGCAGTCGGAGCGTTGTCTCGTGTTGTGACATTATGAAAATGGTCGTAGTCATTATAACCGAGAAGGACATTGTTCATTCTTGTCTGTGCACTTACCGCCTCGAGCCTCGCCCTGCCTTCGATCGCAAAGAAAAAACAAAGGGACTAAAAAAAGCGGATATAACTTGCCCCCCCCCCCCCCTTTTTTTTTTTCTTATATTTGTAGAAATGTTCATTTGGATTTTTTGACATTGTTGTTAGGATCTAAAAAAAAAAAAAATTCAAGGGCTTAGTGTTGCAAAAAAAAAAAAAAAAAAAGGCTTTGCGGAACTGAAGAGTGCCAAGACTCCCTTTGCGGTGTCACTGCGCTCGACTTTACCAAAATAAAAACAACCCTTTCCTTAAGCCGGGGGGGGGGGGGGGGGGTCCTGAAAAAAAATGTAAGGGATTACAAGGAATTCGTTACGTAAAAATGTAAGGGAATTACTTTAAAATTACTCTAGAAAATATGTAATTATTCCGTTACAAAATTACTGATAAATGTAAGGGATTACAAGTAATTTCGTTACTTGTAACGGATTACGTACAAGTCTGATCTTGACCAGTGTGCCGGTCGAGCTTGGCATTGGAACGAAACGCGTTTTTCATAAAAAGCTGCTAATCCGAACCAACCATTTCGTCGTTTACCCTGAGACTGGTTTTTTTTTTTTAGAACTGTCTTTTAGAACCTGTCTGTTTTTCTGTTACTTTTGCTCTTCTAAAAAAAACCCCAGTCTCAGGGTAAACGACGAAATGGTTGACTTCCACCAGCTAGCCTGTACTATGACTCTTTTTTCGTTAATCCGAACCACTTTGCTCGTAGCGCCCACTCGGGTGCTACGAGTGAAGTGGCTTGGATTAGCCGTTTCTTTCCACATGCGGAGGTACCAAACTAGCACTCCGGTGGCCTCACTCGTCCTTCCTAGTACACTCTAACCATACGCAACCACTAATCTCCCCTGATCAATGATCTTCACTATAGCGGAGATCATTGTACGCAACTGCCGACTGTCATGATCCGAAAGCGCGACTTCGTCAGCATTGAATTTAGTGTTAGAAAGCTCATGTAATGTTGCTTTGCTCTGTCGTTACTCTGAAGCGTAGCTTATTTAGTGGCACTGGTCTATACCAACGTTGGTCCATAATTAAGGTGCAACACCCCCCCCCCCGCCCCCCCTTGGTTAGTATGACTCTGAACCAACAGATAACGGTAGGATCGCCTTGCAGGCGATCCTACCGCCATTTGTGACACCACAGGGTGTCACAAAAGAAAATTTACACGGTCTTTTTTACCAAACAAATAAACTAGGCATCGCCGAACGCTCATTTTCCGCCCAAAGGTAGAGCCAAAGGTCACAACCAGATGCCAAAGTTTCAGCCCGATTCGATAACTTGATCAAAAGCTATAAGTGATTTTTTGAAAATTTCAACGGGAAAATGGAGCCCATTTTTGCCCGTTTTCGCTTTCTGGTGCCATAGAGCACCATGTGTTCGAAAATTCCGTCCGCTGCCATTTTCCCATTGAAACTTTCAGAAAATAAGTTTTAACTTTTGATTAAGTTATCGAATCGGGCTGAAACTTTGGCATCTGGTTGTGACCTCTAGCGCTACCTTTGGGCGGAGAATGAGCGTTCGGCGAGGCTTAGTTTATTTTTGCGGTAAAAAAGACCCTGTAAGTTTTCTTTTTTGACACCCTGTACATCAATGAGAGAAATCGTGTGTGGTGGCGCTTCGATACAGTGGGGTATTTTTCTATATCCTTAATCGACTCCGTAAGTGAGATGTCATGGGTCCAAAGAAACCGTTGCTAGGGTCGTTGTTATGGACAAATACATGTGGCTAGGGTTCGCTACGAAAACTTGACCGTTCAAAAATTAGGAGTACGATTTAAACTTTTAAAAATCACAGATATAGAAAGCTTGAATGTCATATATGTTTCGACAGAAGTGTGCCGGTAATCGCTTGTTACTGAAATATTTACGACTGCAACTTCCGGTCCTTAAGATGCCTGCAGCAGACGACGAATGCAAGAAGTATACCGTCTGCCACACGCCGGCCGGCCAAGCCGGCGCCGTCGTTTGAATCGTGTGAATAAAGACGATATTCTGATATTGCATTTCTTTGAAATATAATGAGTTTCAGACACTTATAAGAATTTATAGTGGGATCAGCTGCAAATTATGGTTTTTCGAATGTCCAGGCGTCGATCGAGATGATCGTCTGCTAAAAGATCGCATTTGCACCCGTGAGAAAAGCACTTCAGGCGATCGGTTGAGATCCCAAATTTTGTTTGCGGACTCGCGCTATGGGAGGGGGCATCGTGCCTGGCTCTAACCATCGCGTGGAGAAAGATTCTTGCAGTTTCTTTAGATTTCCGCAAGACTCCAAAGCGCGAAAGAACTGGATAAAAAACATAAGGTGAGTACATGTAGCACGGGCGGACAGTTGCCTTGATGTAATAAAAGGGCCAAACCAACCCAGAACACGTAAAACCCGTATTCTATTCGGTCACAATGTCTTTAAATATGGCGCTATATTTATATATTATTACTATAACATTGATAAAGTAGTTGCATGCAAGTAGTAGTGAGAGTAAAATGCAGCTGAAACCTGCAGTAGTCTTACATTGCTATGGTAAAACAGCGTTGAGAAGTATGCCTGTGTCCATGCGCTATCCGGTTATTTTGTTTATGCTTATATATCTACCTTTGGTGTTGTTTTTTCATTGTGCTCTTCATATGTTCTCCTGTTCGGACTAGCTTTTTAATTTAGTATTTAGTACAAGACTGGTGGATAGCGTTCTTTTTGTTAACCTTTTTTTATATTATTTTAATTGAGTGTTATATTTAACTATTATTATTATTATTTTATTGAGGAACAACTGCAAGGTTGTTCCTGGGCACAGTAAAAACATTAATCGATTATTATTATTATTTTAGGAGAGCAGACGGCAAGCCGGGGCAACAAGCACGTATTTGCAGTTGCCATTTCAAGGATGAGAAAAAAAGCAAAATGCCAACCATTTTTCCCTGGAATAAGGAAACTCGTTTCCAATTTCCAGAAACCCAAGGTGGACGGAGGTGAGGGCCTGAGTATGCATTATATTTCATTATAAGGTTAATAACACACAATTAATTTTTTTTATATCTCTTTATATTTAACAAATATTGTTTAATGTAGCATATAAAATTTGCGTAGGCTTTGCACACAGCGTGATTTGTAGAAAACGAACAAAACCCCACACACCACAGCAGGACAAACCTACCGCGTCAAGAGCTGTACTAGAAGCGGATAATTACTTCCTGCAGAGAGTATGTGTGCTTTTAGTCTGTTCTTTAATTGAAAAGATGTCACATCTACATGCATCTTTAACATATGAATCATAACCATGATTTTTCATCTGAAAATTAAAGTTAGCATGCACATGCACATTTTTCACATCCAAGACAGTGGCGTCAGGAGTTGGTGCGGGGATAGGGGGGGGGGGGGGTGACAGGGGTGGGGGAGATTGATTCAGCCCCCTTTGCACAATACATCTTACTAGTATTACTTCAAATTTCCCTGCTTCGACACCGCATATTATAGTATAGTGAACCACGATTGAGAACTAGAAATAGAAGACTTAACTGGGAAAAACTTCGAAGAAGGGTTTGCTCTGATCTGAACTTTTGATGCACTTCAAACTTGAGTCAGTTGCTTAATTAAGATAAATATTTTCCTTTCCCCGGTTTGTATGCTGATTATGGCTTGTCAAGGTTCCTCCCCAGATTTTAAGGGAAACCCATGTACATTGGGAACAAAACAAACTAAACTAATCATCAGCGATCATAATTCAATGTCAGCACTACAATATCCACAGAATATTATTATAGCATGAAACTCTGCATTTAAAGTATACATAAACTGAGAAGCGAGCTTACATTTTGACAGCATCAGTTATAGCAAACATTTTTCGTTCCATTCAGGTCAGTCGGGGGTTACAAGTCGTACATTCTGTCATTTCAGTACATATTTTGCTATGATATATATTAGGTACACTACATTCTATTACAGGAGGAAGAGGCTTCCGGGAAGGAACAACAAAGACCGTTCACCTTCAAGTGAATTAAAGAGAAAACAAACCTGGTAGTTCTCTACACAGAGCTGCCACACAAAGATATTTTTATCTCTTACTAGAGCTGTGCCAGAGGTTTACCATAAGCTACCATGCGGGTTGGCAGGTGCAGTCCATGAGCCGGCTGACCAGTTATTCATGACTCTCGTCAAGCTGCGCTCGAACACCACGCACCTTAACCATGCTGTTCGATTCATCTGCAGGACTGCCACAGTCTCAAATGTGGTGCTCACTTGGGTCAACATATTACACAAGGTGCTTTGCGATGGGCTGATGGGCCAGATTCCTTCGGGGAACAAGAACAAGGCCTGTCTCCCGTCATGTTTTGCCAGCTTCACCAACTGCAGAATCATCCTCGACTGCACAGAGGTTGAAGCTGCTGTCCCGAAGGTATTGTATACAAATGAAGTTTTCAGCTTAGCCATGTGAAGGAAATATGTTTTATATTCTGCCATCTCACACAAATACATTTCATTGCCTTAGTAGCGAAGAGCATTCTGCTCTATCTTCCTGGCAGTGAATTTTTAGGTAACGGTCCTGAGGGTGTTGCCTCTGATTTGTTTTTGGGCAATCATTAACCTCATAAACTACAGAAGTAATATAATGTCAAATATGAAATGTAAAAAAAAAAAAAAAACATAAGAAAAAATTGCAGCTGCTACAGGACCTAAACATACAGAGCTCACATACCGTTCAATGTTTCGCACATATCACATTCTCCTGACTGACCTATATTTCTAGTAATTGTTCTGCAACACATGTGCTTTGAGCGCTTGTAATATTGGGTGCCTCAGCCCAAATTTCTAACAGCCTATATGTAGCTGGCAAGAAATGTTGCCAACACACACATGACTGCATGAAAGAAGGTACAGTTTCTGCCCAAGTGGTGATGTAACTTGTGAAGAACGTCGAAGTGTGATGATTAACGATAATCTTGTGAGAGACAAGTTAGAAATAGCTAAGGAAATAATTCATGCCATATAAAAACTCAAACGTTTATAAAGCATGTGCATAAATATCTACATGAACCCCTGGAAATTCTGCTTTTCCCTCTGCACACGGAAGTACCGTGGGAAAGCAGCAGTTCGACCGAGCCTCATCTGCTTGTTTTCTTGATCATGGTAGATCTCCATCAGAACATAACACAAATCACACACATCTTTACTGCGGTGAAGTGTACTTCCCTCTCAAGAAGCTGGTATATAAGTTCTCAAACCTGTGTTTCCTCATAGCCCAGGTTTTGCAAAGAGCACTGAGTGAAATTTTATATTTTATAAATGTAAGATAATCTACCTTAAAATGTATGATTACTTACCCACTTTGTGGCGGAGGATGTTAAGTATACATGAACCACCCGTGCCACTTCAAGAGATATAATTTGAGTGCTATTGTGTTTCAGGACAGCCTGAGCTAATCTGCTCATTTGTCTTTCAGAAATCCTCAATAACGTTGTTTTCATTTTTTTTTTATACAATGCAACAGGAGATGAAACTCCAGAACGTCTTGTACAGCCCCTACAAGCGCAGCACCACTCTGAAATGCCTGGTTGGTGTGGCGCCAAATGGGGTTGTGACGTATGTCAGCAAACTCTACCCAGGATCGAACACGGACAAAGATATCGTGAAGGACTGTGGCGTGCTAAAACAACTGGTGCCAGGGGACCTTGTCCTTGCAGACAAGGGCTTCCTGATCAGAGTCCTCCTCCCTCCTGGAGTGAGCCTTAACATACCACCGTTCCTCTCAACGCCACAATTCACACCACAACAGGTCCTGCTGACAAAATCAATTGCCAGGGCCCGTGTGCACGTTGAGAGGGCGATCGGTCGCATTAAGGGCTACACGATACTGGAATACATTCCAGTTACATTTTTTCCCATCGCCTCAAAAGTCTGGGAAGTCTGTGCTGCTCTAACGAATTTCCAAAATCCACTTCTGAAGGAAGTCGAACAGTTTTACAGGCCGAAGAACTAGCCTGGAAGTAGCGTTTGTAAAAGGGGTGTGCGAATAATGATTTTCCAAATCAAATCGAGCGCGAATCGAATGATTTTCGAATAGTTACCGAATAGTTGGGTGCAGTGCAGGTCTATAAAGACCACATATCATTGTGGTTTCCTAGAAACCATTAAAAGAACACAATGCTATATAAAAATTACTAGAATTAAAAGGTGTGATTAGATAGAGGCAGAAACTTTAACAATGTACGAGTTTTCTGGCCACTGCAGGATTTTGGAAGAATGCAAAGTGCAAAAGAAGCATATAAATCACAGCAGGAGGCCACTCGGAGTTGGTCAATACAAAGTATATACCCAAAACAGAAGAAACGAACAAGGTCAAGGTGGGAAATGTGAGCTCACGTCTCAGATAGCAAAAACAATTGCAAGGAAAAAAATTATAGAACTTGTAATTACGTCTTTCCACAAACCACATCAGGATAGAAGCAGTTGAAGATTTATAATTCAAAGCATGCAAGATTAGTTTCATGGAAAAGTGTGCAGTTAACAGCATGCGCAGTAGAAGACAGGTAGAATGACCCCATACGAATATTAACCGGTACTGCGCGCGATCATCCTGTATAGGGGTGTGGCAAAGGTTTGTGAAGAAAAATTTGTGGCATGAATAATTTAGAGTGGTACTGAATCTTCGAAAATTATTCGAAAAATATTCGAAACTTCAGAAAACATTTATTTGATTCAGATGCTTCAGATGCTGAATCGAATAGGGCGATATTTGACCCCTTATTAGAAAATTATGCAGATTTTCACACCCCTATCTGGTAAGCTACTCCCAGGTAAAGCGTGCACACCCACTATAAACTCATTACAAGAAATCTGGTTGCAGCAGACATTTGTATACTTATTTGCCAGGTTTGGCTGGTTTCCCTATCTGCCGGTGATTCAACCTTGGATCTGCATACTGCACACTCATTTTACAACGTACCAAAACTTTGTTCACCGTCAAGGTCTGAATTACAACGAGTTTAGACTGTTCTAGGCCAAACGCACAGAAACCTCACCTTAGCTTACATTTTTCATGCACCTATTGTTGTATATGTCGAAAAATGCCTTTTAGCAATCCAGCTTGTAAATATATATTGTGGCTGCAGCAGTATTTCACTAGTTTGGCCCTTGTAGTGTTATGTGTTCAATTCTTGTACTGGTGAAAAATGTATGTGTCATCACAAGTGGAAGTCACCCTTGTATTCCTACTAAAGGCAGGTGTTTCTTTTTAGAGTTTTGCGTTATTAAGAAACAAGGAAAGTAATTCAGGATGTAAACCGAACTCGCATGGCATGTTGCATTGCATGTTGTTATCTGCACTTTGTTTCTTGGACGAACTTTTGATTATTAAACTATATTTCAAACACACTCCGAGAGGTCATGGATGTTCTACAATAAAAGACACACGGGTAACTTGGTGTAATTTCGGTTGCCATCCATACTTTCCCCTAATTATCTCACTCAAATACTGAATGCACGAAAATTTTTTAACCACACACAAAAAAAAAAAAAATTCTGGCTGTCTTTACCTTAAGAGAGTAGTATAGGCGGTTTAGACATGACTGAGCCATGCATTCGTGCCTTAGAATATAAGCTTTCTCACTAGGTTACATAGTAGCTAACAAGATTTGGAAATCTCTTAATTATAATAAAGCTGAATATGGCTTCTTTGCTCTCAGTGAACGTTGCTGGGGGTTTCTGCTATTTTAAAAGATGTTTGAGAATTTAAGTGTGGAACTGGAAGCCCCTGTATCTGTGAGGTATATTTCAATAAATATTTCCAAATGAATTCCTATAAATATGTGCCAGTGAGTACTGTTTGCTCCAGTCCTTACCTATTTAACGTTGCATTCAGCTCACTGATGGAGAGAGCCGTGTAGAAAAAAAAAAAAAACTAAGTATAAATTACAGTGCGAGATTATCGAGGCACACTAAATAGTTCACAATGGAAGCTTGACAGGTCAGAGATGTAACCAAACACCATGTAAGCCAATACTGGCAACTCCCGCGGATCGCGGGCGAAAAGTGATCGCAGCGCCACTGGCGAGCTCGGAGTCTCCGCTAGCAGACGAATTCTCCACAACGCATTGGTTTTGCCTATCTCCGTGCGAGATGACCAATGAAAACAAATTGTCCCGGGTATTCGCTGCTTTGAATGTTAAAAAGTAGGTTCCACTTCATGAGTCAAGGACATTTTCTTCGCGTGGGAAAGATGTTACAGCTTGTAGGGTGCAATTTTCGGGCTCTCCCGAAGAAAACATTCTGTCAGAACTTACGTCTGCCAGGCAAGACACGAATGTACCTTCGCCCTGTTTCTTTGAAAATGACAATGTAAAAAATGTCTTAGAACATTGCTACGTTTCAACTTTGCTGTGCATATTGATCAATTCGTTTTGTTGTTGCAATTTCCATTTCTCATGAATGTATTGTTTAAAACCGGTTCGTCGAATAGGCGAGCTGGCTATATCCCGATCGTCTCCGGATGAAGAAGCAAAATGCAATTTCGAACCACGTACCTTACTGCGATGTCAGTATGCTCTGGAAAAAGACGATTGTGCACATGCAAATCTGACGCAATTACTGAAACTAATAAAAGCGGAGTTACAAAAAAGAACACCCGATAAACGGTCGTGCACCTCCTTCCATTTTTCAGTCTACTTTCTTTTTGTTTGAAGCGACGCTACGCTGCCGCGGTCTTTCTACCTCCTGCGTTTATGTTTTTTGTTTGCTTTTTTTTCTTGTGCTTACTTAACGTTCGAACTAGGGATGCCGCGAACCACCCTAGGTTCGAATTCGAAAGGTTTCGATATTTTCGAACCGAACTGATGTTCGAAATCGAAAGGTTTCGATATTTTTGACAGTACAGAGATTCGAATTCGAAAAATTCGGTACTTTCAAAAATCGCGGAGTTTCGAATTCGAAAGGTTCTAACCTTTCACGGTTTCTAAAAGTTCGGGTTCGATTATTTCAAATATTTTTTTTACTTGAGGTTCAAGAAAATTAGAAAATTTCGAACTTTCCTAACTTAAAATTCGAGAGATTCGAATGTTTCGAATTTATTTTGATTTGAAATTCGAAAAATTCGAACGTTTCGATTCTTATAGACATAAAGTTCGATAAATTCGAAGATTTCGAATTTCTTTCTCCATAAAGTTCGAAAAGTTCGAAGGTTTCGATTCTCTTTTAAGGCTAAATTTGAAAAAAAATCTTCGAAGGTTTCGAGTTTCTTTTAAGTCCAAGTGCGCAAAGTTCGATGTCCGTTTTTCATGTTCATCCACAGTTTCAGTTTCAAATAACGTTTTCACGCTTTACTGGTTTTCACGAAATCAGGTTTAGAAAAGTTCGGGTGTGATATTTAGACTGCGCGAAGTTGGTCAGGCAATTAAATGAGACGACGAGTGTCCCGGGTGTGCTGGAATATTCGCCAGTGCAGAGTGACGTGTGACCATAGATCAGTGATTGTGACCGCCAGCCCCGGGGGTCGTTAACGTGCATCACGCAGTAGTGATCACACGAACGCAATGTTTGACGATACAGTCGATACTCGGAGTCATCCAGTTCGAAACGGTCAGAGGGAAGGCAGGTGGTTGAGGCTCAGGAAAACCTTGAAGCGATCTGGCAAACTGCCTCTCTACCCCCTTGCACGCTGGTAGTAATCCGCTCGAACGCCGCCCGAGTGACGCTGGCATATTGTAAGTTTAGTTTCTACATGATGCAAAATCCTAATACTGGGAATGAAATTTGAAGAAAAAAAAGTGTAAGAAGACAGAAAAAAGGGGACAGGACAACGCCTCATACTCATCTCTGGGAATGAAATTTGAAAGAAAAAGTGTAAAAAAATTACACCATCTTCCCGAGGGGAACCATGGGATGATGCGGAGCATCGTGTTGGTTCCGAGGAAAGAGTCAGTTGCGTGCTGACGTCGAGAGATGGCGCCACCGACTGCCCTAGCGTTACCCCCTACGCGAGCCTTCGTCGCGGCTCGCGGCAGAGAAACTTGGAACGCTCGCCGCTCGCCGTTTATTTTTTTTTCACACTTGAAGGAGAGGAGACTAGAGGAGGAGAGTTGCGCGTGCGCGCGCGGTGTGGTTAGAATCGAGCGCACGCGAAGTGCACGCACAGCTGGTAGAGACAGAGAGCGGAGAGAGTAACGCGCAGCTGTTGGAGAGAGGGAAGGAGGAGAGTTGCGCATGCGCGCGCGGTGTGATTAGAATCGAACGCACGCGAAGTGCACGCGCAGCTGGTAGAGAGAGATTTGAGGAGAGATTGAGAGATTTGAGGCAGCTGGTAGAGAGAGAGAGAGCGGAGAGAGTAACGCGCAGCTGTTGCAGAGAGGGAAGGAGGAGAGTTGCGCATGCGTAGTGTGAGTGCAGACTACAACGCCGACGCCGCGGGACATAGCCCCGAGCAAGAGATGCTCCGCATCTAAAACAAAAAAAATGGGGGAGAGGACAACGCCTCAAACTCAGCTCAGGACAACGTCTCAAACTCAACTCAGCTGAAAACTCAGCCCAGTACAACGTCTCAAACTCAACTCAGCTGATTTTGAGACATTGTCCTGTCCCCTTTTTTCTTTCTTCTTAAACTATTTCTTTCGAATTTTATTCCCAGTCTCGGGATTTTGCATCATGATCAACATACACCAGCTCGCCTGCACCTTCACAATTTTTTAGTTTGTAATTGCTTTGGAGGTTTATTTTCCGAGTAAAAAGAAACGCCGAGCAAAAAGAACAGAAGCTGACACAACTTGAGGTCGAGGAGCGTTCTACCATACCAGTGGCGTCGGAAGAGGAAAAACGGGGGGGGGGGGGGGGGGGAAGGGAGGGGGGCTCCAGTCTTCTCCCCCCCCCCCCCCCAAGATATTTCGGTCTGTTAGAGAAAACAATACGGGGAAAGAGGGCATGGTCGAGCTTATTTTAATCTGAAATTATTTATGCATATGTATAGCTACTGTCGCTCTTCACTGCATAAAAGATCGCGTAGATGGTCATTGTTAGAAACTCGTTGTCAGAAGGCACTACTCGTCACATGCTCGGTGGTTAGGAAGTTAAAAGCTATGTCTTTTTGACCTAAATAACTGTGGCATTGGTAAAAAATAATAAATAAATAAACATAACAATAAATGCAAAAAATAAAAAGCTGGAGAAAAAAAAAAACTATCAAGAATCCGCCGGAAGTGTTGTATTCTTGCATATTCAGAGGCCCAGAACTACGAAACAAGTTTCTCCTACCAAAATATGTACAGGCTAAAAGAAACACGTCACAAAAACGTGAAATGAAAAAATAAAAAAAACAAATGTTTTTTTTATGACGTGCCGAATTTGAACAATATTAGAAATCTTTTTCCCTGAGTTAATTTATTCCTCAACGTGAAAAGAACAATAGATACATTAATTTGTATTCTGCAGATGGTAATGATATGTACTGTCTGTGGTGTTAATTTAAATGCGATACCTAAAACAATTTCGGCGAAAACAATTACCAAGTTTAGGGCGTAATTGCCCGTAGATACATGTTTGAATATTTCTTCGAAACTCGTCGAGGCTATACGTAGATTATTCTTAAAACGTTTAACATCTCTACAATAAATAGCTTCGGCTATAGCGCGCTTCAAAAATGGCACAAACGACAATTGTCAAAAACCCGTCGTCCTTCCTCGCTCCTTCGGGAATCTATTTTTTTAAAACTAAGCATGCCAGATGATTGAAATAAACGGCATTGTCTTTCGCAAGGAATGCGGCACCGCATGTAAACATGCGAGAAAAAAAAAATTACGAATGTACCTCACTGCTTGAATCCAAATGAAACCGCCCGCGCGTCTTTCGAAGTTCGACGAACTTCGAACTTTTACCCTAAAAATTTGAAGTTCGTCGACCTTTTGACTTTTCAGGAATCGAAGGTTCGACAATTTTCGAATTCTTTAGATTAATAAGTTCGAAAGTTCGAAACTTATTGAATTTGTTAGCGTAGGAAGTTCGAAAGTTCGAAAAGCTTCGAACTTTTTAGTGCAAGAAGGTCGAAAGTTCGAAAATCATCGAATTTTTTAGTCTATCAAGTTCGAAATTTTGACTAGCATCGAATTTCGCAGCGTAATAAGTTCGAAATTTCGACAAGCGTCAAACTTCTTAGTTTAACAAGTTCGAAAATTCGACTTCCGTTGAATTTCTCGATGTGGAAAGTTCGAAATTTCGAAATCTTTCGAACCTTCCGAACCGCTTGATTCGATCATCGAACCTTTGGGTCGAAAAACGTTCGCGGCATCCCTAGTTCGAACCATCGCGTATTTTGCTTTGCCTTGTTTGGCTTAGTTTTCACTTTCTTTCCTTCGCTTCGTCGCTTACTACCACCGGTTCGTCTGCTACGCTATGCCCGGAGATTTGGAGGGCCGTCTGTGTAGTATTTAAATTTTTCATCAGTTACACAGTACCTAGATGGCGCCACTGTTTCACCATTGCGCTCGTGTTATCAGGGTTGCGTCCCCGTGGCGCTTCAACCCCACGTTGTTGACCGTTGAATAAATGAGTGCGCCTTCAACCACCGACCGCATCGGACCTCTCCTTTCTTCCGGGGCTCCCCCGCCCCCAGCTTCGCCGGTCACCACCTCGGCATGTAAGAACCTCGTCTCTTCCGCAGGCCCACGCAGGCACACACAGGCACTGCTCTTCTTTATTTTCACGGGTGACCGCCTTCCTTTTTATTAACAACATTTTTGGCGACGAGCATTTACTACATTTTTGACTGACGACGATGGGATAATTTTTTTTCTCCCCATTTTGAACCTTCGCCCCCCGTGAGGCTTTGTTTCGCCGCTTTTTGCAGCGGCTCTGCTTTTGAGCATCGTTTCGTGAGGGTCCGAGCGGTTGGTCGGTCGTACTCCCCGTCCGACGGACTGGACGTGTATTTCTTCTCTCTTCGCGACATCTTTGACGTTCGAAATGGCGTCGTGCAGAGTTCCCGCCAATTTTCTCAACACGCCCGGCGAACCGATGATGCCGTGGCAAACATGGAAGCGCGGCTTCCTCACCTACCTCGAGGTGATCGACGCCGAGGATTTTCCGCCGAAACGAAAGAGGGCGATTTTATTTTCATTTCTCGGAGATGAAGGCAATCGCGTCGTTGATGCGTTCGACTTAGCAGGTCCGCCCGCTAGCGCGACTCGGGACGAATTTCAAGTTTTACTGTCCGCTTTGGATTCACATTTTGCTTCCGCTCGGAACATTATTGTTGAGCGTAGGAAGTTCATCAACCGAGTACAAGGTCCAGGAGAGACCGTTCTCGAATACCTTGGGGCGCTCAGACGCCTAGCATCTTTTTGCGATTACGGCGAGGCTTTGGAGAGCCGCGTCGCGGAGATGTTTATTTCGGGGATCCACAGCACAGAAGTGCAGGATCGTTTAATCCGGGAGTCCGACGGAGCTAACGCACCTAGCCTCGATCGTGCTGTCCAACTAGCGCAGCAGTTCGAGCGGACATCTCGAGATTGCGATCTTTTTCGGCGTTTGTCAGAGCAAGGTCCAAACGCGTCGCACGTGGTAAAGCGTGTCCAAGATGGCCGCGATCTTCAACCGTTGAGCGATCAGCATGCCCAAAATGGCGATGCATCATCTTCACTGAGGACTCAGCATCCTCCTCCCCCGAGACGCGAGCGTCCTTCTTCCCCTCTTTCTCCTCCTTCCCCGTCGGGTCGCGAGTTGAGAGTTGGTTGAGACCTCCTCCCCCATTCATCCGCCGTTCGCTCTCTCACCGAGGAGCTCGCGCGCGCTCGTCGTGCGATTTTTGTTTCTTTTGTGGCCGCAAGAGCCACGCGCGGCAATATTGTCCGGCATCCGGAGCTACGTGCTTCTCGTGTGGTCGCGCGGGCCACTTCGCCAACGTGTGCCGGAGTCGTCCAAGAGGCGGCCATTACCAGCAACAGCTGGCTTTTCCTGTTGGGCGGCGAGCCTCCGTCCGCAACTACTACCGTCGGCAAGCGGAGCCTGGTCCGACAGGGACTCCCGTGCGAGGCGTCACCTTCCCGGACTACGAGCTCCCAGCAACAATCTGCACAGTCGCGCCGCCCGATGATTTTCCGGAGCGGTGCCGTTTTTGCGGTGGCCCCTGCCATCCAAGGAAGTTTTGTCCGGCCGCCCACCGTCGCTGCTTCTCCTGCCAGAAGCAGGGGCATCTCGACCGAGTTTGCGAGAGTCGACCCCGGTGTCTACGACTCGACCGTGGGGGGCCTACCAACCCTCCCACCGTGTTCGAGTCCGGCCACCGGAGGCGTCGAAAGATGCGCCACCCTTCGGCGCCACGGTCCCGGCCCCGGGGAGGTACCTTGCCCCTGGAGACCCCAGTTCCTGCCGCGGTCCCGTCAGCCGCAGCCCCTTCCGCTGCAGCCCCATCTGGAGTTTCCGCTGCAGTTCTGCCTGCAGCTCCGCCTACAGTTCCTCCAAGAGGTCGTGGAGCCTGTGCCCGAGGAGAATCCGTCTCCTGGGACGTCTCCAGACAACAGCTGGTCATTCAGCCGCACAGAGACGGCTACTGGGGGTGCCACTTCCAGCACCTCCTGTGGCAGTCCAACAGTGCTGGCGCCGCCACCTGTGAGTGTGTGTTCGACACCCAGCCTGGAGCCACCAGAGCCCCTGGGTCAAGATACATCTACCCCCGACAAGAGAGTCGCCCGCGTCCAAGTCGGCGACTGCTGGGACGATTTAAAAACTATGTGCTAACACTGAAGGAACTTTTGACTTAATTTCGACAAGTACATGAACATTCAGTGAATTTTTCTTTATCGAGCATACTACCTCAGCGCAGCCTTTTCCGTGTGCTTTCCGCAAATTTTAATTGTGACGTGCCTTTTCCTTTTCATTAAAGGAGCTGTGCAACGATATTCAATTGGAATGTTTTTCACTTTACACGAGCTTACTGGCACTAGTGGGACTCAAGGATACTCGCATGCAATGCCACTGGCCAAGAAACTCCTTTGTTGCGGTGTAATTTCAAGGACAAAAGCGATCATTTTCATTCAATCTCTCCCTTGCAAAATTCGATGACGTAACGCGGGGATCGCAGTACACCCGTATGACGATATTTGAATGCGGTTCATAGATTGGACCCGAGCATTGCGTGGGCACTCGATTTAGGCTCGTGATAATTGATAGCTCGAGAAGCATTCGAGTAGTGGCCCGTGTCCAATCGCTGCAACGACGACAATAGCCGAGCCATAACAATGTCTGGAACTCAGCGCGTGTCCTGTGCTTTGCCAACCCCAGCGCGTGGCTATGATCAACATTGGCGGCATATAATCGGCTCCAGATCACGTGGCCGCTTGTTCTGGCTGCGAGTTGAGGGCGTGAACGCTGCTCGTTGTTTTTTAATTTTTTTCTGGGACTTCTAATGCGTCGGGTGAAAAACTAAGGCGTGTTTCATAGGTCATTAACGTCAGGGATCCGTTCTAAGCGGTATTTGCGCAAAGTAAAAAAATTGTTGCATAGCCCCTTTAATTTCATATTTCCAGTCTCTTGTCATAGAGTTGGCAGTGGTCATTTTATTTTCTTTCAGTGAATTTCATATCCACCTGCCCTGCAGTTTAGCGTCAGTTTTTCCTTCCCTCATTGTTTTTCGAGAAGAGAGTTTATTCAATTTTTTTTCTAAGGAAGGGAAGAATATGGGTTTATTTTTTAAGGAAAGGAAAGATGTAGTATTTAAATTTTACCTAGATGGCGCCACTGTTTCACCATTGCGCCCGTGTTATCAGGGTTGCGTCCCCGTGGCGCTTCAACCCCACCTTGTTGACCGTTGAATAAATGAGTGCGCCTTCAACCACCGACCGCATCGGACCTCTCCTTTCTTCCGGGGCGCCCCCGCCCCCGGCTTCGCCGGTCAGCACTTCGGCATGTAAGAACCTCGTCTCTTCCGCAGGCCCACGCAGGCACTGCTCTTCTTTATTTTCACGGGTGACCGCCTTCCTTTTTATTACCCCATTTTTGGCGACGAGCATTTACTACAGTCTGCAACTTTGTTGTTGTTGTTGTTCTTGCTGTTGTTGTCTTTCTACTGTCGTCTGCGGACTGTCGTCTGTGGATAACCTCCTATGTTCGCCTTCGATTGAGTTTTTGATCCGAAATCTTCATATGTACTTTTTGATACTTTATAAATATATTAAGAAGTGTAAGCTCGTTTACATTTCTATTCGGATTTTATTTGAGTACGCGGTCACGTCTGCTATGAGTCATCGTTGGTTGATCAACCGGCCGCCTTCGGGCATACACCAGCGCATACTTGGAGATGGCAGGCATGCCTGTCATCTCCACTGCAAAAACAAGTTTTGTGATGTGGTGGAAATTCCTTCCGCTTCCAGAAGACCGAACAAACGTGAGTAAACAAGTTACTTAAAATTAAACTGGAAGAGCTATCCAAGTCTGGCTTCAAAATCGCCACTGATGCCTCAACAGACGAATATTTCACCAAACAAAAGTTCAGCTGAAAACGCACTTGAGGCCGCTGATCGACACTCAAAACAAAGGCACGGTGTGATTGCCTGGACATGTACGCCAACAAGTACTGGAATGTACTTTTGAACTGCTGCGCCAAGCGAGCAAACGAACAATCTGCCGAAGTCATTGGGGAAATAAAAGCGAAAGCAAAAAAGGGCACACACTGCTAGCACGTGATTCCAGCTCTGTTCTTAGTTCCTACCAACGTTACTAGAATACTCAGTTGGGAAACTCGCCGTCGAAACCTGGGCCGCTGGCGTCCACCGAGACCGAGCTAAATGCGATAACAGCGCCACTCTTTATCATTTGTCTGTACTGTGGTCACCTTGAGCTTTTAGAAAGCATGTTTTTGCGTAAAAACAAACGAAAAATACTTTTTTTTGTATGATATTTATTGGAGATTAGTACAAAATGAAGGGCGCGTGATGTTTTTAAAATCTTTAGTTTGCAAGGTTTTGCGGCATATTTAATATTGTTTTTATACGACCATGCGTCAGCGGTCCTTTCAGGTAGCGCGTCCCGACCTAGGTGCATTTTAACTTCGGTTATTAAGACGCGGCGCGTCCGCTGGGGAAACGGGGGTGGCACCCACTGTAACCTCTTCCACTGTATCTGTTCTGGCCGATTATATTCAAAATGGAAGTAACGTGCGGTTCCTCGAGTGGCCGCTGCGGGAGAAATGGCGGCGTTGATTTCGCCATTAGCTCGGTTCGCGAGGACAGATCGGGGACACTTTTTCAGGGCAGTCTCTATGGCAGTTTCCCAACTGAGTGTTTTAGTAACGTTGGTTCCTACCAACGCCGCGAAAGGAAATAAACAAACGTGTAACGTGCAGCTGAAAAAAGAAAAAAAAAAGAAACAGAAGTGAGGTTCTTTTTTTTTTTTCCTTTTTAATAGTTTTCTCGTGTTGCTTCCGCTTTGTTTGTTGTTGACTCAACACTGACGGCGAGCACCACCTGCTAATTTTCAATGCTCCTACCGACGCCCCGTGCGATCGTCGTCGTTGAAGGAGGTCTTTGCTGAATGATTTGTATCAATGTACCGTCTGCTAACTTCTTCGTTTCATTCGCCGTTGTTCGCGACTGTTCTCCCTTTCTTTTTATTTTCGTCTGGGATGGGGATCCTATCTTTTCTGCAAAGTTCGGAAAATGTTTGCAAGGTCATTTTTCTCGTTACTTTTTGTTTTTGTAATGATGCAGAGTGCGCTTTCTCTGGTAATTTTAACATATTGTTTGCGCACGTTTTAATAAACACCTATTCAGGTAAGAAATTGTGACAACGCAGTTTGTAACGGATAAACAGTAACTTCTTACGACGTAGTTCGAGTAGCTAAATGCCTTTTTTCCACTTCCCAGATGCGCTTCAAACGCGTGTGATCCCCTGAGTGGCGTTTGAGACCTCTAAATAAACTGCTCTATCTTCGTTTATGCGCGCGTCGTTATTTGTTTGTCGTTGCAGTTGCGATCAGTGGATTCCGCTTTGCAAGCGGACTGACCGTAATGAATTGTTTTTGCTGTTCGGGTGATGAAACGGGGCACGCAAAGCTCGAGGACGTCGCGGAGCCAAAACTTTTCCATTGCGTCGTCTGCTTCCGTAGACTCCGAGTCCGCTAGAGGCGCCACTGTCACGTTCGCCGCCGCTGCCATAGGTTTTCGGAGGAGTTTCCAGTATTGGCGAAGCTATATCGTATTTGATGTAACTGTTTGAAAGACGCAGTATAAGAAAATACTTAAGTCATATGTTTCAGAAACAAAAAGTAAATATATGTGTGGCTGCAGTAATTATTAACAGCTAGGCTGGGCATGTCTTCCTTCGTCTTCACTCAATGAATGATGCCTATTGATGTATTGTAGTGCGAAATGCATGCAGCCATGCCTCTCGTGTAGAAAAGACAGGATTCGTTAGATTGAACTGGATTATTTTCAGTTTCTTTTATTTTGTATGAATGATTATAGACAACAAACTGCACAGAGCATGACATAGTTGGCATAAACAAATGAACAATGGCTTTTATATTTTTGCTTAAATGCGAGAATAATGCGAGAAAATGCAATGTCATGTTAAGACTGCCTGAGCTGTGAATATGCACCTGAAAATACACTAGCATGTGCGTAGTTCCCCTCTGTAGCAATACTAGTAAACATGTTTTGTATCAATTTATGGCAAAAAGATGCTCCTAACATGAGAAGTAATAAACAAATGACCAAATGTGTGACGATGAAGAGCAGCACCTGTAAATGCCTTTTTGTTCGAGTTGAGTGACATACGTAAGATGAGCATCAAAGTACACGCAAGCTGGTCAGCTATCATGACTAATGTAACCATGAGACAAGAATCATGATTACTTTAATCATGATCTACATATTGCTAGTACGTAAACAAGTGTGGAATAAAAGTGTCATGATAAAAGCGCAGTAGAATGTCGAGATTAGCTGCCCACTCTGCATCCTTCTTAATATGCCAACAGTGACACTGCCTTTTGGGTTCCAGATCGTGAGGTACCCCTTAGTTCGCTTCGCAAAATACATCTGAGCTTGGAGTTGGTGGTAGTGGTCATGGCCTGCATGCTGCTGCCATCATAACATAGGCTGTAGTCCTTGGCGTTCTTCAAGTGGAATAGCAACGATCCCTCACGAAATTTCCATGGGCATTTTACTTCAAGAACAGCCTCGTCTCCACCAATGCCATCTGGTGATGCACATAACAGGCCCGACTCGTGCAGCCAGAGCCTTGTTGGCGTTGGCGTCAGGTTGGTGGCTTCACTAAATGCCTTGATAGCATCTGGTTCGTGGAGGATGCCCCACTGGACTGCTGTTACACCTTCCAGTGAGTATTCGCCAAGTAGGTGACGGAAGAGCGAAGGAGGAAAGCTGTCGTTCTCACACGCCCTGAGGACTTTTCCAAAGTTACTCGCGGTCAAGCGTAGCTTCCTTTCCACTTGCCACAGCGGATCAGTGCGTTGTCCAGTTGTAGACTCTGCCAGCTGCTGGATCTCTTCACGTGACTTTGCGTGGAGGCTCAACCAGATAGGCGGTTTGGTCGGCTGCCTGGGTGTATTCATCACTAAATATTAGGTCCTCAATAGTGACATGAATGGCAATGTCTGGCTCTCTAGACAACAGCCATGTGTAGCCAACTGTGGTCCCAAGAGCATCCAGGCGACTCCTAATCCAGGCTTTGTCCTCCTCACTAACGGGCCGATTCAGTGAAGCGGAAGTAGATGGACTCGGAATCAGAGTCTCGACTGGTCCGACCTGCCTGTCCTTTGAAGTCGTTTTCATGGTCCACGTGCAAGCTCGATCTATGCAGGAAATATTTTTGTGAGCAAAGAGGAGGAGAGCTGCCATGTGATGGCATCGAAGGCAACCTCGAGGGCAGTTGCAGGTGGCCCTTGCAACAGTCTTGGGGTTCGTCATTTCAACCTGAGAAAAATATTTGTTTATAAAATACCCTAGTTCAGCTCTACGTACCTGTCATCAGAATTTCCTGTTTGCAAAACCTTACTCAGCTTCACAAGCATGCTTTTTTGAAGCCGCTCTTTCTTGACAGCGACATATAGCAATATCCCAAATAAATGTTTTAAATGTATTTATATGTTATTTTCTTAATTCGATAGATGAAAACAATTAAAAAGGGGTCTTCTAAGTTGTCTAAAGTTAGTATAACTACAATGTATTTTACATTAAACTAGCTTCGCGGTTACAACGTAAATAAATAATTACAAGAGGGGTCTTTTAACACAATTTAAAAAAATGGGCCTTCTACAATTAAAATACCAACACTAAAAAGGGGCCCTCTCGTCTACGGTTATTAAAATTACGATGCATTTTACAGATTGTACTCGCATCGCGGGTTCGATGTGATCTTCACCAAAAGATCACATCCACGAAATTTGATGTATACCGAGGGGGAAAAAAAAAAAAGCAAACTAGTGCGAAATCGCGATAGACATGCAATTCTGTAATAACCTGACAACCTCAATTCTAATAATAATAAACGACTTACCTCGACGGCTTACGATATGTTTCTCATGCTGGCCTGCACTACGTCGGTAATGCACTTAAGGTCGTCGTCGTAACTGATTTGCATGACGTGGTTTGACTTTACGGCATTTTCACCCCTTTCAACTAAGCTCGGTTCTTCATAGAAAAACAACGAACATTGCGGAGGCCTCTACGGCCATGGCGATGCACTTGTTTTTGTCGCAATGAAGACGCTCGCTGCAACAGAGGCCAGCAAATCTATCGTGTCGTCTGCTACCAAAGCAAAGCAAATGGCTTTCATCGTTGCAATACGACACTGAGACGGCAATAACATCCATAATTAGATATAAAAAAAAAGTTAGGTTGCTTACAAAAAAATATTTACTTACTTGTAAGCAAAAATTTAGCCTCGTGTGGATTCTCCATGCATTAGTCCATAGCAACGTCCCTAGCAACGGTTTGTTTGAACCCAGATGCCATGTTGTGACGTAATCGCTTACGGGGTCAATTTGACATCCCTGGTCCTTCGCTTATTTTTCTTTGCACGAGCTTTCTTTGGAACGCGCACGGCTGCGCCAGTTCTCGTGGAAGGGGGCCAGTTGCCTACTCCCCGAGCTCACGATGCTCACGTCCCCAGCATTAGTGGTCAGAATATAATATTGCCTATGCGCCGTTAGCACGCCGCGGGGATTTCGGAGGCCAATCACAGTCATGTCTCGTTAATAAAAAGTTTTCGTAGATCGTTTTCGCCGTCCCGCAACGCCCTCCGCAACCCGCTACGATACCCGGAACTCTACAGTCAAGGCCATCGGCGCGCAGACGCAGTAGCGGCTTCTTCGTTGCGGAGGGCTGAGCGGAGGGGGAAAGGCGGTCTACGAAAACTCCCTAATATGGACACCTCCGTTACCGTACAAAATCGTCCATAATGTGAGTTGTCCATAACAACGAGACAACAATGCATGTACTTTCTCGTTTTGTCCCCGAATGTGCGCTCTAAGAAAAAATGAAGGAAAAAGGTAGCAACGGCGCGTCTTCCTTCCTTCTACTGGCGCGCCCCCAAGCGGACACGAGAAGAAGGCAGGAACGAGACGTTTTCCTCCTTCTCCAGGCAGACGGGAGAAAGCTTTCGCCCTCCCGACTCATCTTCTTTCGGTTTCGTTTTTCGAGGACGTCGCGCACGTTGTTTAATAAATGTTGTTGAGTTAGTTGATCTTCAGCGGCAGCGAAGGCCGCCTGTAATTCCGTCTCCCAGTCCAAAGGTGCAGAACATTTCGGTTGCATTGACGTTTTTACCACTAATTTTATCAAACGAACAAAGGAAGCCGCTAGAAACAGCGAAGTTCCGGAGCAGTGCCAGCAGTGCTACATACACTGGGTAAGACGCCCGTCCATAGAGTAATATAATGAACGTAAAGAGAGGACACAGAAGCCGATTCGCGGCCCAGATAGTGCGTTTAATGCCCACCGCTACGTGGCGCTTTTCTGTAATTTGGTTAAAATTAGTTAGAATTCTTTCTATGAGAAGTATTCATTTTTGAAATTCCTATGCTTTAGAATTATTTAAAGTACTCAAAACGACTAAATAGTTTTAATGTAATACGTCACAAAAACCACGTGAGGAATGGCGCCCGCCATGGCCTGCCGTGTGACTGCCCGACTGCTTGCCTGCACCTGCACGCCGTCGCCTCAGCATCTTTCCGCATGGCCTCTGCTCGTCCGCGCGTCATTCGTCCGTGCCGGGCGTGCCGTCCGTCTGTGCTTCCTGCTGCAGCGTGTTAGGTCGGCTTTGCACCAAACAAGGTGACGCCCGCGTGCTCGCATGTTCGGCGTGAGTTTGTGGAGCCGAGCGGCTTGAGCTTCTCGCGCTGTTGTTTCCGTCGGGCTGTCGGGCTGCAATCATGTGTGCACCTTGATTTTGGATAAGATTTCTTTGAAAAAGGACTTGACTTATGACCCTGCGAACGACATTGTCCATGGATTTACAGATGACGGTGTTGAACGGTGTTGCAGATAGAGACTTGGTTGTTGTGCTCCCTGGAATTTCCAAGAGGTGGGTTCAGCTCCTTGCATACACTGTTGCGCACACTTTAACACCGTCTTCTGTTATCTGCAGTCTCCTCATTTCTCTCATTGCAAGAGCTTAAGACTGTTGGCTTCACAGTAAAGGCTTTGGTCTGTGATTAGGGGGCTTCAAACGTAAGCTTGGCCAACCAACTTGGTGTGTCCGTGGGTAATCCATTTTTTGAAGTTGACAACGAATATGTTTCCTTTATCTTTGATGTTCCGGACCTTATCAAAACAACCAAAAACAGGTTCCAAGCACAGAAATTTTGCATTGGAAATGAGGTCATTGAGTGGTCCCATATTGTTAAACTTTATCGTTCTATCCATGAGATGAGGTTGCGATTGGCTCCGAAACTTCCTGAGAGACACAGTTTTCAAAACCCTTTTAGTAACATGAACGTAAAGAGTGCCGCACAGGTAATGAGTGCCTCAGTCTGTCTTGCAATCCTATTCCTTGTTTATGCCAAGGAGCTTCCTGAGGCAGCCATGGCTGCAGCCTATTTCTGCGATAGAATGGGCAGCTTTCTATATAGCTGACAATTCAAGAAGACAGGGCAGGAGTTGCGTCGTGCCATTCTGAAAGGAGAATCTGAGATACTCGATTTCCTTCACCTGCAACTCGGATGGATTTCAGCATGGAAGTTCCAAAGTAGGAGGCAGCCACAAACCATCATAGGGTGGCAAGTTACTATAAAGAGTGTTCTCATGCTCTGGGAGGAGCTTTCAAACAGCCATGACTTTAAGTTCTTACTTACATGACGTCTGCCGTAAGACCCTCTTGAGAACATTTTTGGAGCTATATGACAAATACTGGGCTGCAATACAAACCCAAAGGTGTATCAGTTCTCCTCAGGACTAAAACAAATAGGGATAAAGAAACTGTTCGAACTGTCGAACAATGGAAACGTAGAGGATGACAAGGCTGACCTCCTCAACGAGTTGCCAATATTTTTGTACCATGAAAGTTTAATTGCAGACAATGTGGAGTGCCTTCCAATTGATAACTTCCCGCCACTAGAGGATATTTTTGAGCTGACACCAGACATCAGGTCTAACATAATTGATGACTCGTCCACTTATTACGTTGGGGGCTATTTGATCAATCATTTCCTTGAACTGACAACCCATAGCTGTGGCTGTTCTCAGCCGCTGAGGGAAGAGCCTGACAGCTTGACAAGGCCTCACCAGTATTTTCTTGTGCTTAAAGCATACCATGTGCCTGGAAAACGTTTTGGGAATCTTGTATACCATCCCCGGCTGCCTTTAATTTCATTCAGCAACTAGAAAATCGCTTTCTTGCCGTAATAGAGAGTGTGGCGCATGTTCGAGGAGTGTGTGCTGTCTTGTATCACACACTTTCAGGTCTGGGTAGTTTTAGCTTTGCTCAGGGTGCCACAATTGTTTTTTTTATATGTTTTGCAGAATACGCTTGTGTTGGCATGTTCGATTTCTTCACCGGAACTTGGACAAAGTTTGGTTGCCCTCTTCAGTTGCTGTGAAGCAAGTAGACAAGTTTAACTGTTAATAGTGTATTAACGGAGGTGGCTGCCAAATCAGAAACAGAAAGTGCTTATTAATTGAGCTTTGCAGCTTGCGCTCCAAACATTTGTTTCCCTTATTTCCAATAAATATGTATCACGGCCCCTTTGCAAAAGTATTTATCCACTTTCTATAGAATTTCTATAAGAAAACGTATCCACTTTTGTTTCCACTGTCTATGGTTTTTAGCCGCTTTTTTTTAAGCCATACTTTCTTTCTGATCAAATGTATTTCGAGGAATGTTTAGGGACGTTGAATTTTGTCAGATTTCGAATAGAATTCTCATTTTTTGGTAAAGGCTCGCCCGCAGTTTGTTTCAGGCTATGCCAATCCGTATGTTTTATATTAGCCGGAAATTATGAATTTGTACTCTTCGCTGTGTGCTTTCCACTCTTATTATACTCTTATGACTAGTAACGATAGCGATGTCTTATTTATTTCTGCACTTACTTCCCGTGCCCGAGTCGGCGTGAAAGCGAATGGATCATTCAGCATGTTCCCTGTGGAAAATGTTTTGTTTTCTTTGTTCCGCTAAAAATCTATTACAAAGTGTACGATATTCCGAAATTCTTCATATTCATTTCTTTTTGTGAGTATTAGTATCTGTTTCTTTTAAAACATACAGAGCGTCTGAAGTGAACCCTGTATATACGAATATGGTCGAATAAAATATTTTCGAACCACTTACTTTTGTTGACCCCAAAGTGCTCCACCAGTCAGGAGTCAATGTGGAGATCGTGTAACTTCAATGTTTTACAGTAGAAAAAACAAACATACAAGATATACGCATCTGTTTTGTGAAGTAGAAATTTTGTTTTACACATTTTGCACGAGCTCTATCGTAAAAAATAAAATAAAGCTGCGACAACATTAAAAAAAAAAAAGAAACAGCGGCTCCCGGAGCCGAAGAGCTCCCGAGAGCCAAGCGAGGAGCGACGCGAGAAGGAAAAGGGGGTAGAAGGAGAAGGGTACCGGAGAACCGGAGCAGAAACGCCCAAACCCAAACCGAAACTAACTTGACCGGAACTAGAATATGCTTAATGCCGCCCGCTAGGAGCGCTAGCTGTAACTCGTCTATCTGGGCCGCTGGGGCCTATGGCAGTGTCCGCTCTTTACCTTGTGTATATTACTCTATGGCCCGTCTCTGGATTGCGGGACCCACGCGGAGCTCGGGTAGCGGAATTACGCGAAACTGTATCGACATTTTCGACGTTATGGAAATCGCAGGAACTGCGTCCAAGGCAGGCAGGTTTTCCTGCCGGCTGCCTTGGTGCCTTCCGTGCTGAGTTCGGTACTGTTTTCCCGCGCCGAGTGCCAGCCGGCGTTCAACGTGGTTCTGTATTTCTGCGTGTCAGCAACATAGCAGCAACATCGTGATGGCAGTGCTGTGCGTTGTGAACAGAAGACTGGAATTATCTCCGATGCGACCGTGTGTTCGCGTATCAGTGATGTAACAACGAGATGAGATTACGTAAACTGTCGGGCATTGATGCCGCTGATCGGGCCGTGATCGGAGGGGGCGGGGTGTCGCAGGTTGACATTCCTCTTTACATTAAAGAGTTTAAGACCACTTGAGGGATTAGGTGCAATCGATCGAAGTGCGGATAGTCATGTTGGAACGCTGGTCTGAAAGGTAAGCTCCTATCGTACAGTGGCCAATGTGACTGTCGGTCCCCGAGAGCGATTGCGCTCTGGGGAAAAAACTGAACAGTACGAAATTATGACGGAAAGTACGTATATTTACAGTGAAATGTTAGCATTAAAAAAAAGACAGGTAAAATCGAAAGAAAAGCTATCCTTTATTTTGCTGTTTAAATATACTACGGTTCCTGGAAAAACTGTTCTCCAAGTGGCGCGCTGAGATGAGCGCTAGAAGTTTTCGAGCTCGCCACGGCGTAGCTCCGTACTCTTAACACCTGCCGCAAGTCGCGGCTTTGACTGCATTCACATTGATCGTAAAGCGACTTCTCAGCCCGTGAAGCATCACTTCCAGCTGAGTGAATATCCGCTCTACAGAGATTAATTCAAGACGGTAATTGCAGCCGTGCGCGACCAGCACAAATAGAAAAACGAACACTAGAGTATAAATAGTGGCTACGAAGTGACATGCGGAGAAACAAGCTCATGGCTTGGAACCGCAATAAAGCGGCTCGATTTATTGTCTTTCAAATAATTACGGCATGATCAAGCGTTTTCTTTTTAATAAGAGATTCATCCCCTGAGCCATTAAAAATACTCTCAGATGTATGACATTGCTGGAAAAAAATTAACATGCTGGGAATATTGTTTATTGCTTAGGGAGTCACCGAGAAATTCCGTACGTTCAAAACGACCAGTATAAAAAAACGGAAACGTTTTTTCACTCTCAGGAAGTCACTCTCAGTGAAAGTATGTGAACGTTAGTTTTTTTATTGCAAACATTGAAGCTTTTTATTTTAACCACTTAGCAGGTTCTTTCTATATAACTATGCTCGACACAAGTGTAATTTTGAAGCGCCTCAATAAAGAATGCGGCGGCCCCGCGCCTTACACTATTGCGTGAATTTTTGTACATCTCCGTAAAACATGTTTGTGTGGAGACAACTACATAAGTTAGCTAAGATAAGTATAGAAGAGCATTAGTAAAGATAGCAAGGTAACCATCTTGTCGGTCAGCAGCATATCAAATTTGAATCCGGTGGCCCGGATGAGTAGGTATTAGACCATGTTTTTATAGTATATTTTTCACGATCGTTGGTATCATTAAAAGTTGTGGGCAACCTGGGGATCCAAAGCGTTGGACCAGGTGGCCCACATGCCAAATCCTCCACAGTCATTTCTTCCGCGAGGAGGCCAAGTACATTCGGCCACGCGAGCGGCGCTTCGCCGCTGATAAAAGGCCGTCGCCGCGGATAAGCGGGGGCTCTTGGGATCGCGGCGCGGGCGATGGCGCTGAATAAATGACTATGTCTTGCTGAACCAGTGCATCGTGTCATTCTCCGAGACGGCTAGCAGAAAAAAATTTCTACAAAGTCTGTTGAAGTAATCGAAAATTGCCGAGCATATTTAGTATAGATATAGTGCACGGGTCGACGAGTCATCTGCCGGCGCCGCTTGAAACCATAGTGACCATAGTGAGAGAGAAAAAGAGAGAGAGTGCAAAGCGAACTTTATCGGCACGTCGCGAGGAGCCCGCTGTCCTCACCTGGGTCGCTAAACTCGTGGAACAAAACATTCTTTGCTTTCTGATGTAGCGGGGGAGTGACCAAAAGAACGCCGCAAAGTTTCCTCCTCCCTGCGCGCGCTCAACTTCGCAACTTTTTACGAAAAATCCCCCGCGATCCCTAGGCGGTGCACGAGAGCACGAGACAGCGCGGGGAGGCGAGCGTTCACGCCGCTCGCTGTGCGTTGTCTTTGGGCTCTGTAGCGCCGTTGGGCCAAAATTTGATCCCGTCATGCCTCGCTCAGACGAGGAGCGAGAGCAGATGACGGGAGTTCGTCTGCTACGATGAGGTACTCGCACAGCGAAACCGAAAGAAAAAAGTAGATTTTCTGCTTGAAATCGCGTCCCGCGGGCCACAAAGTCAGACGCGAGCTTGAATTGTAAGCGTCTGATATTTCACAAAGGGAGGAATCGGCGACCCGTGTTTTATTTGCAACATTTGAGTCGCTATGTTGGCGTACAGACGCTGAAACCTACCAGTGTGTAATGAAAGGCTCAGGACAAACACAGAGGCCGCGAGATCTCGCATCATCCGTGTGCGGGTGAAAAGGGGAACATTTGTCGACAAAGCTCCCACAGCAAAAACCTGTGACGCATTCACTCAGCGTCCGGGAAAGCTATCCATGGAGACGTTGTCCGAGCCTTGAGCAAAGTCATATTTGAACGGCAGCTACCTTGCCCCATCGTTTTTTGTTTGAGAAAGCTCTCGTTCTCAACGCCCTCACCAGGGAAATAAAAAGTCTTACAAAACGTATTGCTAGATATTCCAACGAACTCGATTTAAGCCATATCCTTTCAGTGGTTCACTCATAATACCAAGCTTAAAACGAAGCAAGCTCTTGCGCGTACAGTGCCATCAATATTCTCAAGTGTATGCTGTTTTGTAGTCAGCTGGTTTCGGAAACGTACGCCGTCTGTAGATATCTCTGAAAACCGAATTGCTTAATTGGAAGTCATCGCAAATATAAGTTACACGTTGCAGCAACCAACGTTTATAGATAAACGATGGCAGCGACTGCACTCTCGCATTCCCACCCATCACGTCGAACAAAAAGGCGCTAGTTTCGGTTTGAGGTCGGTACTTTTCTACAACATCTATGGCGACAGCATCAGTCTGCACTCGGTGCATTCGGCAAATTAGTTCGGGGCCCGTTCTCCGTGCAGCACTCCGCGGGTGCAATGCATTAGAACTCTCACAGTGCAAGTCTGGATCGCGGATCGGGAGCTCGTCACTGGCATCACCGGCGGTCATTGCTTGACAACAGTCAATACACGCAAGTCTAAGGGAGAAACACGCAAAAGTAGGAAGCTTGTACGCGGTGCTCGAGGGCGAGTATTTTATGACGTGCTGCGATCATTATATCGGGTGCTTGGAGATCAAATAGACAACCGTCAAACGTTCAAACATCGATTAAAAAAAAAAAAATGGGCCGGAGCATTACTGATTTTACCGACGTCGCTTGCTTCGGTTGCAAAATAAATGACACATTCAGCGACAGAACGTCACGCTCCGAGTTTCAGTTTGTCACGGACACCCACACAGCAGTTCAAACAAAAGGCTTTCACCAGAAGTACTATGTACAAGCGGTTAAAACGATGCGACTGTCCCCAGTAAAGGCCTTCTAACTTATCGTTTGCTGAGCTCTGATGACTCCGAGATTCTGAATGACTTCACAATAACTCTTCTCGGTAGCCCTTGTCTCATTAAACACATCACAGTTAACGCCCAACAAAGTCGCCCTCAACCCTCAACCACACAACATTTATTTTAAAAAGATTTGTATTCTAACGCGTTTAATATTCTTGCCCACAATATTAACTGGTATTTGCGGAAACACAATATAAGTTTCATGGTCGAGAACAACCTACTAACGTAACAAAATTTACTTTTCCCGCTTCTCCCATAGCGTGCATTAGCTCGTGTCAAGCGATGACTGCCGGTGGTGCCGTCAGATCCCAGCAATACAGGCTTCTATCCGCGATCCAGCCTACTAAGAGATCAGTGGTGCCAGTGCTATTAGACATGAATCGTTTATTTGCATCGGTACGCCCATACCTGCCGGATGTCCGGTCGAGGCGCAAAACCGTACGTCCGGCCAATATTGGAGCCGGTTTTCGCCCGAAATTGCCTGGGCACTGGCAAAGTAGAGATGTGCTGTTTCGGCGACTCGTTTGCGTAATAATTTATTTGTTCAGTCATTTTATTGGGTCCCGGGCAACTGTGTTCACCCCGAAAAAGAAGTGTACTGTGGTAATTACACCTTTACGAGAAGGGTATTATAGTCTTACATCTTTATGAAAAAGTGTAGTGCATTATCACACGTTTTAAGAAACGTGTTTAAAAAATCACACATTTTTAAGGGTGGGAGGTTTACATTTTTTTATAAGGTCTATCGCTACACTTATTAGGGTTATGGGACACCCCACTCACATGTATAAAGGTGTGAAAAGTTTAATGTGTATATTACTCGAACTGAAAAAAATCGCCTTCATATTATTATTTTGCGTGCCGATGAAACGATCTGTCGATGGCACGTCGTTCGATGAACTGATTTGACCGCCAATGAGTGACGACTGCCGGTATAATTTCGGGGAAATAATTCTGCCGGCTGCCGGGAGACTCGACCCTACCCAAGAATTACCCCGGTTCTTGTTTGTTTTCCAACATTCCGGATCGTATACCAGCTTAGTAGTACTTCTTCGGATATTACAGAAAAAAACGATGGCAGCCGCAAACCCACAGTCATGTGGGAGACTGACAGGTGCTCGTCAGTCGCCACCATGCCTTGAAAGCTACCGGTTCCGAAGAACCAAAGCGCGCAGAGAACTTGTTGTTCCACGGTCATGGTAGACGCGATTGTCTGCCGCCTCGAAGTCCGGGCGCCGAACGAAGCTCGTCGCAGAGTCAACGCACAACGGCTTTCGATAGCCGGTACTGTCGCCGAAAGTCGTCGTCGGGGAGTTGAAAGGCGTCCCGGTGGTCTCGGTAGGGATGCCGACGGTGGCAGAAGGTAAACTCGGCCGCAGCGAGCAGCACCACTATGTTGACAAAGTTTAACTTCGCCTCGATCCGAAGCGAAGATTTCGAGCTCAAACCACGGCTCTCGCTAAGTTCGGAAACGTCACTTTGACGTCAGCGACAACTTCGACAATCGATGTTTCTAATCACCTTTTTTTTTCTACAGAAACTTTGGAGGGATTTCGAGCGTCAACAGGTCGCCTAGGGACAATCTGCAATACATTAATTTTAGCTTGGCGTAGGGATGTAGGGACAAACGGGCACTATGTCATCGGCGAAGCCGTTCAATCAGCGGGCTCCTCACGCCCCTCACGCGCTGCACGCGCGCCTCGATGAACTTTTCTACATTCTACCGCTCTCAAAGAAATGAGCGTTCGAATGATTGACACCTCGCTCGGCGCGACGTCAGCGTCGCGATAGTCCAATTAGCGCGTTCCGCAAACTTCGGGCACAAAGTTGTGCTCGAGGAGTTTAGCGACCCCGAAGAGTATTATCTTACACCGTGCTCGTAGGGCAGCCTTGCGTCGAACATAGTCGTCACTTTTCGGCCATCCACCAGCTGGAAGAGAATTACCCCATTGGTTTCATGAAATGCCTTCTTATAAGCAAACGCGACTTAGGGCAACACCTCGTCCACGTGCTCCAAGTCGTACATGAAGACCATGTCGGCGATGGTCTTGAGTCTCTCCGTCAGCCGGATAGTGTGCGGGTGGTAAGCCGTGGTGTGACGATGCTTGGTGTGGCTGATACGAACAATTTCTTGCGTCAGCTGCGCCATAAACGACTGAAGTGAGATCTGTAATTAGAACCTCGAAAGCGCCGTGCCTAAGGACGATGGACTCCATGAAGAACTTGGCTACTTCCACTACGGTTTTCGACGGGAGTGTTTTTGCCTCGGCGTACCGGGTGAGATAATCAGTTACCACGATTATACAACGGAGTCTTTGCGTCGACGGTGGGAACGTTTCAAATAGATCAATTCCGATCTGCTGGAAGTGTGCAGTCGGGGGTCCGATCGGCTTCAGAAGATGTGCCGGTTTCGTCGGCGGTTTCTTCCGTCGCTGGCACTCCTGGCACTATCGTGTGTAGCGGTGAACAATCTTCGGGAGCTTGGGCGAGTAGTTTTTTTCACGAATTCTGGCAACTGTCCGGCTGTACACGAGGTGCCCCGCCGTCGGGTCGTCATGGCATTCTTGGAGGATTTCTTCTCGAAGGCTGGAAGAGAGAACTCCCAAGAGCCACGATGTCTTGTTGTCGCCGAAGTTCTCCTTGTTCAGCACCCCTTGTCGAATGGCGAAGGTAGGCAGGAGTTGTAAGAAAGCACGGAGAACCGTACTTCCTTGTCCCTCTGGGTGCTTGATGAGAGCTCGCAGTTTAGGGTCCTCTCGTTGAAATGCTGCCATGTCGCTGACATCCAGAGCTCCGAGGAAGCACTGATCACCGTCGTCTTCGCTGCAGACAGGACTGGCCTTGACGGGGGCCCTTGACAGGCAATCGGCTTGATTTTGCTTCCAGCCGGCCTTATACAACACAGTCATGTCAAACCCTTGCAGTTGTAGTCTCCACTGGGCGAGGCGTCCGAAGGGGTCCTTTAGGTTCTCAGGCTAACAGAGCGAGTGATGGTCTGTGATCACGCGGAAAAGACTTCCATAAAAATACGGGTGGAACTTTGTTAATGCCTAGACGACAGCAAGGCACTCCTTTTCAGTCGTTGAGTACTTCCTCTCCGCGTTAGACAGCGTCCGACTTGTGTAGGCGATGAATCGCTCTGCGCCCTCCTGCCTTTTGACCAGTACCACACCAAGTCCGGTGTTGCTGGCGTCTCTGTGGATCTCTGTTTCTGCGAGCTGATCGAAATGGCCAAGAATCGGGGGAAACTGGAGTCTTCGTTTGAAGTCATCGAATGACCGCCGGTGTTTTGTGTCCACTCAAACTTTACGGCATCTTTCGTGAGGTGCGTCAGCGGTGCCGACAGCTTGTCGAAGTCCCGAACAAACCGCCTGTAGTATTCACAGAGTCCGAGAAACCTTCTCATGGCCTTCTTGTCAGATGGCGGCGTAAATGCGGCTACGGCGCGCATCTTCTCGGGGTCAGGGCAAACACCTTCGTTGTTTACGACGTGGGCAAGAAACTTAGTTTTCCATAGGCGAATGGACATTTTGTAGGCTTGTGTGATTGGCCGGCGAGTTTGATGGCTTGAAGGACGGCTCGAAGTCGTCTCAGGTGTTCGTCGAAATCCCGTGAAAATACTACATCACCAAGTTAGACGAGGCAGCTCTGCCATTTCCGACCTGCCAGCCTGCCGTTCATGACACGCTGGAAGGTGGCTGGTGCTGTGCAAAGTTCGAACGGCATCACTTTGAACTTGTACAGTCCGTCGGGAGTGACAGAGGCTGTGTTCTCGCGGTCGCGTTCGTCTACTTCAGTCTGCCAGTAGCCACTTGTCAGGTTCATCGACGAAAAATATCGGGGGTGGCGCAGCCGGTCTAGCGTGTCGTCGATGCGGGGGGGGGGGGGGGGGGGGCGGATAGATCTCCTTCTTAGTCACAGCGTTCAGCCGACGATCGTTCTTGCAGAACCTCAGGGTTCCGCCCTTTCTACAAGGACGACTGGGGACGCCCACAGACTTCTTGAACGTTGAATGATATGGTCGTCAAGCATTTCCTAGACTTGATCTTGAATCACTTTCCTTTCCTTGAAGGAGGCTCGGTACGGCGACTGGTGGACAGGGAGCGCGTCGTCGTCAGTAACGATACGGTGCTTCGCTACCGTTGTTTGTTGGACCCTCGATGTAGTGGCAAAACACTCGCCAATTTCGCTCCGAAGATCAAGCAGCCGTCCTCGTTCAGTGGCTGGAAGCTTCGGGTCGATGTCAAGTTGCGAGGGCGGCGTTCCCTCGTACTGCGATGAAGTCGACTCCTCTGAAAGTGCAGTGATTGTGGCTGAGTTCTGGAGTTTGTCGACATGGCTCATAGCGATACCTTTCGTAAGATGTTGCGGCTATTATCAAAAATGTGCAACCAGGATCATGGCCCTCTCGCCTTGAATTTTGTTACTCCTCTTACGACAGCAATTCCTCTTTCTAGAACCAACTGGACGCTTCCCTCGAGCAGAACTAAACCGTAGGAAGCTTCATCCGTTCCGACGGCTACAAAACAATTCGGCAGAGACACTTAAGACTGCTTACGTGTGGGAATGCTAAAGTAATATAGTCCATTTGGTGAAATGTTTTCGATTGATGTTTTCGACATGCATCAAAGTTCTCTCCGCTGATTCTGTCTGTCTGTCTGTCTGTGTGTGTGTGTGTGTGCGTGCGTGCGTGCGTGCGTGCATGCATGCGTGCGTGCGTGCGTGCGTGCGCGTGTGCGTGCGTGCGCGTGTGCGTGTGCGTGTGCGCGTGCGTGTGCGTGTGCGTGTGCGTGTGCGTGTGCGTGTGCGTGTGCGTGTGCGTGCGCGTGTGCGTGTGTGTGTGTGTACGTTAGCCAAAGACCGGAGACACTCGGACCATTTTGCTGCAGAACGATGAGCTATGCGATCCTTTTTGTCTAATTCTAGATCTGCCGGAATTATGCCATCTTCTGTTGCGACAATGTCTTCGTTATCAGGGGGATATATGTCTGGCGTGTAATCTTCGCGTCGTAACGGTTGCGGTGGTCTCGGCGGTGGTGGGATGACGTCGAATGGGAGGTCCTTTGGGTTGTGGTCGGTAAAGTACGTTGAGAAGTATTTCAAGTATTTCACAGCGTTCTTGTTGCGGAAGGTGACTAAAGGTGTGACGCGCGTACTAGGCCACACCTTTACTCAGAAAGATGGCTGCGACGTAACGTGTGCAGCGACGCACGTACTAGGCACTCAGCCAGAACCGTGGAGCCGTCGCGGCGTCGGGGAAGCGTGCTCGTCTCGCGCCCGGGAGGCCCGGGTTCGATTCCCACCTAGGAGGCCCGGGTTCGATTGCCACCCAGACCAAAATGTAAAAAAATTGATTTTCAAAGCCATTAATTTATTTTGTTTACAGGAGCCTCCAGGCCCCAGGGGTTTCCGCGGGAATTAAAATTAGGGGGGTGTCTAAATTGTAGGGGGGGGGGGGGGGGGGTTAGGGGGACATTGGGAATAGAGGAGTCGTTGTGAGTTAAGGGGATGCCTTCAGGAAAACAAGGGGGGGAGTGTACAGCCCCCCTAAGGGGGTGTGTAAGGAAATCAGTGGGAACCTCACTGCGAAATTTGACAATAATCCGAGCATTTATGACGTGTTCTTACTCTGCGCCGTTACACGCCGACGACGGCGCCGGATTTTCGCGTAATGGGGCATAAAATGCTTTCACACTAAAACAGGCAATCGTGGCGGCAGGTTTACATTGTCGGCGAGGACTCGGACCGTAAGTGACATCGCTTTGGGTTCCTCTGGCGGTAGGGCATGTTTTTCTAGCGTCAACCTGTTTGTTCCGAGGTGGATGACGGCGCCGTATTTGCAAAGAAGTCGATACCGAGAATGACGTCCCTCGCACAGTCCTGAAAAAGGACAAGCTTCACCGGGAACCCAGGCAGCACAAGATATTGTGCCAACATTGGTCTCAGCATGGTTAAGGTGGCCCCATATGGTACCAGATTGACCAGTCTAAACCCAGCATTTCATGATGCTGGCACTGAACTGGCTACTTGAAGGCAACATTTGCCTTTTCTGCCAGCCTCCAAAACAGATTGCTGCATCCCGGATACATTACGGTTACATGACGGCAACATTTGCCGTTACTGCCAGCTTCTAAACAATGTATTGCGGCATCCCGGCTTCAAGACGGCGAAATTTGCCGTTTCTGCCAGCTTCTAAACAATATTGCTGAAAATATATGAAGTTCTATCCTTAGTGTATCTAAAGGGTATATCGGGCTTCGTTTCGCAACTCCGAAGGGTGGCACTGTACCAGCCAAATCGCGGCAACATCGCCGGGATGCTTTCATGTTCTAGCAATATTTAGACACAGAAGCATTTTTGCCTATGAAACCTTACCCATCAGACTTTAAAACCTTAATTGATTGAGGTTTCTTTCATTTTGTTTAGTGCAGTTCCTCATTATCGCTCTCTCAGCGATAGCATGGGAATAAAATAATCGAAGCGATGCAGGCGAGAGCGCACTGTCGCAAAGTTTGTTTAGGAATGACACTGGTTCTCGTCTCGATCGTATCGCAGTCTCAAAGCGGCGTCCTAAATCTCAATCACTCCTGTGTTGTGGGACAAACGTTCTTCTCCGAGAAGACTTCGTGTCGCTTAACCACGCGCTCAAGCAGAATCGCGAGACATGTGTTGGAGTGAATGATAGAGGGGTATCGCATCTCCCATCAGAGCTTCCGGTCAACGAAATTTAATTCGAGCTTTTGCCGCAGGGAGGCGATGGTCTGAGCGTGCGCGTAACTCTTCTAGAAAAAGGTCATTTGCTTGTCGACCAAAATAAACACAATTATCTTTTAAGATGGCCACCGTCAACCCAAAATGTTGTCATTGACGGGTGACCAAGGATGTTTCGATATAGCCAGAACCTGGCATCCGTGTCATCTATGCCTCCAGGGGTGAAAAAAGACATGGAACATATTTTAGAGCGCAGCTCTTAGGCGCCCGTTTCCGGCTTGAGCGGCGTCGCCGTCGGCGTAACCGCGCGGTGCATCATGGGTAAATTTCCCCGCTAAATTTAGCGGAAAAAGTTTCCCGCTAAGTCTAGCGGAAAAATTTCCCGCTAAATCTAGCGGAAAATTTTCCCCGCCAAACCTATAGCGGAAAATTTTTCCCGCTAAATTTAGCGGAACATTTTCCCGCTAAATTTAGCGGAAACATTTTAACGCTAAATCTGGCGGAAAATTTTCCCCACTAAATTTGGCGGAAACGGCGGGGGGGTCACGTGACCCCCCCGCCCCCGCGAGGTCACGTGACCCCCCCCCGCGAGGTCACGTGACCCCCCCCGTGCCTTCCCCTCCTCCTCAAGAGCTGCGCTCTAATTCGGCGTTACAGGGAAGTTGTAAACGGCTTTCATTTTTTTAGACTTTCTACCAGTTAATTGGTTTACTAAGTTCCATGTCCTAAAAAAAGTATAACGAAAATCACGTTTCCAGAAAATGTGCAGAATTTCTTGACCAAGAGGAAGGCTTTGTCAACGCGGGCGCTGTCATTTTTTAGCGGGCAAACAAAAGGTTGCTATGGCATTTTTTATGTTAACGCAATGGTTTGTCTGCTAAAAAATGGTTACACGTCCAGTGTCTCTTCGAAGCTAGAACGTATCTTTTACTTCAACCACTTACCACTTTTTGCGTGCCAGCTTGTGCGCAAAGCCAAGACAGGCCCTTAGTTGAGCGGTTATTCGGCTTCTAGTTTGACGATTTCGACGCGTTTTGACGCACAAGGACGCACCAGGCGCCTTCTTGTCTGTTGTCACTGCGTCTTTAGCTTGTTAAGCTTCCAAGCCGTCGCCTCAGCACGTCGTTTCAAAATGGAGGGTTCCCAACTTGGCTGAAGTGAGCTTCGTCCGCGCTCGTCCAAAAACAAGCACCGAGACGGCCGACCGACTCTTTCAAAAGAAAGCGAGCCAGGTTTTAACCCGCGTTGGGATAAGCTTTTCGTGAACTCATGCTTATTAGAATTTATAAATACGAAATAGGCTTAGCATTGGCATCATGTAAAAAAGCTTGTTATTGAAAACGGAATTTTGTTTTTACTGTCTTGAGAGATGTGAATCCCATTATTCAAGCGGTCAAAACATAGATAGATCTGCCTTGCCATCTATTACACAACAGGAAATATGAGGCAATAATTATTTTGTTCTATGAATCTTTATTTTCTCTTCACCATAAGTGCGAGCGGAGGAGAGCTCATGAAGTGTTAACATCTACTTCAAATTCATTGGGTTCGCACGCACTGGTCGTGAAACGAAGTGTAGGACACGTGAGGCACGTTTCTCGGTGCACGCGTCGACGTGGTGAGAACTAATTTGTGCTACGTTGACAAGGATAGCGTAACTTCCGGAGGGCTCCAACTCTGTCAAAGCTGGGATGAGCGCGTGCAAACGAGAGCCAGCACGAGGTCTTGTGCTCTTGTTCTAGTTATCTGAATGCGCTGATCGAGTGCGCTGAAAACAGTTTGTAGCTACGGCTCTTTTGTTTCCACACGCACAGCAACTTAGCAACTGAATTAGAACGCTGTATGCATTGCGAGCTGTAGCAATTTTAAAGTTCCACAAGGAAAAACGCCAATCGGTGACAGGTTAAAAGTAAACGCTGCGGAGGGGGTCGCATCCTCTCGAGCGTTCTCTCTGCAGAAGTGGAAAGAGATGAGAGGAGCCTGCACTACCTGTCACCGATTATAACTAACGCGCTTCATCTCAAAACTCATAGTCATGTTCAGCAAATCCCACGCCAAACATAAAATGCACGCTTCCTTCGACTTGCGTGCATGTTTATGAGGCAGAAAGCGGAGTGCCTCTTCTCTTATGCCCATTTAGTGACGGAGTAAGGAATATTTTCCAGGAGGAGGGGGGGGGGGGGGGGGGGGGAGACGGAGGAGAGCCGAGACGGGGTTTGCGTGATCTTCAAAATCTTAAAAACAACCCGCTTTACTGAGCCGCGCAACGCGGCCAGTATTTCAGACCGAACCGGACAACAAAGAAAATACAAATAATTTTTCAGCAAAAACTAAAAACTTAAAACAAATATCCAGTGATTGATTAAGCAATTCCATGTCTTCGCAAATAAAAAAAAAAAATCAAGTTAAATTAAGATGTCAAACACCGTGTTTGAGGGACGAGATGGACATAAGCTGATGTAGATTTTAATCAGCAAACAAAGGTTATCATGGAACGTATAACAAAAGAAGAAGCTGGAACATCATGTCTGACGAATGACGAAAATAATCCCTGGAGAAGGGAAACAAGGGGGACAAAGGACAAAGTCGGTCGCGCACCAGTCACCTAGCTGTGTTTAGAGATTTGTGTTTGTCCTTTGTTCCCCTTGTTCCCCTTCTCCAGGGAATATTTTCGTAATTCTTGTCCAGCTTGCTTGTACCTTTGAATTTAATTGCATTATAAACATTATGTCTGCTCGCCCAAACAATTGACTTCAAATTTCGCAGAGAACACGATAACTCCAGTAATGACCACGGCAGTGACACCGGCCACCGAAATATATACTGTAATAGAGTTGGGTCGAAACCAAAACTACAGGATGTCACAAAAACAAATTGCAGTTTTTTTTTTTTACCGCAAAAATAAACTAGGCATCGCCGAACGCTCATTCTCCGGCCAAAGGTAGTGCTAGAGGTCACAACCAGATGCCAAAGTTTCAGCCCGATCCGATACCTTAATCAAAAGTTAGAAGTGATTTTCTGAAAAGTTCAATGGTAAAATGGCGGCCGACGGAGTTTTCGAATACATGGGGCTCTTTAGCACTAGAAATTGAAAACGGGCAAAAATAGGCTCCATTTTCACATTGAAATTTTCAGAAAATCACTTCTAACTTTTGAATAAGGTATCAGATCGGGCTGAAACTTTGGAATCTGGTTGTGACCTCTGGCGCTACTTTTCGGCGGAGAATGACTGTTCGGCAGTGCTTAGTTTATTTTTGCGGTGGAAAAAACCCTGTAAATGTTTTTCTCACACCCTGTATATTCCTTCAGTAGTATAGTTTCCCAATCCAAAGCTACAGCCATTGCTTCGTCCCAATCCGAAGCCACAAGCAGCTTCTGAATTCTTGTCCGTCCGTGAAGACAAAGGCCTGTTTGAACTAAGGGTGCCGCGAACTTTTGTCAAACCGGATTTTAAGGTCGTACTTTCGGGGTTCGATTGGGTCGAACCGGTTTAACGAACCTTCGAACATTAAACTTTCAATTCAATGTTTTTATTCCGACAACTACATTAAACAGTTGTCTAGGGGGCCGTCGCAAAAGGCAATTAAAAATGCCTGACGAGGTGTCGACCCCCTCACTTCCCCTCTCCCGCACATCCCTCAGCGTGGCACACACGAAGACAGAGTTATACTTCGTCTCATCCTACGATGGACTAAAGGCCAATGCCACCGGCCGCCAAATCCAATCAGGTTCTACGCTAAACTATGACACGCTTAGCATTGATTAGGCTTGAACAAATAATGCTCCGAATCGAAAACTTCTGCGTCATTTTTATAGCTTCGACACAGCAAAGAGCCAGTACGTCGTGACTTTCTTTGCGATGTAAAATTGTTGAGTCACTCATTGCTCGATCGGAACCGCTGTCCGCCCATTCCCATCAGTGATCCGAGACGCGGGCACCGATACATGCATCGAACCGAAATACCACGCAATGTCTAAGTGGCTTGTGATTGGATCTGGCGGTTCGTAGCTTCTTCCTTTAGTCCATCGTAGGGTGAGACGAAGTATAGGAAACCTTGCGAAACGTAAACAACAATATGAAAAGCATAAACATAACAATGCACACGGGATAGCACTGCAAAAGGTCAGGAAAATAACAAATAACACGTCATGATAAAAAAAGCATAAAACATGACACAGCACATATTATAGCACTCCAAAGAGAAAAAAAAAAAACTGAGAAAGCAGTCACTCCTGATATGACAGAAAGTACGTATTCATGTTTCTTTTTAAAGCCTGAATTGATACACTGCCTTCGATTATAGCCATCAGATCAGGATGGTCATTTAGAAGGATGGATATTTGGTTAGTTTCTGGTTTCCGTAGTTTGTGCGTACTTTTTTTCTTGTGTAGTTTGTGGATCTAAGATTGTAAGTATGTTCTTTCCAAAGGTACTGTTGAAAGAAGGCTGTTGGCTCGGACTTTATTGGATTATAGATTATTAAAGATAATTTCGTTTTCATAATATTTTGCAGTGTTAATAACTGGTGCTTTCTGAAAAGCGGAGCAGTCTGACTCCTGTACGGTGCATTTTCTATTAAACGTAAGACTTGCTTTTGCAATGTGTATAGGCTGTCTATATTTGTTTTTGTTGTTCCCCATACAAGTAGGCAGTAGATAAAACGAGAATGAACCGATACGTAGTATAACTGTTTCTTCATTTGAAGTGGCAATAAATGTCTAACTCTACAGATAAGTTCAATGCAGCGCGAGATCTCGGTTCTTAGTTTGTCTACATGAAAAGACCAGTTTAATTTTTCGTGAAACAAAACGCCAAGGAATTTCTGCGAAACGACCCGTTCAATAATATCACTGTGATATTGTATGATAATTTCTTGCTCGACACATTTATTGCGGGGTTTAAATATAATATACTTAGTTTTTTTAGTGTTTAATTCTAGCTTATTTGCTATGAGCCATAATGATACATTTCTGAGCCACGTATTGGTATGGTACTCAATCTCTTGAAAGTTTTTTCCCAGAAAAAAAAATATATATTAGTATCATCAGCGTAAGTAATTATATCTCCAGAGAGCGGGACGTTAGTTAAGTCGTCGATATACACTAAAAATAACAGCGGGCCAAGGATAGAGTCCTGCGGGACACCGTACTTTATTTTACCCTTATTTGACTTCGGGTTATTAACGTCTGTATATTGCAACCGATTAGATAAATAACTATATATTAGGCTAAGCGAATTCCCTCTATTCCCACATCTATGAAGTTTTCCCAATAGAATGTCGTGCTTGATTGAATCGAACGCGTTTTTTTTAAGTCAATGAATACGCCTACTGTATACAGTTGGTGTTCAAAATTAGCAATTATTTTTTCTTTTATGCTTAACATTGCCATTTTCGCCGACTTTTGCTTCTGGAAGCCGTACTGTTGTTCTGATATAAGATTTATCTTTTTAAAGTAGTTTAGAAATCGTACATTGATAACCTGTCCTATAATTTTCGGAAAAAACTGGTAGAACAGAAATTGTTCTATAATTGTTTAAATCATTTTTATCCCCTCCTTTATGTATTACTGACACCCTTGCAATTTTTAATTTACTTGGGAATACACCCGTGCTCAAGACTAGGTTACATATATGTGATAGTGTTTGGCTAATCAAGTTGGCAACTGATGTTATCGGTCTAGCTTTTATGCCATCTTCACCGCAAGCGCTATTATTCTTTAGTTTTTGTATTAAGTTGTTTATTTCTAATTCCGTTGTTAGAAACATAAAAATCGAACTTTCTGTGCTAGCTGCGATATAACGTTCGTAATCAGTAATGTTTGAAGCATTTCTACTCGACGCACCAGACTCCAAAAAGTGTTTGTTAAATTCGTCAGCAAGCATAGCCCCAGTGGTGGACATGCCTTCGACAGTAAGCTCAGTAATACCGCCTTTTTTGACGTAAGAGTGTTAACAGCATCCCAGACTTTCTTAGAATTATTATAGATGTCTGCAAATTTCTGAAAGGAGAATTCAACCAAAATGCGGATGCCCTGAGTAGATTGCTGCAACCGGAATCCGGAGAAGTGTCGTCCGCAGACTTGCAAGAGTATGTGCTAGTCATGGAGGCGTTGGATGACGAATCTATTTCTGCCACAGAACTCCAGCGCCAGACGACGGAAGACTCCGTTCTACACCAGGTGAAAAGATGGATCCTGAAGGGCTGGCCAAACAATCAGCACAAGGTCGACCGCAGCTGGGACCGTACTACACTCGGAAGGACGAGCTGACAGTGTCCCGCGGATTGGTATTTCGGGGACAGCAGGTGGTCATTCCGGAGACCGCACGAAAGACAATGTTGAAATTACTGCACGACGCTCATAGGGGCGCGTCCGGAATGAAAGCCCTCGCGAGAACTTTGTTATGGTACTCAAGGGTGGATAAGGATCTCAAACAAGTAGCGCGAAGGTGTCCCGCGTGCGAACAAGTAGCTTCGCTGCCGCCATCTCAAGTACCAGTACCCTGGAGGAGGAGGAGGAAATTTTATTAGTCTTCCGGGATCAGGCATTGGGGGTGGTGGAGGCCCAGAGGGCCGCGCGACCGCCAGGGCCCGGGAGGTGGTGAGGGCTTGGGTTGACTCCTCCGGGTCGCGCAACATCTTCTCCCAGAGGTGAGGGGAGGGAAGAGGGGGGTATGGGTCTGCGGGGCATTCGCAAAAGGAATGGTAGTGAGTGTCGAGTGCCCCGCAGGTAGGACAGGCGGGGGTGGTAAAGAGGTGTGGGTGAGTGTGTAGTAGTTGTGTGTGGTGGGGGAAAGTGTGTGTTTGTAGGAGGCGCAGCATGTGTGCTGCCTCTTGGGAGAGGTGTGGGTGCGGGGGTGGGTACTGGCGGCGGAGGAGGCGGTAGTGCGGGGTAATATCCCTGTATTGCAGGAGGGAAGTATATTGCCTGCAGGGGCATCGTGTGTAGGCGCAGTTGAAATGGCGGCTCGGTCGATAAGTTCGAGAGCACGATCGTGCACCATCTCATTAGCGCCTACGCCCGTGTGGGCAGGTGTCCACAGCAGGGTCACGGTGTCGGATGGAGGGTTGTTGGTGAGAATTCGGAAGGCCATGGGGGAGATATTGCCTCGAATAAAGTTGCGGATGGCCTGCTGAGAATCAGATAGGACGAATTGGGGGGGGGGGGGGGGGGGGGGGGCTCTGGGCGAGCGCAAGGGCAATGGCCGCTTCCTCCGCCGTGGTTGTGTTCGTAGTGAGGATGGTGGCCACCGTGACGTTTGGTGGTGGATGCTGGCCCAGAACAGTTACGCACTGTGCAGGTTTGTGAGGGTAGGGTGTGGCATCAGTGTATAGTGTGCATGGTGATGGTGGGTATAGTTTGGCGTGGATGTTGGCTCGTGCTAGTCGTCGGGCTTTATGGAAAGTTGGGTGCATGTCGCGAGGGATTGGGTGGACTCGGGTGCGGTTGCGTATGTGCGGTGGAATGGGGAGGGGGGAGATTGGGTTAATGGGGAGTGGGGGGTACCCTGGCCAGGAGCCAAAGAAAGATGGGCCCGAGTGCACATCGACATTGCGGGGCCGGTCGATGGCTTCATGTTGCTAATAGTTGTGGACTCACACAGCAAGTGGATCGAGGTAGCGCCGTTAAAGACGACCACAGTGGAATCCACTATTTCGGCGCTACGTCCAATATTCGCCCCGTTCGGCCTACCGCGGACCATTGTTTCGGATAATGGTCCCCAGTTCGTGAGTGTCGAATTTAAAGACTTTTGCTCACTCAACAATATTAAACATGTTCGCACTGCTTCATATTCCCCACGGTCAAACGGCTTAGCCGAGCGTGCCGTGAGAACCGTGACAAAAGGGTTTTAAAAAAAATGAAGAAGGGTAGCATATACAAACCCGGCTGGCCCAATTCCTGCACGGTTATCGGAGAACACCAGGAAAAGACGGGCAAACCCCCTCACAAGGGTTACTTGGATATACTATTCGATCGCGTATTGATACCCTTGTGCCAGTGCCTTCGTCGACCACTCCCATTGAGTCTGCTAACCCATTCCATTCTGGACAGACGGTGTGGGTCAAAAACCATAGCCCTGGAGACAAGTGGCAGCCCGGCACTTTGAAAGAAACCAGCGGCCATCGGCTGGTGCACGTCAGCTCGCCCGAGGGAGAGCGACTTCGGCATGCAGGCCAAATTCGCCTCCGTGATGACGACTCCCCACAAGCCCCTCCGGTCGACGCAGCGACTGAAGATGCCGCGTTACAAGCATCTCCAGTGCAGCAACCAAGCGCCATCTCCAACCACAGAAGTACACCGGCAGCCGTATCTCCAAGAAAATCCAATCGGGTTCGACGTCCACCGGCTCGCCTTTTTTATGAGGGGAAAGGAGTGTTGGGAAGTGACGATGCAGCTAGCCATCACAGTGACAAAGGACCAAGCGGCAACACCACGTGCTTGTCCGTATCGGCTTGGGTGCGTTATCCGTGTTGTCTTATCTTACCTTGTTATATTTACGGGCGCGGCTCGGAAATAAACGAGTTGCTACCATGCCATTGACGGGTCGGTTTCGCGTACTTTACTTCATTCCCGTACCCAATGCCACGCGTGGATGACATCATCAACGAGACGAAAAGATGCTCATGGTTTTCCCTGATTGACCTCTGCAAAGGGTATTGGTAAGTCCCCATAGAAAAAGAAACTAAGAGATTTACTGCCTCCGTGACGCCATTTCATGTCTGCGAGTATAATCGGCTTCCATTTGGATGGAAGGGCTGAGGAGCCTGGTTTCAGAAGATGATGAATAAAGTGCTCAAGACGTTCTTGGGTAATTTCTGTAACGTCTATGTCGATGACATTATCATTTATTCCCGGACAAGAAAAGAGCACGTCGATCATCTGTCCCGGGTTCTCAAAGCACTGAGCACATCCAAGTTGAAGATCAACATAAAGAAAAGCGAATTCGTCCAAAAAAACAGTAGAGTTCATCGGAAGAGTTTTTGACGGCCAAACGAAAAGCACAAAGGAGCAATAAGTGCAGAGAATCTCCAGGCTGACAAAACCTTGTGACTTGCACTCACTCCGCGTTTTTCTGGGGCTCGCTGGACCTTTTCGAGCATTCATTAAAGATTATACCACGAAGACAAAGTTCCTAACCAGTTTGACTCAGAAGGATACTCCATTTATCTGGTCTGGATGAGTGCGAAAGGGCGTACGACTGCCTGGTCAAGGTAATTTCTTCTGACCCCATCCTTGTGCTACCCGACTTTGAACTGCCTTTCACACTTTGTACGGACGCTTCACACTATGGCGCAGGAGCCGTCCTCTACCAGAAACACTTGACAGAACCTCCCAACCTTCAGTTAAAAGTAGTTGGCTACTACTCATATACGTTTTTCAAGAGCCAGGGAAACTATGCCACCACAGAGAAAGAAGCTCTAGCGGTGATCATGGCGTTGAAATATTTCCGAAGTTACCTTAAGGTCGTCATTTTAATTCTTTCACGGACAACCAAGCTCTTACTTATCGTTAAAGCTTAACTCAACCGGAGGGAGGACTGGCCAAGTAGATCAGCGAGATAGAACAGTTCTCGTTTGACGTAACCCACCGACCCGGAGAAAAGCTTTCTGATGCTGATGCCCTCTCCAGGCTACACATTCCTAAAGATACCTTCACCGAGAGCATTCAATATGCCCGAATTCGGGAAGGCACCCAAGACATGGAAGTGCGAGATGGTTTGCTATGGCAGTCCGGGATCAGGAGGACATGTTGGATTTAGGAGAAGTTACTGGAAGCTCAAGCGAAGGTTCGAGTGGGAGAACATGAAGCACGACGTCACCAATTATGTGCGTACTTGCCACGCGTGCCAAGAGAATAAGGCTAAATACCGACCTTGGGGAGTTGAAATGGTCACGCCCGAATACTCTGACATCTCCTTTAAGATCATTCATCTTGATTTTGCAGAAATAAAAAAGAAGGGTGTCAAGAAAACGCAAGCATTCCTTAAGGCGGGCAAAGAAAACGTTAACTCTGTCGCTTTGCTGATGGAACGAGAAGCATTTCGGAATATGAAGTTCATTGTCTCAGACAATGGACCGGCCTTTCGCAGCAAAAAGTGGCTGAGATGTGCGCAAGAAAGGGGAATCAAGTTCCTGCTTACTGCTCCGTATCACTCAGAAGCAAAGCCGTTAGCTGAGCGGGTGATACGATACACCAAACAATTCCTGGCAATGTATCCTAACTTCACGGGTGGATGGAAGTGCGTGCTTGACCAGCCGTTGCGCATCACAATTCCCATACAGCTGGACTGGGATGTAGCCACCACTTCGCCGCGCGCGGAGAGAGCCCATGGCTACCTGCAGATCACTTTCTGGGCTTAACCAACAAAATCAGACTACAGGAACAGAAACAACTCCCACGGAAACAAGAAAAATATCGGTCAGCCATGAAAAATAATTTTGACAAGCGACACCAAAGTACAATACCAGAAATCCAACCAGGCGACATGATTTTAGTTCGAAAAGGATTACAAGGGTCCAAGGCCGCATTTTCTGGGCCTTACGTGGTCACCAAAACAGGCAGGCCAAAAGGAATTCTCAAGACTCCGTACTACTTGGGACCGAATAACACCACCGAAATCACTGCTCTTAGTTGTTGTTTGTTGATTATTTTTTAATAAAGGAAATACATGTAAATAAAAGGAGGGAAATGGGATGCGTAGAACGAAACTTTAGTCTCCCGTAAGCGGGTTCAGCTTTTTCGTCCTACAGGGAGAGGGAGAGGGGAAAAATATAGGTGGAGAAGGTTAAAAAAATGTACAGGGCGCATAAAATAATCAAGGTGGGTTCTCGATGTCGTGATTTGCGCTGATCAGGCTGTCATTTGTTTTCAAAGTCGGGAAGAAAGTCCTGCCTCATCAACGAAGTCAAGCACCACCTGGAGTACAGCGGACCGCTTGGCTCGTGTTCCTCTCGGGAATAGCAGTTCTTGTGTTGTGCTGGCGTTGATCCAAAGTTTTCCGAAGGTTTCTAGTAGCGTCTTTCTCTGATCGTCATGCGCTGGGCAGGTCCAAAATATATGGTCTATGTCTTCGAGTTGATTGCATGAGCTGCGAATTTTTGTGTTTGACCGTCTGAGGAGGTGCGAACGGACGTTGGTGTTCGAGCAACCCGTTCTCAGTCTATGTAACCGTGATTCTTGTTTACGGCTGAATTTTTTCTTTTGTATCGGCAAAGGTGGAAAAACAGCTGCCATTTCTGCGTCAGGGTGTTATTTTGTTAATTCTTGGTGGATTATGATGCATACGGAGTTGTACTTATGGATATCAATTGTTGGGCAGGCATCTTTGTGTGCAGCCAAGGCAAGACCGTCTGCTTCCTCGTTTTCTAAAATTCCCACGTGTAATGGAATCCACTGAAAGTATATAGGGATCCCCGCATCGTTTGCTTTCCGTGGGAGTTGGGCGATAGATTTTGCAAGGGGCAAGCTTTGTTAAGGTTAGCCAATTGCTATAGTGCGCCTTTCGAGTCAGTGAAGACAGCAAGGTCTATTGAGTTTATGTATTTTGGCACTTGTGGGATGGCAAGCCATATAGCTGTACGCTTGGCTGTTGTTGAGCAGTTCAATTGCTCAGCCGATCCTTACAACTTAGGCCCATTTCAGGGACGACGTAGGCTGCTGTGGCCGAATCGCCTTTCACACTGCCATCTGTGTAAACGAGAATCATACCTGCGTAGGTGCTGATTGTTTCGTTCCCAATATAACGAGCCGCCGTCTCTGCGACCTTTTTTTGTCGTGGAAGGTCGACGATTTCCGTCGCTACTTTGAGATGGCTGTCCTCTCGACGCGGAGGCGGGATGGGCGGTACGTTCTCAGGGCAGCCGATGATATCTAGGAAGGTCTGCGCCACCTTTCCGAAGTGTGAGGATGGCCTTGCAGTAACTGAGTTTAGCAAGGCGTATGAAGACTCTGTACCAGCAAGTCTCGATATCTGCGGCATGGCCCACTCTTTTGCCTGTAGTTGAAGTGCGGAATCGCTTGCCTCTACCAGGGTGGGAACGTTCTTTGATGAAGCGGGCAGGCCATGGCATATATGAATTGCTTGGAGGGTCGGCTGCGCTCGGGTCCGAAGGTCTCCTTATAGGGCAGGGGGGACCGCTGGCTCTGCCGGTTCTGCGGCTCCTGGTTCCCTGTGGGCTGTGGGCTGGCGTCAGACGAGGCACGACTCTGGCCAACACTGATTGCTGACTGTGATGCCTGGAGGACATCGTCATCTTCCAGCCAAAACTACCGCCAGAAAACAACCCTGAGACTCCGGCCAACACGGATCGCTGACTCTGATGCCTGGAGGACATCGTCATCTTCCAGCCCAAACTACCACCAGCAAACAACCCTGAGACTCCGGCCAACACGGATCGCTGACTCTGATGCCTGGAGGACATCGTCATCTTTCACCCCAAACTACCGCCAGCAATTGACCCTGAGGTCGGGACACGCCTCCACAAGCCTTCGACGCCTGGCGGACATCATCATCTTCTTCCCGCCCGAGCTGCCACCGGCCCACAACCTTGAGCTCAGGACACGTCATTCTAAGCTCGATACAAGGACAGCGCTCAGCGAGATCCGTCACACTTGCACGGCGGCGGTGACGATAAACACACCGGCACTGCGTTAACAACTGCCTTTGAAAACTGCAGGTTAGTTCGAGTACACGCCATTTATTTTCCTGTTTTTATTTACTTGTCCACTTGCCGCCGCCGCTGTTGCTGTTTGTGTTGAATTGCTGCATTATTGTTTCTGCTGACATGAGTGAGTCTGACACATGCCTGTGCTGCAATGAATTACTTCCTGATAATGATGGATATCTAACGTGTTCAGAGTGTAATTATGGCGACCATTTAGGTACATGCTCGGGTGTAAGTAAAACAAGCTACAAAAAAAAAGGAAGAGGCGTTAAAGGGAAAGTGGGTATGCCCAGCGTGCCAAACATCGAAGACACATAGAGGAGAGGGTGCTGCAAGCCAGAAACCCAAGCTGGAAGCTACATTTGCTAATGTACTCGAAAAAATAAACAAACGTTATCGGAAATTAGGAAATACAAAACAAAGTAGACTCCATGATGTCGATCAAGGAGACTGTCGACAGTATGAAATTATCTGTTCAGCATATGTCGAAGCAATATGGCGGAGTATTAGCCGAGATTAAACGCCACGCGACTGCGATTTTCGACCTAAAGAAAAAAAAAAAAAAAAAAAAAACAGCGAAGGCCGACGCAAATAAGGAAGTACGATAACTAAGGCAAAAGGTCAATAATCTGAAACAGTATAGCAGGAGACCAAACCTTGAAATACACGGCTTACCACTTAGTAATACTGAAAATCTACTCAGTAAAGTAAATGAACTCGCAAAACAGCTACAACTTGCTGATTTATGTCAAAACGAGATAGAACGCCTTCACCGATTGCCCGCTAAGCCAGGAAAAATCCCAGCTGTGCTTGTTCGATTTGTGTAGCGTATTACGCGGGATCAGTGGATGGAACAAAGGGGCCACCTAAACAGAGACGAAACCACTGTGAGCCTGCAGCTTGACAACTTGACACCGGAAACTAAGAAACTTCTTTGGATGATGAGGACGAAAGTTCAAGAGAAAAACTATCAGTACGCTTGGCAGAAGAACGGCAAATTGTTTGTACGCAAAGCGTATCGGGAACGAGCAATCGGGATCCACTGCGAAGATGACTTCGAAAACAATATCTGAAAAAGTACTGATAGTAAGCTCTTGACTACTTACATCTATCCACTGCACCGGAACTGCATAAAACTGGTTTATATGATAAATTTTCCTTTAACTCACTTGTGCATGGCTCTATTTTCGTTAAAAATGGCAGTATGTCGGTCTTTCATGTAAACGCTAGAACTCTGAGAAACAAATGGCTTGAAACTAAGGACTTGTTTGGGTTCACTGGATCACAAATTTGATATATTGGCATTTACGGAAACGTGGTTCCTGAGTGATCGTGATGAAGTTCATTTCACAGGATATAAATCGGAAGGTGTGTATAGAACAGACCGCAGGAGAGGGTGAGTTTCTCTTTACCTTAAGGACAATCTTCAGTATATGATCCTTTCTGAATTTTCATACGTTAGTGATCATTATGAATTGATTGTCGTGAAGTGTCTTGATTATCTAATCGTTTCAATTTATCGCCCTCCGTCGGATGAAATAAATGAATTGTTTTCAGTATGTTTACGAGGTCCTTGATTTCGCGTCATCTTTGAATTTGCCGGCCGTTATAGTTGGTGATTTAAACATTGACATGCTATCATCAAGCCCTACATGCCGACACTTCCGCGATATCATTGAATCTTTTGGCTGAGCAATTGTGATTCATTCACAATCCAGAATAACTCTAGAAAGTAAAACTCTGACCGACGTATTTATTATCAGCTATGACTCGACTGATATTGTTTCCGGTATTTTGGCTTTTGGTCTAAGTGATCACCTTCCAATATTTAGTTTTTATCTGCGAGCTAAAAAGGAAAAGAGACGCACTTCGGATACGCCCATATTCTAGCGGAGATTTTTTTATAGATACCCTGGCTGCTTCCCGTTCTCTAGTTGAAGGAATAAGCTGGGATGATGTTTATAGTGAAGAAAACCCGAATTTTTTCCTATGACATAATTCTACGTAAAATAAAGAATGGCTACGACGGTGCATTCTCTCTACGTCTTGTAAGAAGGCACAAAAGATCTAGAAAACCATGGATCAGCCGTGAGCTTTATAAACTAATTACAGAACGAAATAAATTATTTTACAAGTTTATCCGATCCAAAGACCAGACAATATTAAGTGAATAGAAACAAAAGTGAAATAAATTAAACGCAGATCTAAAAAAGCACGGTTAAAATACAATAAGAACAAGTTCATTGCCGTATAGGATGACCCTAAAAAAATTTGGAAGGAAATTGGAAGGCTTATTGGTTTTTAACAGCAAGATCCCCAATACCTTATTTTGGATGGTCATCAGTATAGCAATGCTTTATTAGCCGAAAAATTCCACTCTCATTATTCGGGCTCCGGCGCTGCGTTAGGAACAGCGGATTCGATGCATGACTTGGTCAGATATGTTTTTCATACAGTCTCAAGTTCTATATTTTTGATCCCATGCAGCAACAGTGAAATATTTGTCTTTCTGAGATCCTTACGGAATAATACTGCGGCAGGAGACGATGATATCAAAGCTAAACCAATCAAAGCTGTCGCAAATTTATTGTGTTCCCCTTTGCGACATATCTTCAATAATTCTTTGGCTACAGGAACTTTTCCAGTTGGCATGAAGATTACCAGAGTAGGTATTCTACACAAAGGAGGCATTCTTGATAACATTAACAATTACAGGCCCTTATCTGTCCTTCCACTGTTTTCAAATGTACTTGAACATGTGATAAAAACTCGGATGAGTAAGTTTCTTGATCAACAACGTGTATTTGTAAAAGAACAATACGAATTTCAGAGGGACAAATCTACGGAAATGGCGCTAGTAAATATTAAAGAACAGTTGTAAATAATTTTGAAATGAAAAAATTCACTGTCGGAGTATTTTTTGACTTTAAAAATACATTCGATTCAATAAAATACGATATTCTGTTTCACAAACTTTCTTTTTATAGAATCCGAGGTGTGGCGCTAGAACTGATCCGTAGCTATCTATCGAATAGAATGCCGTATACTTGTCTAAATGGCTACCGATCAATGCCTGGACTAATCACGGATGGGGTTCCGGAGGGATCTATTCTGGAACCATTGTTCTTTATTGTCCATATAAATGACATGGAAACATACCACGAAATTCGGATATAATTATATATGTGGACGATACGAGCTTAATTGTTCTTTTCTGGCAATCATTTACGTGACCTTGAAACTGCGACTAACATGCGGCTAAGGGAGCTATAGTTCCTGCCTGGGATGAAATCAGCTAAAGTTAAACGTGAGCAAAACCAAATACGTAATTTTCAAGCCACGAAATAAACTTGATGACTGTAATATTATTTTAAAGTTCGAAAACAGTGTAATTTAACGAGTTTCCGCTTATAAATGTTTAGGTGTTTTTTTTGAAGAAAACTTATCATGGACCCCCCTTATAAATAAGATTCATAAGTACAATTGATCTGTCGATCGATTGACATCTTATACAGAGTTAGATATTTGATTCCAATTTGGTTAAAACTCCAATTGTATTATTGTTTAGTGCTTTCTCATCTTCATTACTGTTTATTAGTCTGGGGTTCGACAACTAAGACAAACCTCGAAAGGCTTTTTTATCATGCAAAAAAAAACGGCAATACCCTGCAAAAAAACTCTAAATTTCATGGACCATACTGCCCCGTGCTTTCTAAAGCACGATTTGCTTAACGTTAACCAAATGTTTCATCTAAAACTTTCAATTTTCATACGAAACGACATAATTAACGACCAAACGACTTTTTTTTTTGTTTAGACATTCCTTTGGAATAATATTTAATCTTATTTAAGGCATGAATCCTATAGGATACATACGTTAAGAACAACCTATGGAAACCAGAAATTAGCATAGTTGACACCTAAATTCCTAGACAAACATCCACATGTTATGGGAATAATACTAAATAGTGCTTCACGTTGCAGCTTCAAACGCTATTTAAAAATGTATCTTCTGTCATGTTGTTCGGAATAAATTTGAACGTCAGTTTTTTTTGCATACACTGTGTATAGTATTATGAACAGGCCTATTTTAGATACTGGATAAAATACGACGTGTAATTTTCATCCTTGTGGAGGTAATGGTATTTATGATATTGCACTACTGTTTCTTGCCGATGTTTTGTACTTGTTTTTTTCAAATTGACTGCCGATGCAGTGTTCTGAGAGGACTGGGCCTCGTCAGGCAAAGACTATGCGCCTTTTGTCCTTTCTCCTCGGTACCCTGTGTCTAAAAAAAAAAAAAAAAAAAAAAAAACACACACACAAATGTCTCCAGCATTGTCCATTGTCGTTATTGGAAATCTAGGAGAGGCAGGGGATACATGATTCTATTCACAATAAGACCTCGATAAAGTGTCACCATTGTCTGCTCGCTAGAGCCGCAGTTTTGACCGGCGACTCGGCATAGCTCTCTAAGTAATTTCCGTGACCCTTCTAGCACCGTTTTGTAGTGTTGACGAGTGGGCTAGTTGGTCATTCAAATTAGCGGAAAACAAACAGCGCAGGGACAAGGACAGAGTAGAAGGCGGGAGACACACACATCATTTTTACCGCTGGCCGCCATTTTACTCGATCTTCGATTATGACTCTAAGGTAGCGAACTTGTGGTTCTCTTCTGATCCGGTTGCCGTAAATCTGTAAAGTAGAATATTTTTCCTTCAATCGACCTCGTGGTCGGAATGTGAGAACTGTTGTTTTTGCTGCCGACAAGGTAAGGCCGGCCTGATGAAAAAATGAGGTAGCAACATTCAGGGCTTGTTGCAGTTTGGCTTGTACGGTCATGGAGATCACTGTAGGGCCTGTGCAACATAAGGCTACGTCATCTGCGTAGGTGGCACAGTTGACGGGGATCTCTTCGGATTGTTGGGAAATTCGGGGAAGTCCCGCCATTACTATGTTGAATAGTAACGGACTGAGCACGCTCGCTTGCGGTACACCTCGGGTAACGGTGCGTGTTGTGCTGGTGTGTCACCCAGAAGCTCGTTAGCTGAGCGGGTGATACGAGACACCAAACAATAGACCCTTTCCGGAATTCAGTCTGGCCACTTTGACCCCTATCATCATCTAAAAAATGGCATATGTGCTATACTAATGGCGGCCTTCTGTTTACGTATGAAGGAAGAAGTCTAAGATGCTCCTAAGCAGATAATTAGAGGTCTATACATTCTAGTCGTTAGCGCGACGTGAAGCAGGAATTGGTTGCAAGTGCTGCGTAAGCGTTCGTTTTTAACTCGGGCCCAGTCAATCTGTTAGTAGCCCAGAGTCCACTTGAAAGCCCCTTGATGTATAGAACTTTATAAAGGCGTTTAAGTAGGTTGGCGCTTCGTTCTGATTGGTTGCATTTTTCTTTCGCCATCGACACAGAAAGAGATTGAAAAGAACTGTACAGTAAAGCGCACATTCTCGTTTACTGTTGACTTTCGAAAGTGACGGTGCCCCATAAAATACTGCAGATCGCAGGTTCATTGCCGCCATTAGTACGGTAAAATTTAAACTGCCATTTCAGTCACCAGATGGCACTGAATTCTAAAAAGGGTCTATTCATGGCAATGTATCCTGACTTCCCGGGTGGATGGAAGTGCGCGCTTGAAGCAGCCGTTGCGCACCACAACAATGCCCGTACGGCTGGAGTGGGATGTAGCCCACACTTCGCCATGTGCGGAGAAAGCCCGTGGCTACCTGCAGATCACCTACTGGGCCTAACCAACAAAATCAAACTACAGGAACAAAAACAACTGCCACGGCAACAAGTACCAGAATTCCGACCAGGCGACTTGATTTTAGTTTAAAAAGCATTACAAGGGTCCAAGCAGGCACGTAGCTAGGGGGGGGGGGGCATGCCCCCCCCCCCTTCCCCCGAAATCTTCCATTTTGCTGGGACGTCCTCTCCCCCCTCCCCCTTATACAGCATTTTGTCATGGGCGGGCACCCCCCCGAAACAAAATCCTGGCTACAGACCTGGGTCCAAGGCCGCATTTTCTGGACCTTACATGGTTACCAAAACATGCAGGCAAAAAGGAATTCTCAAGACTCTGTACTACTTGGGACCGAATGACACCACCGATATTACTACTCTCAGGTACGTGGTTCCATATCACCCCAGGAGGGTTGAGGACAAAATGCCCGGCGTGTGTAATGAATGTTCCAAGGCAAAGACGAGAACTAGTGCCACTAAATAAGCTACGCTTCAGAGTAACGACACTTGGCCATATTGTGGCTTAAAATCATGGTTGCCAGTCATCTGAAGCTTTATCTGAAATCACAGGAAACGCTTTTTTCCGTCCTCCACAAACGTTTAAACAGTGTGCGACAAAGAAAAGCAATATTACATGAGCTTCCTAACACCGAATCGAATATTGAGGAAGTCGCACTTTTGAATCATGACGATCTGCAGTTGCGTCGGCCCTGCACAAGCCCCAATATGGCGGCGCCCACAACAATGTCGAAGAACGGAGTGCCGATACCATAGAGATCATATACTAACTCTAGAGGAAAAGGTCCGCCATTTTCCCATGCATTCTGGCTGCCGCAAGCGGCGGAGCATGCAGGCAGACCCTCGGGGTCCCACACACGGTTACCATGGCAACCGAAGCCCCGCTATCCCCGATCGCACCTCCGGAAAGGGAGTCCCATACCATTTGTTCTGCGAAGTTTCGTCGACAGCATTCGATTTCACGAACTTCAACAATCCACCAACTTACCGGGGGAAAGGTATTTGCGTTCCTTTCGAAGCTTTCTTTTTGCATAGCGCGCAGATGTACGGACTCGCGTCAACGCTAAACTAAACCAGATAACCGACTTCGCGGGTGGGGCGTGAGTGGGCGCGGCCGAGGAATACGAAACCGCGCAACCACCAGATTTCCGTGATTTCAACAGAAGAGAAGTTAATGCAACGTAATGAGTATATTGGTTTTTATAAGCATTAGAATAGCTCAGAATTTAGTTTACAACGTTAAATTATCACTGTTTATATTGCTGAGAGTTTTCAGTCTTCGCAATTACCATTGCGACTGTCGTCCTTCAGCTGGCAACACTGCTTTCTTTCTCTCGTGTTCTGTCGCTCTCTTTCGCGATCTTTCACTCGGGACCCCGGGTGTCGGCGCACGGGATTTGCCACTCCTCCTCACCCACCTTTACCCCCCTGGCCGATACTCTAAGCGCAGCTCATTTAGTGGCTCTAACGAGAACAAAGAGCAAGCTAAAAAGGAAAACAAAGAGGAAGGCGATCAAATAAAAACGCCATTCAATCCTGTTGCTTACTTCGGACCTTTATAATTATGTTTTCTAAAAATAATAACACAGCGTACTCAAATACTTTTATTACGACTCTTTCTACCTCGTTCTTGTTTTTCATTGGTTTTAAACGTGCAGTTGTTGTCGCCATCCGGTTTGAGGAGCACAGTCTACGCGCGGGTACCGGAAGTGGCCTTGAGTGGGACCACTGGATAGGATATCACCGTGGTCCTGATCTCTGACGTATTTTTCTAAAACAAAATACGATGACGTACGATGACGTTATGGTGGCAGGCGCCGCGGGTGGTGAGGCGTGGCGCTGTCGGCGGGGGAAAGGAAATTTCACATATAAATATTCTAAGCTTAAATAGTAAAACAAAATGGCTAGGTGGCGTAAGCTACTGCCCGATCCAAGGGGCTCAGCCGGATTCATTTATCCATCCATCCATCTAGGAAAGAAAAGGGTGAGCCTCATCCTTTCTCACTACGTTCGACAGAGCGCCGCGCATTTGTCGACTTGACGCCGGAGGCGGTTGTCCGCGTGTTTTCCGCCGTCAAAACAGCGAGCGTTCAAATTATCTTGCATTGTTTGTGTACGACAACGAGCTTGGATTAGGAGACAATCATGGCGTACCTGACGCATTGCTGCTGCGGCTGCATGACAGTCCGAACAGGCACCAAAGTGTTGGCCATCCTCAGTGTTGTGAGTACCCGCGTCTTGTTTGCCATTATTTTTGGAGAACGCTTTTTGTCGTTTTCGTGGGAGGGTGCGTTTGACCTTGGAATACTCTTTAATTCCGGTGCCAGTGAGAAATGCCACGGGAAACGAGCCGGTTGTAACGGTGACGCGGGCGCGGGTGGATTTTTTGTTCGGTGCAAGCGTCAGCGGCGGCCTTGAGGGGGCGACGCGAAAGCGTGTGGTAGCATTGCGCAATGTTTTCCTCAAGTTGCTCCTAACGGCATCACGCTCATGTTTTTTTGTTTTTTTTCTTTTTTGCTTAGAAGAGCGGAGCGGTTATGCTTACGGGATGCAACGTCGCTCGGTGTGTTCGCGGCTTTAAGTTTACGTGATTGGAACTTGGAAATGAGTCACGACGCAGTGCAGGCGCCACTCTGTTGTAGGACAGCGACCGCAATCGAAAATGCGAACGGACTATTGTAAGAGGTTTTTAGAATAGAGGCCCCAACGTTCGAGTGCCCCTAAGAAATCGCTGGACCCGAACGCAACGACGTTGGCGTCGTCGACTTATGGATAGGGTTTTCTCGAGGCAGTTAGGCGCGCTTGCGTTTCCCGCTTGCAGCGTCATCGCAACTAACAAACATAATAATAAAAAAACGTAAACCATATACGCTGAGCAAGTACTTTTTTGTCTACAAATAACAGTTAAGGTAAAACCAAATCAAACCGGCTAAAGCAAGAGACAATCTAGAATCAGTATAAACATTGTTAAAAATAAGTAAACCGGCGTGCTAACTAAAATTACTCATTTTTGAAAAAAAAAAAAAAGATGGAGACGACGGTTGCATTGTTGCCTGTACCATAGTGTACGCGATGAAATCTGTTCCTGTGGTTAAAGGTCAAATAGACGTGTGCGAATTCCGTTGTTATTCGAAGCTAGAATAGGAGCATTGAGGACTAGGACATATAGGACAAAGTATGAGGAAATGGATAGACGCTGTGCCGTGTGCCAAGGGGAAGACGAGGCAACATAACATGTGGTGTTGAGGTACACAGGGCTTGACGGATTTAGCCGGAGCGCTGGGGTTTGCAGACGAGAATGGAAGAGTGAATGATAAGTGAAAGGCCGAACGCAGACTTCATCTTTCTCGGACGAGGGTGGAGAAAACGTGGGCACGAGTAGGGCACAATCTTTGCCGCGCGCTCAATCGAGAAAGATCAATTGAAGAATCTAGTAGGCATGCCTTGTGCTGGTAAACGCAGAACTTTGGGGAAAAGAACCTGGACATAGCATCAATCTGCTCGCCGATAGATCACTGTCGAAAATCTGGCAACAGTAAAAAATAATAATAATAAGAAAAAGATTGCTAGCACATTAGGCAGCGAACGCCAGCTTGAAGGATGCTCCCGTTTTGTTTACGTCGCCCCAGTGCTAGTTTCGAGGTGTGGTGAGAAGGTCGTAGGTGAAACACAACTACCGTTTCTTCATTGCGCGCAGAAAAATGTAAGGCTTGCAGTTGCATCATCCTGGTTTCAAGAGTCTATTCCCGATCAGTGGCGAGCTTATGTAACACGCAGTTCGCAGACCGGCGATTTTGGTGACTACGGGCTCACTGGTCGCTATGCGCTGCGCACGCAAGTCCACCGACGCCTGCAAAACCGGGAATTTTCAGGGGATTTGGTGAACCTTGAAAAGTCGAAATTTCCACCCCTATCAGCATCGGTGAAGAAACTTTAGCTTTCCTTTCTTTGAGAAAATACAAACGACGCGTGTATGCATGCCTGACACACATTGCGTGCGACTCAGCTGGCGTGCCGACGCAAATCTCTGCTCGGAAACTCGATTCTAGGCGGAACCAAAGACGAACTTCTCTTGCGCTCGCAATAATTCGCAACTTTCACGGCCTATGAGGGGCGCACTGGCGTCTTTCAAGATGGCTGTCATATGGATGGTCGTCGTAGAACAGCAGTACATGGTTGGGGCAGCGACGCGTAAGTAATTATAATTTTCTGAAATACGAACGATAAGAGAACCTCACCTCATACTTCCATGTCAGGAAGGCGTAAGCAAGCAGGTTCGTTGTGAAGCGGATCATCCTGGAGCTCCGGAGCGCGATTTTCACACGGCGGCACCACCATCGCTAAAAGTTGCGAATACCTTTTCCCAGTGATCTATTGATTTGAGGACATTTGTTCACCAAGATGCGTGGAAGAATGCACTATGAGAGAACTGGTGCTTCCCCTTACAATTTTTTAATGAGTTTCAATTGCGTTTTAATGTATTCCTATATAGTCAATTGAAACTCTCTATTAAACACAACGTCTAATGAGTTTCAGCATAAGAAACTCAATATCACTTCTATTAAATTTACTCATTAGTAATGCAATTGAGTTTGGTCATTAAAACTCAATATATTCTTTTGAATTTACTCATTAAGAATGCAATTTGCTAATTTAGAACTTCGTATCCATTCATATCAATATACTCATTAAGACTGCAATTGAGTTTGCTCATTATACACTCAATATCTATTGATTTGAATTTACTCCTTAGATATGCAAACGAGTTTCATTATTAAGAGCTCAATATTGATTATTATGAGTTTTTACTTACTAGATATATAAATGAGTTTTGTCATTCATTATTTCGAGCTTAGTCACCGTACATGCACTTGAGTCTTATTACTTGACAGACATTTTTTTCCCTTACAAAAAATTAACAATGAGTTTGAATTGAGTTTCTAATGAATTCCTATAGAGTCAATTGAAACTCATTATAAACTTAACGTCTAATGAGTTTGATCATAAGAAACTCACTATCGATTCTATTGAATTTATTCCTTAGGAATCCAATTGAGTTTGGCCATTAAGAGCAATATGCATTCTTTTCAATTGACTCATGAGGAATACAATTGAGTTTGGTCATAATAAACTCAATATCGATTCTATTGAATTTACTCATTAGGAATGCGATTGCGTTTGCTCATTATGAACTCAATTTGTATTCTTTAGAATTTGGTCATTCAGTATGCGATTGAGTTTGTTCATTTAGAACTCAGTATAGATTTATTTGAATTTACTCATTAGATATGGCGAACAGGTGTGGATTTAGCGACTGCACCGAACGATCATTCCTCGTACCAATGTGTTTTTTTTTTTGTTTTTACTAAGCGATAGGGTCTATCGTCGAAACACTATTTATCATTTATCAAACTTCGAAGGAGGGGGTAGCATACTGGCAACCTTCATAAATGCACAGGTGGTCAACGGCCAAATGAATGCCTTTGAAATGTAGGGCAGGCACGTAGCCAGGAGTTTGTTTCGGGGATGCTAATTCAAGAAGTAACTCGCTGTTACTTCTTGAATCAGCATCTTTTGATTCGGTTAATCGTAACATTTTTATTAGTGACTGTATAGGCCTCTGTAAACCTCGATTTGTAGACCCTGTTTTCGTAAGCGTTCCAACCAATTATTACAGAAGCTGTTTGTGCAGAGTGTATGTACCGTAATCAGCTTTCTGCCTATTACGAAATTAAAGTTTCTTTGTGTTCTTGTCCTACGTCTCTGTCTCTCTTCATTGGTCAGACTCTCTACCAGAGCGCGGACCTATCACTCGGTCAGTGGTCCAACCTTTAACAACGTCACTCCCAGAGAACTCTCTTTCGATATTGTTTTTTTCCTTGTGTGACAGTGAGTGCTGGTCTCTTATTAGTTCCAAGTTTATCCCTTTTTGAATTTTGTAAATTAGTAAACAAACATTTCCTTCAAATAACTGACAGGAAGAAGCTGTAGATGGCTTCCGGAGTATTTTCAACTAAATTCCTGCCTATTCACCCAGCCGTCGCGAAACTTGCGAGGCCCCCTCGCGATTGATGTCTGTTAAATATAGTATGTCTGTGACACTTCAGCGTCCCCCAAAAAATTAGGTATTCACCTGCTATGAGTTACTACCGTTTGAACGTTTACTTTCGGGGACCCAAAGAATTGCGCATAATGCGTGATGCGCTTCTCAGTGAGCGATTTTAAATTCGTAATCAATTTTTTAGTAAAAATTGAATAGAACTAACTAATAAATCGCCTGAATTTGCCAGGCCAAGGCCGTCAATTTACGAAGTAAGGAAAATTTCTGCTTTTCTTTCGAGCAGAAGTGAGGATGTGACAAATTTGTTAGCCACGTATTCGACGCGGAAGGAGCTAAGCGTCAGTTACTGACGAGCATTTGAACTGTCGTGTCACACTTGGATAGAAGCGTCGGTGTCGACAAGCTCAGTGTAGCTAAAACAAGTGTGCAGCGCTATGCAAACACAACTGTGCGCGCGTGCACAGTTAAGATGACAGCACTTCATTTACTCTGGTGAATGCAAAACTTTTTTCTACGAGAGCCTCCACGGATCCGAAAGAACACGAATCAGAGAGGCTGTGAATATCACTGACGCACGCCGCACAAGCTGTAATGTGAAGCTCCAGACTTGTTTTTGAACATTTTAGAGTTTTTTGTTTGTTTGTTTGTTTGTTTTTATAAAAAATCCACTTTGAGGCGTTGTTATTCATTAGAAAGATCACACACAAAAACATCATACGCGTTTCTTTAACAAATAACACGTTTTTAATCGGCATTGATACTAACTAACAGCCACTGCGATTCCGAAACCGTGTACTTGCGACAGTTGTTTTCTGCAAACTAGATCGGTTCAGGAGATATCCGTCTAAACACGTCGGTGAAGGCAGAACGACTCGCACTCATTAAAACATACGAGCTCGGCGAGCTCTGCTCTCCTTGATCCCTCCGCAGACGCAGGCAGCCATGTTTGTGATCGTTTCAAAGCGAAGCGGAAAGGGCAATCTCTGGGTATCTTCGAAACCATAATGACACTATCTAGATTACTGGTTTCTTAAACATAAAAATATTGTCGATTAAAATACTATTACGGCACGGAGAGAAAATTTTACCACCGAAGTTTCACACGTCAATCATCTGTCCAACAGATGAAAACCTAGAAAAGGTGTTTAGTTTTGTGTGCATGGGGTGGGGCCTAGAGCAGGGCTACCCCCACTAATTGCGTCTAACAACGTTATTATTGCAGTTTTTTTTTCTTTGTGGAAATACTTCCGAAAAATAATTAAATGCATTAATTGTTTGTTTTTTCGGCTTTAGTGTATTTTTAAGTACTTCCGGTTTCCACCGGACAATCCCTTTAAGGCGCCATCGACAGCGACACTTGCGTTCCCTCGTGCTTTTTGCCGGTAGTTCTAGCGCCAACCGCCAGGATTGCGACATTCGACAGCATAACAATCCGGCTTCAATTACGTCGTTAATTCTATTACCCGTCGTCTATTACGCTAAACACACAAGTCGGAGACGTGCGCGAACTACAGGGGGCGCTTCTCTAGCTATCATCATCATCGTTTGCAACGTCACGGGTAGTACACGCCGCGCAGATCTTAGACCCTCGGCTTGTCAGCTCGCTTCATGCGCTGTTTAAGTAACACGCGGCAAACCACGCGTGTCACGCGGTGTGTTTATTGAGTGAAGTGATAATTTTAGTAAGACGTTTTATCAAAGCTTGAAGACGTGGCACGCGTAGTCGTGCTAAGAGTCACGTTTGGCGCTGAGGTGTCGAAGGGCTGGGATGGTGGTGTGCTGTTCGCTACCCCAGTACAAAAAAAACATTAAAATAGATTATTCAGCGCGTTACCCCCTACAACATCTACCACGGCGAATAGGGTGTATTTTTATTATAATTAGGACAAAATAAAAGTGAGAAAGGAATATCTCACCAAATTTAAAATAGGAAAGCGAAATTTGAGAACCTCTCGCGTGAGTAGTAAATATTTCAGTGAAAGCGACTCCGTGTATCCTGTTGGTTCCAACGTGTTCTGTGAGTGTCACACACATAAAAGGCAAGGATAGTATACGGAGAACGGAGTGGGGGACTCTGTCGACAAAAGCGGTCGCCTAGCTTCCCGGAGTCTTCCCCCATCTTCAAAATCTCCGACGCGTACGGGAAGTGTTTTTCGGCACCTCGCTCGGTGGTTCCCTTCCCCTCACATACCCTCCCGGGATTAGGGGCGGAACGCGTGTAGCCCCCGGTTCTTGACTGCCTTGCCAGAGGCTCGGGTTACTCCCGAAGCCATGGGCCGCAGACGGCCGCGTCTGTGGCGGCCACAGGCATAAATATTACGAGGCACGCTGTCTCGTAACTCTGCCCAAAAACAAACCAAACACAAAAATATAACATGGGGTCTTTGAAGCTAGCGAAGTTGTGTCACTTTAAATGACATGAAATATTTGGGTTTAGAGGCAGACTGCTTTCAGGGCCGAAGGGTAGATCCGCAGGGAAATGACCGTCTGGGAGAGGGGAGTTCTCAAGCTTGGGTGCGCGAACCTGGGTTTGAGTGCGAGGAACAAAGGGCAGTGCGAGAAGAGACTCGGAGGCGAACGGACGCATAGCGTCCTCGAGCGGGGCGACGAGACCACTGTCGACGGCCTCTCGCCAAGTACAGGACGGGGCTCTGCTGTGTGTGAGCGTGTCAGCTGAAGAAGTGGGTGCGAGGCCAGGGGGCCCCGCCCATAGTGAGCCAGCCGACCGCCGGATCTCCTCCACCTTGGGCGGGCCGCGCAGGGAGACGTCGTCAACCATCGAATCGTCAGATGAGACTTTCCGCACTCGCTGTTACTTCATGAATTAGAATATTTTGATTCGGTTAATCGTAACATTTTCCTCAGTGACTGTATAAGCCTCTGTAAACCTCGATTTGTAGACCCTGTTTTCGTAAGCCTTCCGACCAATTATTACAGAAGCTGTTTGTGCAGAGTGTATGTACCGTAATCAGCTTTCTGCCTTCCACGAAATTAAAGTTTCTTTGTGTTCTCGTCCAGCGTCTCTGTCTCTCTTCATAGGTCAGACTCTCTACCAGAGCGTGGACCTATCGCTCGGTCAGTGGTCCAACTTTTAACAACGTCACTCCTAGAGAACTCTCTCCCTCTCGATTTTTGTTTTCCTTGTGTGACAGTGAATGCTGGTCTCTTATTAGTTCCAAGTTGATTCCTGCTTGAATTTTGTAAATTAGTAAACAAACATTTCCTTTAAATAACTGACAGGAAGAAGCTGTAGATGGCTTCCGGAGTATTTTCGAGTAAATTCCTGGTTATTCACCCAGCCGCCGCGAAACGTGCGAGGCTCCCTCGCGGTTGATGTCTGTTAAATATAGTATGTCAGTGACACTTCAGTGTCCCCCCCCCCCCCCCCCGAAAATGAGGTATACACCTGCTATGAATTACTACCGTTTGAACGTTTACTTTTGTAAACCCAAAGAATTGCGCATCATGCGTAATGCGCTTCTCGGTGAGCGATTTTAAATTCGTAATCAATTTTTTTAGTAAAATTGAATAGAACTAAGTAACAAATCGCCCGAATTCGCCAGACCAAGGCCGTCAATTTACGAAATAACGAAAATTTTCTGCATTTCTTTCGAGCAGAAGTGAGGATGTGACAAATTCGTTAGTCACGTATTCGATGCGGAATAAGCTAAGCGTGAGTTACTGACGAGCATTTGAACTGTCGTGTCACACTTAGATAGAAGCGTCGGCATCGGCAAGCTCAATGTAGCTAAAACAAGTGTGCGACGCTATGCAAACACAACTGTGCGCGCGTGCACAGTTAAGATGACAGCACTTCACGCTAAGTACTATGCGTATTGCGACGTAAGAGCCAGCACGTATACTAAAACTGTCTATTACTCTGGGAATGCAAAACTTTTTTTCTGCTAGAGCTCCACAGATCCGAAAGAAACACGAATCAGAGAGCTGTGAATATCACTGACGCAGGCCGCGCAAACTGTAATGTGAAGCTCCATGCTTGTTTTTGAACATCTGGCGAGTTTTTTGTTTGTTGTCTTTCTTTGTATAAACAGCCACTTTGAGGCGTTGTCAAATTAACACGCTTTTTAATAGGCATAGATTCTAATTAACATGCCATTGCGTGCAATTACATAGCGCGTCGTCTGCTCGCAGCCTACCCTGCCCCACCCCGTCACAGAAGAGCGCCCGCAAGTGAGCGCCACCAAAACATCTCGTCGCCATTTCTGGGGGAAGCGAGCCGACGGAACCGGACAAAACAAATAAACAAAAAAGGTTTATTCCGGTTACGTCAACAGGTCCCGTTCGCTGCGGGCGTCGTCTGCTAATCGTGCCGTCTGCTCGCTTCGCCCGCCGTCTGCGTGACTACACCATAGACCTATGCGCCGCCGCGCCGCGCCGCCGCCGCCGCCTGTTTTGCCCTCGCCGCTCTGCGCCGCCGCCGAAGTCAGAGCCAGCACGCCGCCGCCGCGCTAAAAACTCGGCGCGCCACCGGCACCGCCAATTTTTTTTTTTTTTTTTTTTTGGGAGGGTGCGTTTTATGTTTTTTCTTCTGCTTCTCTAAATAAATAAATATATAGCTGTGTCTGTACGCTTTTTTACTTTCATTTTTACTCATTTAAATATATTAATAAATGTAGAAGCTCCAGAGTAACCGAAGACACGGAACGATAAAAAAACTAACAAAACAACAAGTCTCAAACACAGCTTCTAGTTTATTTGAACAACGAACGACCCTCACTACGTAAAAAGAAACTCTTCTTCACTAGGTTACCGAAAGTCGAACACTCAGACAGATCCAAACGGTTCACACCAACCAGCCACCTTGACAACCTCACTTGAGGGCTGACCAGCCATATGCGATTACAGACAACTCCAGCACAACCCTTACTATTCTTGGAAAACCCACAAAATAAGCCCTCAGAGACACAGAAACGCTTCATATCACTGCCCAATGCCAAGGACGATACAAAATCCTCGGACGGGGCGAGGGAGGTCGATTTTGGACTGATTCGGACATCTGTTAGACCTGTTCGATCCGAGTATGCCAACTTCCCCTACTTTGTACAAATGTACATAGTTTGTAAAATAAATTGGTTCGCCAAAGAACTCGCAAAGTCTTCATCGCCTCCTTAGAACTGCAACGACCATCAGCCTGCCAAATTTGGTAGGACCAAAGTATTACCAACGAACGAACCAACATTTACTCTGGGTATCGCCCCACTTAGGCTGACAGTCATTACAGCTAGTCTATGACATGTTTAGCGATTTCTGTGTTCTGAGCCTTATCTTCTACTGCCCTTTTATGTTCCAACAGCCTTTCATTTAAACAACGACCAGTTTGCCCAACATAGGTCAACCCACACCGCAACGCAATCTCGTACGCCACTCCTACCTGACAAGTTATATCTAAGTTTCTATGCTTTTTCTGGCAGCCCTGAGGACCACCCGAAAAAAGCGGTTAATCTTTCTAATTTGTTCTGAGCTTTGAAAACTAAATTTACATCGAACCTCTCTGCCAGTGATATAAAGTTGTGAGAGATTCCATGGTAGTGAGGCACACACAACATACTTCACAGCCGTTTTTTGTTGTTGTTTGTTTCCACAGGAGCCGGATTCACCTTGAGCACAACTCTAACAATTACATCTTAGTGTAATTGCTGGAGTGGTTGGGAACGAAAATGGACCTTGGCAGGTTGTCGGTTTTTATCCAGAAATGCCTGGCAGGATCGGAGCTCAACAGTATATTGTCACTCAAAAACCCTAAACAGTTGATTGAAATATTGAATCCGCATCATGGGAGAAGGTGTGATGTGACAACTTTAGACATCAGGGACTTATACTACTCTATGGATAAGTCGGAGCTGTTAATAAGGGTCAGGAGGTGGTGTGATGATATAATCTAGTGGTTGCAGTCTGCTTCTGGGATTGATGTGTAACGAGTTTTTTTTTTTCTTTTTTATAGCATTCCGGAGTTTTATTTAGAATTAGACTTTGATCATTGATGGTTTTTCTTTTCATTCAAAAAGAGGGAGTGTGTATCGGTTCGTCAAGTGCTCCAGTGTTCGAGATTTTTTTAAACGAGATGGATGTTCACGTTGACACGGTTGTGCAATATCCTTGCCGAGTGGAGCAGTCGTTGTCCGTCGCTGACATTTTTTATTTGTGCTTTCTATGGAAGGTTGGTAGAGAGGGTTAAGAAATGTATAGTATACAAATGCCAGGATTTGACATTCACGGATGAAAGTACCATTCAGGGCAAAATTCAGTACTTAGACCTTCTGTTGCACACGGAAAAGGACCTGTGCTGGAGGTACGGCAAGGAATCAGCAAAGCTTCTGTTGGCAGCTGACAGCTGTCACGCGAAAAGAGTTAAAAAGGGTTGTAATTGTGTCTGTGATGGATAACGCCTGCAAAAAAATCATGTATGCATTGGGTTGGAGAGGCAGTCGAGTTGCAAGAGATGCGTCTCTTAGAAGCGGGCCACCACCAGAATGTAATTTTTAGAGTTGTGCTCAATATCTTAGGAAGGTTTAATCCGGCTTTTGTGGAAAAACAGGTTTTGAAGGGTGTTCTCTGTGTGCCTTACGACCATGGAATCTCTCGTAACTTTATTCAGTGGCAAAGATGTTCGGTGTAAATTTAGTTTTCAAAGCTCAGCACAAATTAGAAAGGTTAACCCGTTTCTGGTGGCCCTCAAGGTGCCAGAAGAAAACATAAAATACCAGATGTAACTGTTAGTTAGGTAGGTGCGGTGCATGACATTCCGTTGCGGTGTGGGTTGTCCTATGTTGGACAAACATGTCATTGTTAAATGAAAGCTCTTGGAACATAAAAGGGCAGTAGAAGATAAGGCTTAGTACTTGGAAATCGCTAAACATGTTGTAGACAGAAATGACTGTCAGCCTGAATGTGGGATACCCAGGTTTTGCACAAAGAAAAAGCAAATGATAAAAAGAGTTCTGAGGAGGCACTTACTTGATCGAATGATGTTTTAGCGAACGCCCACAATTCACCGAATGACAATTAAGCATGGTCTTCCGTTCTCAGGGAGACCGTGCGTATTTTGACCTCATGATATTGTGTAAGCACACCGTCCCTGGCAGTGGATAGTGATATTAATTTTTTTTGTGTGTGTGTGTGTCTCTAAGATCTTGTTTTGGATATTCCAAGAATAGTAAGGGTTGTGCTGGAGTTGCCAGCTATCGCATGTGGCAGATCAGCTCTCAAGCGAGGTCGTCAGGGTGGCTGGTTGGTGTGAAAGGAAGGAGGCACCGTAAATCATTTGAATCTGTCATCTGTCCGAGTGTCCGGCTTTCGGTGACTTAGTGGAGAGGTGTTTCTTTTTTGGTGGTGAGGGTCTTGACGTACCGTATTTTCCGGACTATAATCTGCGGACTATACATGTTTAAAAGTTTAAATGTTACGCAGTGCGGCCTATCTACGCGTGCGGACTATACAGGAATTTTATTTTGCAATATCATTGATTATGAAGAGACGAGACGGATTTTGTGAATGAAAGAGTATGTTAATGATGATTTATGTATTTTAGGCTTGTTTGTGAGCTAAGAAAGCAGACATTTGTCGAGGGGTGCCGTCCGTGAGAAGATTGTCGACCAAGCACCAAGTGCGTACTATGCACCAAATGCGGATTATGTAAGCAAAATCTTTTATTTTTACCCCAAATTTGCCCCTGCGGTCTATACACCGGTGTGGACTATAGTCCAGAAATTACGGTATATATTCGTGGTTCAAATAAACTAGAAGCTGTGCTTGAGACTTGATGTTTTGCCCGTTCCTTTACTGTTCCGTGTCTCCGGTTATAGAAGTTCTTCACCAGCTCGCCTGTTTTTTTACCCTTTCTTCAATGTAGAAGTGTTAGAATGGAATGAACAGTTTTGTAGACTGTAACACAATTTAATGAAAACTTTCAGAAATAATTTGATACAAGAGGGCTATATTCGCGTTCGTTTTTCTTCTATTCCTGTCGCTCGTGTTTCTAGGGGTCCTCCTTTATTCTCATACCCACGCAGGGAAGCCGGCGTCGGGGGTCGAAGTCTAGCTGGTCGGGTTCCCATCACATTACGCGGTTGGCATCCGGTCGAGGTGGGGAGGCTCTCCTTACGGGTCTTCGCCGACAGCATATTGGCTTACACTCCCCAGCTCAAAAATCTTTGCGTCCTCGCAAATGTTGTTTTGTTGTGATCCTCGGTGCGTCTAGACATCGTAAAGGGCGGCGTCGGTGTGAAGCGCGCGCGTGTAATCGGAGGATCTGCCGTGGCAAGGCGAGGTTGCGTAGCGGTGAAATCGATGTCGACCGCTGGTTATTTGTGAAAAAAAACTTGAGCTGTCGTTCTTTAGCTTGGCTGCGATCCGGTGTGCCTTGTGGGGTAAACCCGGAAATGGTGTAGTCAGCGAGGTTCACGTTTGCAGCGTCGCAGTCCGCGTTGACGTCACCAACCTCGTCGGGAGGCGGGGAAAATTCACTGTCCACTAGTCGACATGGAACAAAGTTGAGCGGAAGTTCGAATGGTGATGTCTGGAGTCCGGCGTGCGGCTGCTAGCTCATTCACTTGAAAGGTGGATGCCTGGAGATCGATAGTCGCTCCAACGGTCGATGTCGCAGTTGACGTTCTTTCGCAGACATGGAAAGATTTTTCCGTTGGCGCTTTCGACAAACTCGTAATTGTTTCGGGCCCGGGGAGTGAGGTACTGTAAGGATGTGCTGAATTTGCCTGTCAGCGAAGTACCGTGAAGCCAAACGTGAGGTTAGGACCCTGTCATTGTCGGTGACGGCTTGCGGCGTACCGAATGAGAGTACGATTTCTTCTAGAAATCGAAGGACGTGCCCGGTCGACTTGTCAGGCACGGGGCGCGTGACAATGAAGCGTTTGGCGAAGTCGACGTTGTCGCTGCTGCTCGTCTCCTTGCGCCGCGGCTGCGGCCAGCGGCACATTTGCTAACAGAAGAGAATGAACAAGACGCCGGAGTACCTGATTCTTCCAACGGATGAACTCTTCACAGCGGAGGCGATGTAGCTCTCAAGAAAAAAAGCGCGCCCCCTTCCACAGTTTTTGCATTTTATTGTCAAAATTCGACTCCTTTTGCTCCCCCTCACTCTCTAATTTAACCCCCCCCCCCCCCCCCCGTCTTCCGCGCCACGCCGCCGCCGATCCGTTGATCCCCGCGCCGTCCACACGCCGCCACCGGAGGTACAAACACCGGCGCGCCGCCGCCGGCGATTTTAGACCGGCGCACAGGTCTACTACACCATAGCGTGAAGGACGATGTTTGTGTCTGCGACTGGACCGCTTGTGTTTTTCTGCTGATACGCGCGGTCTGGTCTTGCGCTTTATCTTCACGCGTCTGCCGGTTCGTGTCAACCGAGACGCGAAACGAGATAAACTTTAAGCGCACGAAGAAAGAAAAAGAAAATACTGTCGGAAATGACGTTTTTAGCGGTATTTCGTCGTTTATAAACTTTTTTTTTGGGTGTGTGTGCTCGAGGCTTGCTCGAGGTGCGGCAGAATTCGCGTTCGTCCTTGGAAGGAGTGGGTGTAGATTCGATAACGAGAGCTACTGCAGACTTTATAGTCGTCTGACTAGAAAGCAGACGACAATTCCGTAGTGGACATTAGGCGCGACACAGATGTACATCAAAACTGACCGGTCCGATACCGGTAAGCTTTGACGGACACGCCGCACACGACAGTTTGAGACCCATGCGTGCGGCCTAGGTCACGAAGCGTGGTTCCGTTCTGCGCCACCCAGGTGCTCTATCTAATCTGGACACTTGGCGGAAAAGTCGGCGAGAAATTCGACCGACCTGATTGGACGGCGCCAAGGTCAAGCTGTGCGCTTGCCAATCACGGCCGCCGGATTCCTTGGCGACTTTTTTCGCCAAGAGTCTAGATTAGAGACCCAGGAGTCCGGTGAAAGATCGTGGCGAGTGGACCGGTCTTCGGATGACGTCAGGGACGTTCGCGCCATCCGCGTTGCCATTGGCTGCGGCCAACGGCTACGCCGGAGGTTGGCGCACGTTGCGTACGAAATTTTGTTGTAGTGTTGGACACAGCCCTAGGGTCCGTTTGGGGAAAGGGGCCAGGGCGTATAAACCGCTGTTTACAGAAAAATGGAAGCTCGTTCTGGACAATGCGCTCAAATATAGCGACCAAGAAATGCGACCTATACTGTGTGCTGAGCTGCAGCAGTTCTGAAAGCTAAAAAAAAAAGAGTAAAAAATAATCAATAAAGACGGCGTTGCTACGCAACAATATGTGGTGGTGTTGAGCACGTTTTGACTGGAGACTTTTTCTTCTTTTTTTTTTTTTTTTGAAAGGCCACTGACAACCCCAGTTTCCATACCTTTTCTTAAGGTCTCATACGCTTAAAAAAAGCGTGTAATATAAACGTAAAAAATGTATTGCTCCAAAAACTGTGTTTGCATGAGAAACAGCCGGTCAAAGATCTGTGCCCACCTCCATCAAACTCAGCGGAGGAAGACTCGGCCACATCCTTCCGCGCGTGAGAACACATTGGCTTGCAATTTTGTCGGTTTTCGTCGCTTCTTATGCCCCACACTGCAAATTATATATAAAAAGTGATGCAGAAATGGCTGCTGTCGCTGCGCTAATTCTCGACGAAATGTGTTAGCAATTAACGCAGGGGTTCCGACTCGGCGAACGATGGGAATTCCAACCTCTCAGCGGTCCACATACTGTTATTGTCTTCGGAGAGCCAGTCCCGGGCGTCGGCGGTTTTGGACGCAGCAGAATAACTTATTTTCAACGATTTTGATGTGAGACTCAAAACGAAAAGAAAAAAAAAAAAACAGTAGGCAGCTTGACGGGACCTCGGGCCTGTTACACTTGTCAACGGCAAGCATGCACAAAAGACAACTTATACAGTATACAAACCTCGCACGGTTCATATGCGTACAAACCAAAGTTCACCTGAATACGAGACGTGAAACTACAATAATAATCGCATACACAAATGTATAGCGCATGTCCTAAAAAGTTAAACTGCCCAAATCAATATTACCAATACAAATACTAATGGCAAATGGGTGCCTACAACGCTGGCCGCGCTGGACGGAAGTAGGGGCAAGGCAGAACGCACGCGCAGATGCTTACCAGAAAGAGGTACATTACTGGACTACGTGCATCATGTTTCGCTGGACCCCTCTCGAAGGCCACGTGACACACGGCATCTAAATGACTTTCGAATGTGGCAACCAAAAATGCCCGAAAAACGTGGCGGCCACCCGTGGTGCTTAATAGAATTTTCAAAATTGTCTAGTTTCTTCCTCGACTATGTGGAATAGAATCCAGTTATGGCCACGGTGCTTGGTTCTGTATGCTAGCGCACCACAAATCTGAGCATATAGTTCGCGCTGCTGAACCCAGGAATCCTCGGTTCAGTCCTAACCCCTGCCCGTTTCGATCTGGATGAGCATCGTACCGGCGTGCGGTCGTGTACCGCTACTGCATAGTTCACGTTTATGACCCCATGATAGTGGTCGTATATCTGTACTGGTTAAACGTTTCATCTACAGCTGAGTGTCCACATGAACGTTGGTGTTGACTAACTTCCGCCTGTCTATAAACATATACATTTTTTTTTTTAACTTTACAAATTTGTTTTAAAAAAAGCCGTGAAAGCTACACTTGCGCGGTTTGTGCAGGTGAGTTATACGGCCAGGGGGACATAGGGCTACTCGTAACGATCAGTCAACCAATTAAGTAAAATTTGTTAATGAACTTTTTCTTTAGTGAAAAGGGACATGTGGTTCCAATTAGACACTTGCTGAGCGTCATCGAAAGCCACTAAATGAACTCGTTTTACAAAGATAAGGCAGGGGCAGCATTTTACGGCGTTCTTAAAGAACGCCTAGTTTCGACGTGTTTCTAGGTTTTGGTTTCTTATCAGAGCGCATTTCTGCGCCTGCTGTCCTGCTCCCCAGTGGCCGAGACGCGCAACACACGTGCTCCATAGTTCCCTCCATCCTATGTGGAAGGCGAGGCGGTGGCTTCGTGCCGCAACCAGCGGGTGGCAGGACCGCGGGCGCAACGGTGCGCTCTGATAAGAAACCGAAACCTAGAAACGCGTTCATACTGAGCGTTCTTTCAGAATGCCGTAAAATGCTGCCCCTGCCTTGTATATTTCTAAAAAAAGTTGATTGAGTGGTTTCTGATGGCGTTAAAGGGGGGGGGGGGGCAAGTTTCTAATTGGAATCTAGTCTATTTTAACTAATTAAAAAGTTAATTAACAAAATATATTTAATTAGCCGACTGGTGGTTATGATTAGCCCCTATATTATGTCCCCTGGCCTTATTAATCAACCATACAAACCGCATAAATATAGCTTTCACGGCTTTTCTTAAGAAATATGTAAAACTTAAAAAAAAAACTGTATACAACTTAATTACTTTAGAGTGTGAGGTCTCAAAGTGTCCATATTCCATTTCCATTTTTATTTTTAAATATTCTTTGGGATGCAGTCAAATGTAGCCATGAATCTGCCCTGGTCGATGCTATATGAATCACCTGAGCATGTTGGAGCAAAGTTTTATGGTCATGAATGTGTAGCGTCTCGGGTCCATGTATGCCTAATTCACTTGGTCAGATTCTGCTTGCGATTTTCAATATCAACGTCGACCATCTCAGCTACGGTTCAGGCTTTTGCAGCCCGAGCGGCGTCGCGACTGATAATTGCGAGTGAAATCTCAGCATGCGAATCAGGCTTTAGCGTACAATCTGCGGCGTCCACGCGGAATGAATCGCCACATGTCACATTATTCACGCGAAGTTTTGCGGTGTAACGAGCCTCGGTAATTTCGCTGACGCCACTCAAAATAGTCAGACATCGCCAGGAAGACGTAGAACCAACAATTCGAACGCGAAAAAGGGCAGGGGGACTCACACCGACGCCGACAACTTCGCATTTCAATGGTTTGTTTATGGGCGACGGCGAGCTTCTTGCCCACACACTCATCGCGCATGCGCGGCGCCGGTGGCGTCCGCTAGGGGCGCTCCGGGCGCTCCGGTTTGTTTGTAAACATGAGTTGGTGTATACACCACCACAGTACTTCCTCCCCAGAGAGTAGGCGAACGTTTGGAGATTTCCGTTATCCGAGTAGGGGCTTTCGTCTTGCCGCGGGTACGTGAGTGAGGCGTGTAGTAGCAGGTGTAGGAGGAGATGCGATGCCCAGACGCTGTGGCACGTGGCGGCCGGAGCGTGTCTGGATCTCCGCTTGCTGGACGTTCGGGCGATGATGGTTTGGGGTGGACGACGAGAAGAGTTGTTTCGAAAGATAAAGATTTCGATGACAGGCGGCGATCACTTGGTTCTTTCCTTGAGCGCCGACCGTGACTGGCGTCGGTCGGTGCTACAGAACCTTGTGTGGGCCGTCGTGCAAAGTTGAGGGCATAGCCCGTGCATCACGTGTTGGAGTCTCTGTTGGACGCGCGTGATTTTTCCGAATGAGCCAGGAGCGTCAGAGGGCCGCAGAGAGTCGCTCGCAGTAGCGTGCCCGTGCCGAGGCCCCGCATTGAGTCGGCCGCGTGGTACTCGCGTAGAGCAGCAGGCGGTGGAACTTGGCGGTGGGTGGCCGGCGGTGAGGCGCTTGCGGTGATTGGACTTGCGGTGAGGAGGCAGTGGGGACGTACTCATGTTGGGGTGTCTGCGGTGAGCTGAGTGCACTGCAGAGAGTGGCACGCGGTGAGTTGCGTGGTGTGACCGCGTTGGGTTGCACGCAGTGAGTTGTCCGCGTGGACGTGCTCAAGTAGAGCTGTCCGTGGTGACTTAGACACTTTGGGTGCAGAGGGGTGCATCGTTGAGGGCGTGGCAGCGAGAGGGATGCGGGTAGATTTCTTTCTTTCTCTTGTGTGGTGAAAAAAAGATGTGGCTCACCGGCGATGATGGTGACGAAGGCGGTGGGTGCGATGATGGAGTCGCGGGCCGTGGTGCCGAAACTTTGGGGGGGAAATGAGTGACGCGCCCCGCGGACAAGATAGTGGCTGGAGTGGTGGGGACACTGGCTGTGGCAGAGACCGTCGTTGCAAAGCGCTCACGGAGCTTCGCATTTGCATCGAGCGGTACTACCACTGCCTTGTCGTGGGCCATGTGGAACAGGAACCGTGTCGGTGATGATGTTCGGTTGAGCCGTTGTCCATGAGTCGACAGGCCAGGTGGTGGAAGTAGCCTCCGGGAGATGAGGGAGATGAGCAGGGCCGGGAGTTTCCGTTCGGTGCGGGGATGGGAGGGCCGCTGTGATGATGTGCTTGCTTACTGAAGAGGGCTTGCTTTGAGAAGGAGAGTGTTCTCCGGGTCGCCACTGTAGCGTCTCGGGTCGTTCTAGACTTGACTCGGAAGTTAAAATGGTCTGGAACGGTTCGTGAGAACACTAACATTTTATTGAATTAACTTTTTATTACTTAAGATATGGCCGAATTTAGAATAATGACGAAGACGCGGTGTCGGCGTCTGTCCAGGCCGCTGGTCCCATGTCGCCTCGCCGCTCACTCCGTCTCGTCTCCGTCCAGTCCTCTGTCCCGACTCCTTTTTAAACCCTCGTGCTGAGGGTTACCTCGCGATGGCGTGAACTGGCGCAATCGCGAGGCAATACGTCAGCCGGATGAGACAGCAGTATTGGCAGTGCTATGGTGTGATTGCCAAGATGTTATCTAATGTGGTGCAATGGATGTTGCGCGGACTTATGTAAGCGTGCGGCAACATCCGTCGACGACGCAGCACTTGAGCCGGGTAAGGTAATCTGACGCTCTCCGGGGCCGCTCGATCGAGCGGAGAAAAGTTCTCTCGGGAGCCGCTGGGTCGGTGCGTGCGTACGCCACCACAAATGTAACATTTTTGAAACTGCGACCGACTCAAACTGCTTGGTAAAACCGCTACGGATTTAACGGCACAATGCTATACAGAAGTTCTTCCTTAGAGAGTATATTTTATTTTTGCTGCGTTAAAATTAATCGGTGCTTTGAAATGTCTGCAGTAATTTACCCAAGTATGCCCTAGTGTCGCGATGCCCTTTTGTGCCCTCTCAATGTGAAGCGTTTACTTTCGGCGTACCTAGCTCAAGGTATGCAGACATGGTCAAAGCATACAGCTGTATGAAGCAAACATGGTTAAGCATGCTTGAGGCATATGTACAGGTAATCCGCTCTTTATTCAAGCAGCGTACACCGTACATGAACAGTGTCAACGTGGCTTTAGGTATTTCCGGGATCTCTATTGTTGATATTTCCCCTTTTCTTCCAGATCGACTCCCTGATTAGCATCATCATCTATGCCACGTTCGCGGTTTACAAGAAGGAGGTCCCGGAGGTCTTTGACGATTTACCCCAGATGAAAAGCTCGATGGAATGTAAGCACGCCCCTGTTTTCACTCGTGCGACGAGATTGCTCTATAGACCCTTTTATTAAATGCTCCAGAAGAAGGCGCTTTTGGCCATGGAGCAATTTACGCCCCCGCGAACTTCCGATCAGATGCGGACAAACAACCGGCACCATAGCACTGCTTCTTGCAATGTCCATGAAATATTTTTGACTCGTTACCGAGGTGATTAGCTAAAGGATTAATTAGCGAGAGATTTGTAGTTTTGAATACCCCTGTAAGACGACCAATCTCCTCTTATCTGTTTTTGTATAGCACAACAGAAAACCTTAAGTTCTACAGATCCTTTGGATATTATCGTCTCAGAAATATAGACATCAACAGGCTCGGAAAGCCTGCCGAAACGACGCGACTGGAAGTTTCTTGGTTCGGAAGAGACGGCTTGGGTTCCTAAACTGTAAAGCCGTTTGGCCGCCACTTGGCACCGAGCGAACGCTGCGACCCTCTCTAGCTAATCGGAGCGACACAGGCGAAGCTTTGCGGCAGCTCCTTACCAATGGGGCATAGCCCAAACGCAGAATATGTTCTCAAAACATTACCCAAAGAAGCCCTTTGCCGCGGAGTCGCGTAATCCACTTTTTTCGGAAATCACCAGGTCGAGGTGTTCGGGCAGGGAACGCACAGTTCACACCACGAGCGCTGGCACGAACCTCTCGCTTAAAAGTCTTTCTTGGTCGCTCGAAAATTCATGGAACGCAAAGATGTGCTTTCATACCACAACCTCTGGAACCATGACTTCAAAAAAGATGGATCGCGGTGAGAAAAACTTAGCGAGTCGAATGTCCGATATGTTGAGAGTTACTAGGAGTAACTTCAATTGTATTGCCTTTCTTGTGTTTCAATGATTATGAGTTGTATAATATAGGTTACTATTATTAATATTGTAATGATAAATGAAAATGCGCCACAAATATATATTGTTCGAAAATATTTCGATTTGTGCGTAGTCTTTGCACCTGACTAAGAAAAAGAGTGAGCAGAGCCCCCCGCAGCTGACTCTAAGCCAGCGATTTTCGTGCGAAAAAAAAAAGCCAGATTTTAGGCCGCATGTGTTTTCTAAATTGTTGAATCCTTAATGAATCGCGCTTCCATAAAAATCTAGGCACGCGTAAATGCTTTGACAGAGGCCCGTCAAAGCGGGTTGTGGCAAGGCACCGGTTTCCCGAGCACGTTAACGCACTGCAGCTCGGGGCACGTGGAGCCAAAGTGTTTTCACTGCAGAACCCAGGGATCCCGTGTTCAATCCCCACACATGCCAGTTTTGATCTGGACGAGCATCGTTCCGGCATGTCGTCACGTATCACTACTGCGGGGTGCACGTAAAAAACTCCTGGCAAGCGGTGGTGCTGCACTGACTAAATTTCCCATCTACAATGAAGACACCATGGCACCCACTGAGGACGACTAACTCCTGTTTTTTAAACAAACACGCGTCAGAATTACTCTTTAGGTTGTGCTGACATGTTTGTTGCTTTCTCTGCAGTTTATGTTGGGGAATTAATCGCTTACATCGTCATCGGCGTCATTGGGGTCATCGTGTCCAGCCTCTGTGTCAGGGGTGCTTACACGGTAAGGCGCCCCTTTCCTGCTTTTTCTCGTTTGAGCTTCAGGAAAGGCAGATTTTATAATAATAGTAATAATTATAATCAGCCGCCCCTTTATTTTCTTTTTTTTTTACAAAGAGGGAGAGCGTCCTGAGTAAAAACTCGGGTGCTGATGCCCAACACGCTTTAACGAAAAACATTGTGTAAACAAAAATGCACCAGCTTTTTTTTTTTTCTTTTTACGAAGCAAGAGTTGATAGCGATAGAAGAATACTCCAGACCTAAAACGTTTTCAGTAATTTTTTTTTTCTTATTTTCTTTGAGAAATGAGAGTACCGATAAATGTTTGATCATGTACACATAAACAGACACTTTAATTTAAGGAAAATATTTCACCGTTTATACCTGACACTTCACACCAACCTGAGGTGACAGGTTAAAAATTAGGTTATCTTTAAGATAACATTAGATTTGTTTTCTCAACGATGTTCACATTATCGGCTTCTAGTTCACTAACATATTTTAGTGATGTAAGGCCATGATTTGTATGAGGTGTTTAAACTCCACGTCTCGCCACGATGACTGACAGTCTTGATCTCATTTTGTTAAGCATGTGCAAAAAATGACGGAGCAAAAAGGAAAAAGAAAAACATTTAAGTCACAGTTCCGTGTCCGTTGCGACTGCTCTTCCCTCGTGTAGTTAATAGGAACAGGTGTTTCTTTTTTCACTTGGCAGTTGGTGATGTCTCATTATTATGGACACCTTCGATCCCCAAAAAATCGTCCAGAATGTCCATAATGAAGAGACAGAAGTGCACGTGTTTTCCAATTTTGTCCTTTAGAATGGTGCCCATATAGCGGGTATCGATATTAACGATTTTCATATCAACGAGACGTGACTGTACAGTGAAAACAAAGAATTTATGAAAAGTTTGGTGTACTTCGTTTCAGCTTACGTTCAGACGCAACAGACGCTACGAGCCAGTAGGACGACTCAATCTGCGTCAAAAACGCGCGCCACTGAGACTTTTCTGTTTTCGATTGGTTGAGCGATGAAAGAACACGGACAGACATATGATGAGCACAGTGATGGTGCGCTTTTTATGTCTCATTGGCCCCAATCAGCTGGTAGCGTCAGCTGCGTCTGGACTTGAGGGGAAACGAAGGCGGTCAAGCTTTCGGATTTTGTAATCGCATCTTGCGATACAAACTTTTCTTGAAACGATGATGACATTAACCAAAGACTGGGCTGTGATAAAGGAAACCTAAATGGGCTGAGAAAGAAAAATGAGAGACAGACATCTCAAACTCTTCTACAGTCGCGGTGAGAACGGCAGGTAGGAGGGATCTTCAGTTGTGCCGCCTCCAGTGCGAGCTTCCTACCTTTGACAGTGCTCCGTGATCTTGTGAACGTCGAGCTTGTTTGCACACCCAAAGCATGGCGGAAGACATGGAGTGCGTGCTGGAGTCCAAGCAGGCGTTCAAAAGACACCCTGCCGTTCTCGCTTCAGTGAGGGAGTTTATTCAGTCACCCTTTTCACGGATCCGCAAAGTAATAACCACCAAACACAAAACACCCCCCTCCTCCCCTCCTCCAGAAAAATTATGTATACTAAATATTACACACACGAAACGACCACAACAAAACAATCCTGGGACAACTACTATGAACTTAATTACTGCAAAACCCTTAAGTAAGGGGGACAAGAAGAGATGGAAGACAGGGCAACAACATCTCAAACACCGCTGCAAATCTATTTTCACTCCGAGTACGTCGACTCTTTTTGGTCTATATGAAGCTTTTGCCGACCCTTTGGGTCCCTACACAAGACAGAAGGGAACTAAAATAATTATCTACTGAAGCTCCCTTTTATTGTTATTGGGTATCGCTACCATAGTATTTCCTGTAAATTTAAAAAAAAGTAATATATAATTATCTTTTTCATTCAATTCTTTGTTTTTGTCATTTGGTCTGGGGTACAACAACAAAAAGTAACTTTGACAGGTTGAGATTAATGCAAAATACGAACGAACAAACGAAGCAATAAGGATAATGAAAATGTCCCACGCGATCATAGCGCTCTTCCCTTATCTATAAAGCACAACACACTTGACGTATCTAACAGGTAATCTAATAGATTAACTGTCACGTATCAACGTGCCTTAAAGGGACACTGACACCCCCCCCCCCCCCCCCAATTTTTTTTTCCTTTTTTGTCAGGAGTTTCATTATGCTGTCGGAATGCTACCCAATTAATATTTTGCTACAGAGTCGCGTATTTTTTCAATAAAGCCAAAAAACGCAACTGCGCGAAACCGAGACCGAAACGGAGAAGTGGAGAGGATAGCGTGAGTGGCGGAAGTCACGTGAATACACCCGACCGCGCGTTTTTTTTTTCTCCTTCTCTTTCCGCACGTAGCACCGTAGCAGACGAAATGCGTTCGCTCGCCGTGGTATTCCTTTGCAGTTATGTTTGTTCCGCTCGCTGTTCTGTATTTCAAGATGAGTTGTTTTGTACATTTAATTAGCAATTAGTAGTGAGTGCCCGAGTGCCGTGGTGAATTCCCGTGATCAGCTCCGAAAAGAATACTCCCAAGATGTTGCGTGAAGAGTTGCCTCACATGTCCTGCATCTGAAAGTGGCCAGAGTTATGCCAGAGTGCACACGTTTCCGAAAGATCAACGGGTCGGGATCAATGGCTGGCTGCAATTCCTGTAGAACCATTACGCGAAGCTCGGAAAGCGGACGCTACCCGATTCATATGCTCCTTGCATTTTGTGGAATCGCAGGTGTCAAAAATGGAATCCATACCATTTAGTGCAGCGACGTATCGTCCACAATTTTGTTTTTCTGTGATAATTGTAAAAAAAGAAATGTAAACAGCGCAGAATGCTTGACAAAAAAAAAAAGGTACACCCACACCAGGTATCGAACCCGTGCCCTCTGCGCGTGAAGCGGACGTCTTTCCACTGAGCTACTGACGGAGATCTATCGTGCGTAGTTATGCAGCGGGTAGACTGTATGTCGGAAGTTTGCTGCCAATTTCCCGATTTCCCTTCAATACATGCACTCCCTGCTTTAAGTCGAGCAGCACCAAGCATATGGCACATTCGCACCTCGTAAAGTAACCGTACGCGTGCGTATTCAACTCGAAGTACGCACTTCCTGCTTGACGTTTGAGCGAGCGATGTCTTCAGCCACGAGAAGGGACGACGGCTCGGCGACGTCTTCGTGCAATCGGCTTGCTGGTCGGGCGTGTCGTACGGGATGAATATCAGTTCTTTTTATCGGTCCAAAATTTCTCTTTCGAAGAAAGACAGAATTCGCCAGTACCGTGAACGACAGTTCTGAAGTAGAGGTCCAACGCCCGTCGTCCGCTGCCATCCGCTAGTGCTAGTCCCACGATACGCGAAACGACAGTGAACGCACAGAAAGCTTCCGGTTGTCTGTGCTACCTTTTTTTTCAATCAACGTATTTGCAGCTTTTTTGAAGCCACAAAAAATGGGTTTCATATTTTTTTCTATTTTTAATATTAACTGTGTGCCTTTAATGACCCACGACTTTGATTAAATTTGGTGGTCGCATCGATACCTTACAAAAACGGCCCGTGACCACAGGAAAGAGAGTGAGCGAGACTCGAACCGGCCAGTTCTTGATCGGCGGTTTTCGGGCGGAAAGAAACCGAATTTCGTGCCGCAAATTCTGTTCTGGGTTGTTGGGCTCTCATATGTCACGTACAACTAAAAACCTCGGCGAGCATAAATACCCTGTCAGTGTCCCTTTAAGAGAACACATTACAATTATTTTAGACCTCGCCAAACTTGAAAATAATGTATCATTATATCCCTCACGTCATTGGCATTCATGGCGCGTCCCATCATCTAGAACTAATTTCGGCTTCCAGAGGTTGAGTTACAGGTTACCGTCACTCTTAAACAACATATTTTCCGAAATTGTTTATTCACTTTCATTAAGTGCCCATACAATTTAGACTTTTTTATATTGAGTGAAAATGTTTGTCTTATATTTGCTATATTATTTACTTCAGAGTGCTTTTGAAATACAACCTATTTTCAATGCAACTTATTTTATGTGACATCTTTTAATATAAGTTATCTTCATTGTGTTTTTCTTTCGTGCTTTGGTGTCGGTGTTCGTAAACTTTCATTAAATGCACGTACAATCCAAACTTTGCTGTACTAATGAGAATTTTTGTTATATGTTTGTTACATTTATCTATTTCAGTGTGTATTGAAATGCAACTTATTTTATTCTTATATGTCATTTAACATAAGCTATCTTCATTGTGTTTTTCTTTCGTGTTTTTGATGTCAGTGCCGCTCTGCCTTGTGTTTTGGAGGGCAGAAACCCGTCAAGGTTTTTTGTTTGTTTTTTCTGGCCCCCATTGTCACATGTATGTAAAAGCGCTGTGACAAAATAAACTGATTCTAATTCTGATAGTTATAGGAATGAAAAAGCTTAAAAGTGTATAATTACGAACCAGCGCACAGGTAGACAGTTACTCAAAATCCAAACACACAGAAAATTACACTCACACAGCGCTGTGTGAGTGTAATTTTCTGTGTGTTTGGATTTTGAGTAAAATTCTACCTGTGCGCTGGTTCGTAATTATGCCCTACCAACTCGCCCAATCTGCAGTATTAACAGGCTTAAAAGTGTTTTGTTTTATGCCGATTTCCATCTTTGTAGGATCAGCGACACTACATCCTGCCGTACCTAGTGTTTGATTTCATGATCCTCGTGGTCCAGGCGATCCTTGCCATCTGGTTGATCTTCGTCGTCATTGTCAACGTGAGTTGCCTGTAGCCCCAGAGTGTGCCATTGTTGGAGTTGTCCTTGCGAGAAATGCTGCGGTTTTAAGACTGCTTCTTGACTTGAAAGTTATGCTCCTGTCAGACTGAAGAATTTAGTGTCCAACTCACCCAAGCCGCCATCCCCATAATTTAATATCACTTGAAGCGAGTTCACTTCGATCCTAGTGTCACTCGTGCGGTGTCACATGGTAACTTTTATTGTCGCTGACCGACCTCGCTACACTCGATCCAAGAGACCGCGTGTGTAGCGTCCAGCAGTGTTTCCGGAGTAAAGAGAAAACCTAGTAGAAAACTATAAAAAAAAGCATAAATAGAATCGATTTTTAAGATTGTTTTGTTTTGATGGCGCTTTGGGCGGCCGTTTAGGTCGCCCACCTTTGGGGCCGGCCCTGCATGTTCAGAATGTATAGTTCGAGAAGGATCGATGTAGAATACTTCACGTCTAAGGGAAGGCCTAAACGAAGCCGCGCCGCGCCGTACAAGTCAGTCTCGCTCTTGCGCTTGATCGTGCTGCTCCGCCGACCTTCGACGCCTGCGACGCTACCGCTTCGTATTTTAGAACCCAGCTCTTAAACGCCTGTTGCTGGTTTTCGCGGCGTCACCGTCGGCGACGCCGCAAGACCCAGAAACCTCGCGCCAATACTAAATTTGTTCAGAGGGGATGTGACACCAAATCATGTGACGTCATTTCCCCCCTAAATTTTGCGGGAAAATTGACGTCACTTGACCTCAACACCAATTCAGCTTCCCCGCAAAATTTAGGGGGCAAAATGACGCCATATGACTTGGTGTCACGTCACCTATGAACAAACTCAGTTTATCCGCTAGATTTAGCGGGAAAATTTACGTCACGTGACCTCAACAGCAATTAAATTCCCCGCTAAATTTAGCGGGAGAATTAACGTCACGTCACCTCCACAGCAATTCAGTTTCCTCGCTAAAGTTAGCGGGGAAAATCATATCACATGACTTGGTGTCACGTCACCTATGAAAAAATTCAGTTTCTTCGCTAGATTTAGCGGGAAAATTGACGTCACGTAACCTCGACAGAAATCCGATTCCCCACTAAATTTTGTGTGGAATTGAATTGCTGTTGAGGTTACGTGACGTCAGTATTTCAGCCAAATTTAGTGGGGAAACTGTGGGAGGAAGGGAGGCTACGGAGGAGGGAAAGGGGAAGTTATGAAGGAGGGGGATGGGAGGGTACGCAGGAGGACGAGGGGAAGGTAAGTAGTAGGAGAAGGGGAGGAGGATGGGAGGAGGAGGAGGAGGAGGGGAGAGGAGGATTATTGAAGGATGACGAGTAGGGGAGGAGAAAACAAGGAGGAGGAAGAGGAAAGAAGGGGAGGACGAGGATCAGAGAAGGGGAGGAGAGTAGGGGTGCTTACGGAGGTGGCGGACGGGCATACCCTCCCCTCCGTACCCTCTCTGTTCTTCCTCAAGAGTTGCGCTCTAATTTCGCTTTACAGAGATTTGTTAACGTCTTTCATTTTTTTTTTTATTTTCGGCACAAGTTCGCCAAATTAAGCGTTTAGTTTCTGTTCATTGTCGACTCATCAGCTGTCATTCGTGACATTTTGATGGAGGTGTGGGATAAGGATTGCCCATGCTCAACACCCCTCTGAGGACTCGTCAGCCCCTCTGAGGACTCGTTAGCCAAGTCCTATCCCAAGCCCGGCCGGAAGACCTCTTTTCGAAGAACCCGAGAGTCCAAGAAGCCGTCGCGTCTAGGACTGCCCTCGGCGTTTGGTGAACTGCCAGAAACATTGAAGAAAGCCCAGTCGACCATGAACAGCCAGTCCTTGCTTGTTCCGGTGACCTTATTCGTCGTTTTCCTGGCTGTCGTTCTATGTACGCCGACACCCTTACACGGCGACCTCCATAAAGATGTGGAAGATTTACTTCAGCATTACGAACACGTGGCACGCCAGAACAGATGGACAGCCGAAGAGTGTCTGCAAAACCTCTACCTTTCCTTGAGGGACCTGCGAGGCACTGGTTTGAGAAATATGAGGTTTTTGAGAACCATAAGGCGTCCCTTCCGTCATGCGATACCTGCAAGTCCGAACTTAAGAGGACTCTCACGAACCAGCAACGACGATAGCGAGCGGAAGTGCCATGCAAATAAGGACTCCAGGGCCCAGAAACGGTCACCAGCTTTGTTGAAGACGTTCTCCGCCTGAGCAGCCATGCCGATTCTCAGGCCACCGAGGACAAGCTGCGTGTCCTGATGAGGCGTAAAGAGCAACATCTTCAGCGGCCTTGTTCGCAACCCATCATTTACTGTCGACGAATTCGTTGCCGAAGCAACGAAGATCGAGCGTACAATGTCGATTCGAGCCAGCCACTATAACCGACTCACCGGCACCCATGTTGCTGCAACTCTGGCATCATCTCGATTTGACCAAGGTGGCATCGGCATCGAAAACCTTCGAGAAATTGTCCGCGATGTCGTCGTGGAAGAGCTCCAGAAAATAGCTGCTGGTCGCCCGCCTCGATTCTCCTTGCCAAGGTCGTCCGAGAAGGGGTTCAGCGAGCCTTCCAGCCAGAAGCTCCCGTCACCGTGGCAGCACCCGAAAAAAAAACCCTCTCAGCTGCGCCACCATATTTTGACGACCGCCGTCAACTGCCCACCGTTATCAGGCGCCACCTCGATGTGAGGTTCCCGCACCCCAGCACTGCCGACGCAACGGAGAACGGGTCCAGTACGTCTACCCGGAGCATCCCTGGCTGAGGAAGGTCGATGAGTAGCGCACAGCCGACAGACGCCCTATTTGCTTCCTTTCTGGTGAAGCCGACCACACTTATCGACGGCGTCCCTACCGCCAGATGGGTTTGCGGGAGTTCGCGCCTAATGACCGCCGACCACGGCTTGGAGAGCCTCGAAGTGACATCGAGGAACACCTGCGTCGATCGCCGTCTCCGCTGCCGGCTGGACCCCAATGATTACGTTCCTTGTTCCCACGGAGTCCGGGGTCAAATCTTCATCAGTCCCGCCGACAGGGTTTGTCCCCCCTGCCTCGCCGGGAACCCACTGCTCGAGTCAAAATCCACGGTGAAACCTGCGCGGCGAAGTTGGTCGTTCTTCAGGACTGTGCAAGGGACGTTACTTTCGGTATGGACCACTTGTGCGAATACGGCGCGGTCGTCGACCTAGAAGCGAAAAGGTTGACGCTACAAAATCCTGCCTTACCGTGGGATGTACCCAGAGCGACGTCACCCGCGGTCAGAGTCCTCGCTAACCACGCAAACCTGTCGCCACGATCGCTCGTTTTCGTACCCGTCGAATCGATGGAGCTTCCTGCGTCGAAGTTCTGATTGAGGCCAGCATCCAAATGGTTCTAGGAAGAGGTATCGGCGACACAAAAGGTGTAACGAAGCTTCTTACCGGGTACCGTGGTCCTCGTTACAAACGTCGATCGCCGTCTCCGCTGCCGGCTGGACCCCAATGATTACGTTCCTTGTTCCCAATGAGTCCGGGGTCAAATCTTCATCAGTCCCGCCGACAGAGTTTATCCCCCTGCCTCGCCCTGAAACTAAGCGCGGCAACTCTGGGAGGTGGTGTTGACATTCGCCGTTGCAGACAAGATCCTTCAAGAATGCCGGACAGCTCCCCCTCTAGCGACGAAATGCCTCGGAACGATGCTCCCGGAATAGTTCCCAGCAACCTCAGCGGAGTCATCGACGGCCTTGACGTGTGGGCACTTGGGAACACCGGGGCGGACTACTCCGTCCTGAATGAAAGGCTATCTCGACGCCTTCGGAAAGCGATTACTTTGTGGGGTAGGTCACAAATACGAACAGCCGGAGGGCACCTCAGAAGACCTGTCGGGAGGTGCACTGCTCGAGTCAAAATCCACGGTGAAACCTGCACGGCGAAGTTGGTCGTTCTTCAGGACTGTGCGAGGGACGTTACTCTCGGTATGGACCACTTGTGCGAATATGGCGCGGTCGTCGACCTAGAAGCGAAAAGGTTGCCGCTACAAAATCCTGCCTTACCGTGGAAGGTACCCAGAGCGACGTCACCCGCGGTCAGAGTCCTCGCTGACCACGCAAACCTGTCGTCACGATCGCTCGTGTTTGCACCCGTCGAATCGATGGAGCTTCCTGCGTCGAAGCTTTGCTTGAAGGCAGCATCAAAATGGTTCTAGCAAGAGGTATCGGCGACACAAGAGGTGTAACGAAGCTTCGGACCGGGTACCGTGGTCCTCGTTACAAACATTCGACAAGAGCCGCAACATCTTGTGAAAGGTACTGCTGTGGATCACATCGACGACCTCCGGGACACAGCAGCAAAACTGCACTCTCGGAAGCTCCGTCTCCATCTCGGCACCAAAAACACCGCCCTCGAAACTTGACATCGGTCCGAAGCTTCCTGCTACAGAACTACGACAGCGGCTTGAGCTTCTCGGTGAATTTAGCAAGTGCTTCTCCACGTCCTCAGGGGTTCGACAAATGACATTAGCGAAGCTCCGCATTGTCACAAATGACGTACTTCCTGTTCACCAGTCGACGTATCGAGGTTATTCAACAGCAAAGTTAAGTATATGGAAGTCATGCTTATTTATTAAGGTGTTTTCTTTTGTTAGAACTTCTCAGAGTTGCTTCGGCATTGTTTTTTTTGGCTTTCTAGGCTGGTATCGGTATTTTGGAGGGAGCATTTCGGGGGGCAGAGCGGCCGAGCGGACGAAGCGGGTCCCCCGTGGTCGTTAGGAAACGTCTCGGGTTTCGGGAGTCTGCTCGGACAGGCCGCGGGACGACCAGTTCTTGGGGATGCTTGTGGATGTTAACCGAGTGTGCCTGTGTGTAGAGGGTTTTGCCGCTTAGTGTGAATTTGTCGCTCTTTGCCCGAAGCAATAATTTAGCGGTTGGCGCCAGCCAGACTGGAAAATTTGCAGAGAACAACTCTGCAAGGAATTCGGGTTTGGCGGTTGCGGCGCCAAGTTGACAGCTCGCCGACCATTGGAGAACAGTGTACCACGTGGGAGTGGTAGAATTTGAAAAGATTGGTCGGTTCCTGAGGGGAAAGGAGGCCCATACAGGCCTACAAAAGGAGTGCGGAGAGGATTTTGAGGGATTCGGACTTTGGATGTGATTGAGAGAAATTGGGGACGGGGGTCGAGACTTTAGACGAGGCAGGATGGTCTCCCAAATTGGGACTTGTAGCTAGAGTGTAAATAAATGCACATAGTTCTATTCAAGCACTGAGTCGACCCGTCACTCAGTGACGTTCGTGCCACCACGCTCCAGCCCATCGGAGCGGAACCTGCCTCCCACACCACCGGGAGGAAACACAACGACTTTAACTGGCGCAGCCGACAGGATGGTGGCGCGATTTCCGGTGAGACGACGTGGCGGCGACCTGCGGCAAGTACGTGAGCTTCGGCTCAACGGCGGACGAGGCAACGTCCACGTGAGAAGCCTCGTGGGCTCCGGCCCGAAGTGACTAAGACAACATCCCCGTGAGAGGTCTTGGGGGTTTCGACCCAAAGTGGACGAGGCGACATCCCTGTGAGAGGCCTCGTGGGCTCCGGCCCGAAGTGACCAAGACGACGTCCCCGTGAGAGGTCTTGGAGGGTTTCGACCCAAGTGGACGAGGCGACATCCTCGTGAGAGGCCTCGTGGGTTTCGACCCAAAGTGAACAAGGCGACATCCTCGTGAGAGGCCTTGTGGGTTTCGACCCGGTGTGAACAAGGCGACATCTTCGTGAGAGGCCTTGTGGTTACGACCCGAAGAGAACGAGCGGACGGAGCAACATCTACGCGAGAAGCTTTGTGGGCTGCGGTCCAAAGTGTATCGACGACGCAGCATCGTCTACGTGAAAAGTGGTGTGGGTTTCAACCCGAAGAACGGTCCAGACGTGCCCGAACCCAGTACCTACCCCGACGGGGAACATCGAGCGACACCGGAGACTCATCGCCTCAGGAGCAGCGCACTGACACAGGTGGGACTCATTTCTGTTTCCTCCGGGTTTCGCATGTCAGTGGTGTCGCGGTCGATGACTAAAGGAGCTCGAGGTACGATTAGCGAGAGCGGCGATAAGAGCCTGGTGATGTTGGACGACGTATCAAAAGGGGGAGGAAGTAAAAGGGAGAACGCGCTCAAGTTTAAAATTGTATCTTTAAGACTCAAACTCGAGATATCCAAATTTTACGCTAATCAGGACGAGGAGAATTGGCGCCGCGGTGGGGAAGATGAGGGCCAGGTTGGAGCGAGCGGAAAATCTGAGGCGTTCGTCAAGATTGTGGAACAACACCTGGAGGAGTGGGGGAGTCACCCGCTGCCGTCGACTACATGCCCGGAACAGGTTAACATCGAGGTCCGCTGCGAAAGCGTGAGCGATGGTGACGGCGGCGAAGGGAGTGAGAGTAAGAACGAGTTTGTGCTAAAAATTGCAGCTCTAAAAGCCAAACTCCAGATCGCCCAATTTAATCTTAAGCAGGCAGAAGAGAAGTCGCGCCGTATTAGGAAAGACGAGGGCCGGTTCGAAGCGGGCGGCGCATCCGATGCGGTCGTCGAAACGGGCAAGGGACACTCCAAGCCTACCGGGAAGACAGACGCGGACGGCGATGATTGCGGCGACATCGAGGTCGAGCCGGCGGTCCAGACAGGCGAGGGGCACCCCAAGCCCACGAGGAAAACGGACGACGACGACGGGTGGCCTGAAATTTTTAATGAGCGGCAGAAGCCTGAAAATCCGAAAGAAGACCACGAGGAGAACGCATACGGCGATGACCGCGGCGGCCGCGTGGTGAAGCACGTTCAGAGGAGAGCTGGCGCCGACGAGGCAGATGCACCCGCCGGTGATCCGGTGACGCAAGGAGGCAAGAGCGAGAGCGGTGGCGATGGTGACGGCGGCGACGAGGGGACGAACCTGGTTGGCGACATCGAGCGCAGGGATCCAGGGAACCCCGGCACACCGGTCACCGCAGCACTGGGGAGGCAAGGGCCGTCCCAGGCCGGAAGGAAGCAGCTGCGCAAGGGGCGGATTGACAGGTCGGAGTCGGCGGTCGAGAAGTACTCCGGGTCCACCCCTGCATCGGCTCCGGGCTACGACGCAGACGACCACGGCGAGAACGTGGACGACGGCGAGAGGACGGCGAAAAGGGCCTTGATTCCTCCGATCCAGGCGTCGAGACGGGAGCTCCGACTGCGGAGAGGCGCCGACTTCGGGACCGGAACCGTGTCGTCGCCGAAGGTCAGGCCGGCGGAGCATCGCAGGGTGACGCCCAGGAGGAAGAATGCGTCGAGCTACTCCAGAAGGGGGAGTCTGGACGCAAAGTGCTGCGGGGGCGGCAAGCGCCAAATGAGCACGGAGGGGAGGAAGAAGCCACTCCAGCCAGTGTCCAGAGCTCGCACGCGAGGACGGCAGACCTCCAGTTTCAGCTCGGGATCAGCGAGTGTCGTGGAGGCGACTGACTGCGCGCCGCTCCAGGCAGTCCTCAGAAGCTGGACGACAAGACAGCCACGATTAGAGGGATAGCTAGCCAGGCACCTGGTTTTTATTTCGCCTTTAGTCGACATTTATTTCACGGCCCTCCTGATTCATTTTTTTGTTGGCCCTTTGGTTTGCCCCTATTTATTTTATATTCTACAAAAAATATATTTTTTTGTGTTCAATCTTTATTCTCCGCGGGAGAAATTTGAGTGTCCGCACGTATTTGAACCGTGCTTTGTAGCCAGAGCGTTGGTAAGCATGTCGAGGCTAGACAAGCATGATTAGGCATGATGATTATGCCGTAGTTTTGAGAGCTCCCACCACTGATTTTGCGGGACCCTGGAATGTACAGGAGTGGGTCCAACCTGTGTGTGATCGTTGGGGCAGTTTGACTTTGAACGTGACAGCTATCATGACCATTCTTTTTTTTTGTCCACCCATTCTGGTCTGTGCTCAGACGTTTTGCCTGCGGCAGCAGTGTGCTCGCCGTTTTAGTATTTCTGGCTGTAGAATGGTAATCATTTTTTTTATCAGTGCCGTTTGATTTTGTTGACATTTACGGATGAGCGCTTGGTGAACCTTTAGAGCGTAATGTTGACATTGTGTCTTTTGGTTAGCTGTGGGCCAAGCGGTCGGTTTGAATATTTGCCAGCGCGCTATTCGGGGAAGAAATTTATGTTGCGCTTACATCAAGTGTCAACGCAACAGTCTTGGTGGGGAGGAGTTAAGTATATGGAAGTCATGCTTATTTATTAAGGTGTTTTCTTTTGTTAGAACTTCTCAGAGTTGCTTCGGCATTGTTTTTTTTTTGGCTTTCTAGGCTGGTATCGGTATTTTGGAGGGAGCATTTCGGGGGGCAGAGCGGCCGAGCGGACGAAGCGGGTCCCCCGCGGTCGTTAGGAAACGTCTCGGGTTTCGGGAGTCTGCTCGGACAGGCCGCGGGACGGCCAGTGCTTGGGGATGCTTGTGGATGTTAACCGAGTGTGCCTGTGTGTAGAGGGTTTTGCCGCTTAGTGTGAATTTGTCGCTCTTTGCCCGAAGCAATAATTTAGCGGTTGGCGCCAGCCAGACTGGAAAATTTGCAGAGAACAACTCTGCAAGGAATTCGGGTTTGGCGGTTGCGGCGCCAAGTTGACAGCTCGCCGACCATTGGAGAACAGTGTACCACGTGGGAGTGGTAGAATTTGAAAAGATTGGTCGGTTCCTGAGGGGAAAGGAGGCCCATACGGGCCTACAAAAGGAGTGCGGAGAGGATTTTGAGGGATTCGGACTTTGGGATGTGATTGAGAGAAATTGGGGACGGGGGTTGAGACATTAGACGAGGCAGGATGGTCTCCCAAGTTGGGACATGTAACTAGAGTGTAAATAAATGCACATAGTTCTATTCAAGCAGTGAGTCGACCCGTCACTCATCGACGTTCGTGCCACCACGCTCCAGACCATCGAAGCGGAACCTGCCTCCCACACCACCGGGAGGAACAACCAACACACAACTTTAACTAGCAAGTTCAGGAAATGCTCAACGACGACATTGTCCAACCCTCAAGCTGTCCTTGTGCCTCTCTAGTTGTCTATCCGCTTCCCCACATCGACGACACATTGGACCGGCTGCGCCACTCCCGATATTATTCGTCGATGGACCTATAGAGTGGCTATTGGCATTTTGAAGCCGACGAATGCAACCGCGAGAAGATTGCTTTGTCACGCTCGACGTATTGTACGAGTTCAAAGTGACGACTTTGTACCGCATTAGCCACCTTCCATCGTGGCATGGACACCGTGCTAGGAGATCTAAAATGCCAGAGTTGCCTCGTCTACCTCAATGACGTCGCCATATTTTTCACGTTATTTCGGCGAACACCCGAGACGCCTTCGGGCCGTGCTTCACGCCATCAAAACCGCTGGAATGGCGCTCAAGCCGTCAAAGTGTCGTTTCACCTACAGCGAACTCAAGTTCCTGGGTCACGCTGTAAGCAACGAAGCTGTTCGCCCTGACCCAAAGAAGACACGTGCCGTGGCAGATGTTTCGCCGCCGTCCTACAAAAAGACCGTCCGAACATTTCTCGGACTTTGTGGATACTATCAGCGGTTTGTTCGACATTTCGCAAAGCTGTCTGCGCCGCTGACACATCTTACGTACGAAAGGCGCGGTAAAGTTCGAGTGTGCTAGACAGGCAGGCTGTGAACAGAGTTTGGGTCACAGAAAGGCCTTTGCTGAGCGCCTCCAGCGGCAAAGCGAGGAACTTCATCGGCGACAGAGTCTCCGATAGGGTGCCATTCTGTGGGCAGGTCAGGATTCCAGTAGGCCATGCACACTGTACTTGATTACGCAACAACGCTCGACGCCCATTTTTGTTTTTCGAAGCCGAGCCGAGAAGGTACCGCTTGATCGTGAAACCGCAAGCTTCGGATTGTAATGTGGAATCGGCCGCAGCACCGGGAACCCCAAGTCGCCCAAGGTTTGAGCAGGAGACCTTTGCTGCGATCATACTGTGTGAAGACCACCTGAAAGACCTCCGTAGCGCAAAGGTCTTGCAGGTCTGGAAATGGTATCTGCTTCCAACTTGTCTCGGCTTGTCATGGCTCAATGTGCTCATCAAATTGCCGCAAAGCTTTCTGATTAACGCAACAATGTCTGGTAACATGATATTCATAAGGATACAAAAAAAGTTTATTGAGAAAGCTGCGTGCATATTTGAGTAATTTCCCTGCTCTCTACTTCACCCATCGCCTTTGACACCATTTCCGAGTGACACTTAATTTTGCCGCGAAGCACGAAAGCACTTGAAGGGACATTGAATGCTCATAAGTGCACTCGCTTGAAGTGACACTAAATGAGCTCGTCTCGCGGGGGTATAATACATAAAACATGTGATGTAGCCCCACTGGAGGTTGCGGGAAAAGTTGAATGTTGGTTTGGACATAATCTTGTATTGCCATTTTGGCTATATCGATGTTTGTATTTTAGAAATAAACAGCATGCCCGGAACAGTAAAGCATGGGTATTCCGAAAATGTGTGTAGTTTAAAAAAGCTGAAAAAAAAAACGACAAAGAAACACCTTTAAAAATTCTATTATTGTATCATGAACTCTATGAAGTGCAGAACAAATATGGAAGAAGGCTGAAATGTGCAGGTCTTCATCCCTATTTGCTCCCCTCTTTCACTTCTTACAGATCTGTGCCATTATGCTCATTGATGTGTTTCTGACGACCCTGTTGAAACTGAATTAGTCTGCAACATTCTGCTTGAATCGCAGGGTGCCACCCAGTTCCTTTTGTTCGTCTGCTTTCGTGTGCTCTGGTGGTACCTTTGGGTGAGTGTTTCTCCGCGACTTGCTGATACATTTGTATCGGAAAGCTGTAGTAGAGTGAGCAGAATGCGTCTGCACTGGTGTTTAGAGTTCTATACCGCCATTTTGTTCAAGCTTCAAGAGTGGTTCCAAAGGTTAACATACGACATCAGAAAAGCTGGAGTGTCAAGATGTCGGATGTTGCGATCCTGGCGAACTGGACGTAGATGTTCTAGAAAAACATTGCTGCAGAAACCAGTATTATTGTCTGATGTCGGATGTTGCGATCCTGACGAACTGGACGTAGATGTTCTAGAAAAACATTGCTGCAAAAACCAGTATTATTGTCTGAATTGCGATAGCATTCGTTAGGACGACATCAAGGACGACATCAGCCCGACAGCAAGAACGACATCAAGAAATTTAAGACATGTAGGGCGACATCTAGGACGATATATAGGACGACATCTAGAACGACATCTATGACGACATCTGGATGAACATCAAGAATGACATCAAGGACGACATTAAGGACGACGTCAAAGACAACATCAAGGACAACATTAAGGACGACATTAAGAACGACATCTCGGACAACATCTCGGACAACATCTGGGACGACATATAGGACGACATCAACATGCGCATATCTACTGCGTATTAGGAGGCCAGGAAGTTCGAAAAATTGGGGGGGGGGGGGGGGGGGGGGCAGCTAAAGAACGCTATCGCATTAAAAGTACAAGCGAGCGCAAGTGTCGCTGTTGTCGCGACGTGCCAACTACCGGCTGACAAACCTTCCGTGGCCCGTGAAGCAGCTGGAGGGCGACCTGCTTCAGAACAGGCGTCTGCCACATCCACCACCGCTGCAGTGACGCCTCCAGGATCGTGGCTGTACGGTGACGAGATGACACTTCTAGGGTGTCGTCGGGCACAAATGGAGGGACTACTTTTTAGGGCGGAGTAAACACACCAATCGTTGTTGTTGTTTGCGGGTTTTATGGCGCAAGACCTACGATGGCCATAGGGCAAAGTGGGCCAGGCACTGACGCTGTTGCCCACTGTAGGTGGCGTTACGCAGCCGTTTATATTACGAAAGTATGGTATGTTCCCTTAAGAAAAGGAGAATTCGGCATAAGTGCAAAGCGATAAAAGGCAGTTGAAGCATGTGGAACTCTCCTAGCCACTCTTCTGGTTTCGAATTTACACCATTGTAACATTTTCGTTTTCTTATTGGAATGGGGTTGTGGCATCTTGATAAAAGTGCAGTCCAGATACCACATTTTTTATCATGTTGCAAATTAGCTGAGACTGTTGTAAAAGAGGGGAGACTTAGTAGAAGAGAAAGGACACTGGTAAAGAAAATTCTCATACTGGGCTACTATATTTTCTCAGGCAATTTTCAACATGTTCAAAATCCACCAGCTCGTCTATGCACTTTCTTGATTTTTGATAACATATTTTATGTAAATATTTTTCGCAATAAAAATGACTTTTTGCATCTTTCGGGACATTGGTTTTCGGATATTGTTTTTCTTAATTCGCAAGTTGGAAGAATTGTGGATACTACAGAGAGTAACTCCGATAAACGCCAAGTTTTCAAAAACCTAACCCTGAGAAGATAGCCTCCGAATTTCGCTAAAATCAATTTCAATAACCCGGAACTCTACTTACCCTAAAATGCTGACATCTGGTCAAACTTTTGAGATAATCTCTAGTATTGTCTTAAGGGCAGCAGGGTTAGGGAATTTCTATAGTGTCTGGAAAACCGAGGAACCATGGAGGCTTTCCTAGGAATTAAAATAGTAAGAGTTAAAAGACGTACCCACATCTGTTCAGCTGATATAAAAATCCCAGAATTCTTCATATAACCAGTTCAAGGGACCACGAATCTTTTACATTCGTTCTGAAATGGAAGATGACGGCGTAAACATTTTTTTTTTGTGCCCAAAGGTAGAGTGCATTCTGCTACTTAAGCATGTTTTCTGTTAGTGCAATATTTCTGGTTTGATGCCTTCTTTCTTCCTCTTTGAATTGACCAGGAATGACCTGGGAGAGTTTCGGAAATTTTGAAGTATAAGCATGTCGACCCCTATTATTCGTATTGACATAAACATCTTCCTGGTTTGTTGAAGTGGCTCGCTGATTCTTATAACAGGAAATATTTCAATTTCTAGGGTTACTTCTTCATGGTGGTGCTGTCCTTCTACAAGCAGCTGCCAAATGCTGCAAACAAACCGGGCATGCTCATGGTGCCTGCGGCTCACTCTGCCTCCCCTGGCACCTACGTGCCACCTCGGAGCTACGGTCTCGCTGCCCCGGAACCTCAGTACTACTCGGACTCCAAGATGACCCTTGTGTGAAAAGAACAAACCCGTCTAGTTACGTTTAGGCCCCAGCTCTTAGGCGCCCGTTTCCGGGTTTCGCGGCGTCGGCGTAACCGCGCTAAATTTAGCGGGAAAATTGACGTCACGTGACCTAAACAGCATTTCATTTCCCCGCTAGAGTTAGCAGGAAAATTGACGTCGCGTCCCGAGGAGGAGGAGGGAAGGTACGAAGAAGGAGGAAAGCAGGAGGAGGAGGAGGGAAGAGGAGGAGGAGAGTGAGGGTGGGAGGGGAGTAGGATATGGTGCGAAGGAGGAGGAACGGCATACCCTCCCCCCCCCCCTCATGCCCTCCCCTCTTCCTCAAAAGCTGTGTTACAGAGATTTGGAAACATTTGTAATATTTTTGTTTGTTTTGTTTTACTATTCAGTTATTGTAGCTGCCCCCCCCCCATGACAAAATGCTGTATGAGGGGGAGGGGGGAGAGGAGGTCCCAGCAAAATGGAAGATTTCGGGGGGGGGGGGGCCCGGGCCCCATGGGCCTCCCCCCTGGATACGTGCCTGTCTGGTGTCCACTATTATTATTTCTTGTTTTGACCAGAGGTCTCTTGTATTCCCAGGTTTCTTGTGAGCTATTATGTCAGCACCGTTGCCTTTAAAGCTGTTGTGTATACAAGGAATGCTTTTTACGCCATGTCCAGTTTCTACGCTACTGAATATCTTAGTCGCAAAAAGCCGTGGAGATTAAAGGCATTCTTGTTGAGTTGAAAACATATTGGTTTTGCTTGCTGCTCTCTGTCTGTGGTTGCTGTAAATACTCACCTCTTCAGGGTTGCCACCTTTTCAAGTGATTCATTTCCTCTAAGGTGCGTCATCAGACGAAGGTTTGCCAACACAAGGATTAATGCAGAGTATTTCTTTTACAGTCTGCATTCATTGTATACATCTGAAGGCATTCTAGTCAAATTATACATGGCAGTAGATTTGGCATTTCTTCTGAGCCACATCACCAAAGCGACATTGGCCACTTGTCTGTATTTTACATAGTTCTGCTTCGGTTTTAGCAACCAAATTCGTCTAGATGGGGAGATTTGATGCCGTCCTGCATTTTCGGGGAAGGTCGTGATGTATGACATACTTCAATAAAATTAATACAAGAGTGGTGGTCACCTGCAGTTGTGATAGGAAGTTAATCACAATGTGGATATACCGTGTTATCGTTCCTTAGTGTGAGGGCCTATCTGGTTGGGCACATCGAAGAAGACATTTCACGGAAGGATTCTTTACAACTGTCGTGTAGAAGCCAAGGTAAAAACCTTTCAGCCTTTCCACTCTGGTGAAGAAGGAAAACCAGCGAAGCTGTACTATGGCTTCCGTGGCACGATCCTTGTTCGTGGCGTCGGCCCACCGGCGCCGGTCACATCGCCGCTTCTGTTCTCGGCGGCGTTCGAGGCGAGCCATCTGCTTTCTTTCGCAAGGGATTCTAACCACTCGACGCAGTGGAAGCCGAGGCGATAGCAGCTTTGCGCAGCCATTCGCGAAGCTGCGCGCGTCGCTGCACCTTCCGCTCCCGCTCTTCTTCCTCCGAACGAACGGCACTCGGCCGACCCATCGTGAGTCCAAAGGTCAACTGATACGCGGGCGCCAAGGAAGAATGGTTGGGGGAGAGACGGCACGCAACACAATGGGCGACTCGTCGCCGTAGGCGAGTGAGGGTGACGGTGAACTGACTCGAGTGCTTATAGATGGCGGTAGCTCTCTGGAGTTTTGTGTCGACACGTTGCTTGTCCGCGGACACGATAGTAGAGGAACTAGCCCTCAACAGTTTCGCTGTATAAAAAACAAGCAAAAAACTTTTCATCTAAGCCTTGTGAACTATGACAACATGCCTTCCTCCAATCTGCAGTCTTTCAGTTGTCTGACTGCTTATTGCTCTGAACCTGCCAAATGAAATTCTTCCTACCGCAAGTGTCCTTGTTGTGCAGTGTGTGCACCTTGGTGTTTGCCTTCACAATGTTTATATGTAAGAACTGTTGCGGTTCCGTTGTTTGTTACACTTCACGACGTCCACGTGCGCTGCAGTTCCATTGTTAGTACCTTGCGCGGGGGTCATCGCAATCGCTCCTTATTTGCACCAGGTAGGCTGTAAAGTTTATATTTCTGCGTTTAAATAAAGCTGTTCCGCGAAGTCCGATTTTGTTTGGTTGTTTGTTTGGTACTGAGAGTAGGGACATGAAGTTTGTGTGGCTGGCTGGTTCCATCCATTGGCGGTGAATTGGAGGACCCATGAAATAGGTGCTGCTATACTTTGTTTCACTGTGACTTGGCAAGAAACGAAAGCTAGGCCCCCTTGAGCCTTTCGGAGTGATGGCGGCCAAACACGTGACATAGGCCTCTCCAAAGTCACAAGGGCGAGATCATAACCCAAGCAGTTTAAGAAGGGAAGTATGAACTCTCCTCTTACCCAGACCTTCTTTTGTGTGTCCCAGAGGTCGCTTTCGTTCCACTAGAACAGAAGTCGGCAACGCACGTGCCGTATATTGTAACGAATGACAGATTATGAGCTGCGGCAACGAATGAACGGAAACTAAGTGTTTAGTTTGGCGAACTTGTACCGAAAACAAAAATATAAAGGGATAGCGTCACAGGCATCGAAGGGTGGCGGAGTAGCGCGATCGTGAGCAAGAGCGAGACTAACACCGGCTCGGGTGCCTGTAAGGCGTCTCCGACTGGTGTGTTTACGGCGTCAAACAAGTGGTGCCTCAATTTCCACCTCATGACGTCACAGAAATGTCATGCTGTCGCCGGTCGCAATCCAGGCGGTGTCCCAGCTGCGGTGGTTAATGTGGCAGACGCCCGTTCTGCTGCAGATCGCTCTCTAGTGTTCGATCTCCAACGTTCCAGCGAGCGATCTGCTCTTCTTTTGCAAGGGATTCGGAAGCACTCGACGCAAAGTCCACGGAAGCTTCGGTAACCAGAATTTGGGACGCCGTGATGTCGGCGACAATCGCGCTCGGTCATGATTTTCGCCAGCATTTCTACGACCAACCGCCAAGATCGCGACATCCGACAGCATGACACTGTGGCGTTTGTGACGTCATTTTTTGCCACTTCGGAACCACTTTTGATATATGGGCAGCATAGGACGCTAATCACACCAGTCGAAGACGCGCTCCAGCTAGGCACCATAGCCACACGGAGCCTCTTGTGTACACGTACACGCGTGGGCTTCCCGAACAATCGGCGCAAAAGGTTCGGCGCGTATAACATTCTGACTTTGAACAAGCAACAGGGTACTCGAATTTACCAGAACGTAACATTTACAGCGATAACAAAAAGGTGTGCCAGCTCCCAGGCATCAATCCTCGGTCCTTTGCGTGGGAGCCAAGAACGATAGCCATTCCTCCGTGGGCACGCTTGCTCGGAGTCGCGTGTGGCATTACTCCCCCTTTAGAAGCGCATCACGCCGATGCAACACAAAACAAAACAATTAAAATAACGATAAGCTAAAACGTCCTCTGGAGCATGAAAAGTCCACAGTCCTATGAAGCGTACAACGTGCTACATCTGTGGGTGAGCGTTTGGACTTTGCTTTGAGATTCGCCAGGCTTCAGAATATGGGTAATTAATTTTGAACTGCTGGGAATCCTTAGTGTTTGACTCGTGCGCTAGGTTTTGGTATAACCTCGCGACAAGTTTTAGAACAAAGCCAAAGCTAAAAAGCAGCGATCATGGATCTAATGAGGTTACTGAGAACAGATTTACTCTGTTTATGTGAAGAATTGGGTGTGGAGGTGGAGCAAAAGATGAAGAAATCTGAGATCAGTAAAGCGATTTCAGAGAGCGCGGAAGCAGAGGAAATTAAAATTGCGTGGGAACTGCTTCAGAACGCTAAGAGTGAAGCTGCAGCAAGAGAGGAACGAGAGCGAGAACAGGCTGCAGCGAAAGAGGAACAGGCTGCAGCGAAAGAGGCACAGACTGCAGCAAAAGAGGAACGAGACCAGGAGCGAGCGCTGAAAAGGCTAGAGCTCGAAATTGAACAACAGCGATTAAACTCGCAGAACAGTAGAGTTGGGGCTCCGGTACGAGCAAGTGAGACCGAGTCGTATCAAATGAAGAAGCTCATGCAGCCGTTTAAAGTTGGGGAAGACGTGGGCCTATTCTTAGTTAACTTTGAGAGGACATGTGAGAAGTTGAGCTTCGCCCCAGAAACGTGGCCGCAACGGCTTTTGACTCTGTTGCCCTGTGAGGCTGCAGAGGTTGTCGCGCGCCTTAGTGCTGGAGACGCGGACGACTACGACAAGGTGAAGTCCAGCCTTTTGAAGCGGTACCGCCTTTCTGCCGAGGCGTTCCGTCAAAGGTTTAGAAACGCATCCAAAAAGAGCAGCGAGGGCTACTCGGAATTCGCGTACGGGCTTAAAACCAACCTGATAGAATGGTTGAAGAGCGAGGAAGTGTACGAAAGCCGAGACAAGGTAGTCGAGTGTGTGTGCCTCGAACAGTTCTTTCGTAGCATTCCGCAGTCAGTCAAGCTCTGGGTGCAGGATAGGGTGGGAGTCGACTCTGTCGAAAGGGCCGCTGAGCTAGCCGAAGAGTACGCAACGCGTAGAAAGCTGAGCGGAGAGGAAAGCGAACCCGGCCGGAGCGATCAGCGCAAGACCTTCCGACAGGGGAACGGCTCGCGAGAAAACGGGTCCGAGAAGCCCGAAGCAGGACAAAAGGTCCCAGAAAAGAGCGCAGAACACTCGAACGGAGACGAGGCGCGGAAAAGCCCAACAGGGCAGTTCGAGGCAAGGAAGCCGTTCCTGTGCTACAACTGTCAGGAGCCGGGACACACAGCGGCCAGATGTAAGAAACCGCGGGTTGTGTTCTCGTACGTGAACGGTAGTGACGAGGACCTGAAGCTCCTTCGTCCCTATCTTCACGAGCTCCAGGTAAACGGAAAGCCGTGCAGGGTGCTTCGGGACAGTGCAGCGACGATGGACGTTGTTCATCCGTCGTATGTAACGACCTCCGAATTTACTGGAAAGGTAGTTTGGATCAAGCAGCTGCTTGAAAAGCACAGTGTCTGTCTGCCTATGGCGACAGTAAGGATAACTGGCCCGTTCGGAGAGCTAGTGACAGAGGCGGCTGTCTCGCAAACAGTCCCGTTGGAGTATCCTTATTTGTTTTCTAACCGGTCAGATTTCCTGCTGCGCGAAAGGGGTCAACAACTGGGAGAAGGGCTAGTTCAGTCATGTACGAGGTCCAAATCGCGTCAGGTCGCCCCTTTGTTGACGAGGGATCCAGAGCCAGAGGCAGCTGACGGGGAGCAAGCACTCCCAGAGTTGGAGGCAGAAAACCGGGATGAGAGGAACCAGGTTGTAGAACAGCCTGACCTCGTAGCACTAGAAAGCGTACGCCGTCCCAACGCGCCGGCGAAAAAGGCGGAGGAAGAGGGGATCAGTGAATGATCTCTCGTAGCTCCGGCGTCGCGTAACTTTGGTCCTCTGCTACGAGTAGACAGAGTGTCTTTGACAGTCGAGCAGAAGAGCGACCCTAGTGTGTCAGGGTTTCGCTGTACAGCTCAGGAGATTGCTAGGACCAATGTGACGGGGAACGAAAGAGGCGGATTGTTTTATCGGCGCTATAAGGACCGCATTTTCACGTCTAGAAATCACGTGAAAATCGATCACTATGACTTCAGCGTAAGAAAAAGAAAAGGCAAATTTAACGGCAATACCGATGGGTTGAGCAGATTTTTCTGACATCACGAAAAATAGTAGGGATGATCTCAGAGGTCTTCGTCATCCACGGGAATGAGGATCTAAGTGGGGGCACTTCGTTGAAACCCCAAAGGACCTCACAAATTGCGAAGAGTTTTTGTCTTTTGTCTTTTGTTCTTAGTGACCTCGTTGGAAAAATGAGTTTTTTTGGCGACAGGGGGTCTCGATACCCGGAATTGTACCAAATTTTGGTAATCCGTAATCCAGTCTGGCGGGTCTTTGGCGAATTCCGAGCGTTTGACTGCGGTGTGGCGTGGTGCTGTGGGGGACGTTTCCGCTGATGCCTCCGTTGTGAGAGGTTTGGGAGTTTGTTGGTGCTTGCAGCGTCTTCTCAAGGCCTACTCCAAGCCCACCTCTTCAGGCCAGCGATTGTACCACCGGCCATTCGAGGTTTCCCTGGCCCCGGAGGGGCTGTTAAGAATGGAACCTTCGGCAACCTTTTTCGACTTTCAACGCTGCGGAAACGAGTCCCGAAACGAGTCCCGACGTGTTCTGGACTGTCGCCCACCTGTCGAAGTCTGCCCGAAACGAGTCTCGACGTGTTCAAGACCGTCGCCCAGCTGTCGTGGTCTGCCCGAAACGAGTCTCAACGCGTCCGTGACGTCAACGGGACGTGTGTGTGTGTGCGTGTGGGTTCGTGCGCTCCGGAAGGGGAGAGAGGCCTGGCCTAACTGCGGAGAACCATGGCTATGACGCATTTCTGGCTACGACGCGGCGGGCTTTGCTGCAACGCACTTGGCGGTCGCACCTGCTGCCCTGGCGGAGAGTGAGGGAGAAAACGGACCCCTATATAAGGCGGGGCGTGAGGCTGCTGAGTTGTTCTCTCGGATTTGACGACTGTATCGCTACCATGTAATTAAACCGTTCGTTACGTTACCAATTCTACCACCTCCACTGGACCCCTGGGTTCTTCACTTCGGGGAATGGTCGTCGTCACGAGCCAGGAAGCCTCCGGACGTGCGGCCTAAGCCCCGCCTCGAACACTACCAATGAGGCAAATTCTTGCCTCAGTGCCGTCACCTCCGGTGTTCCCCAGGGGTCCGTTTTGGGACCCCTTCTGTTTCTTATTTATATTAATGACTTACCAATTTGTGTATCATCCCCTATTAGCTTATTCGCAGATGATTGTGTAATATATCGTGAAATTACTAACGAATCCGACGCGGCACTTCTTCAAGCTGATTTATCCGCGGTATCGGAATGGTGCGACTTATGGCAAATGACTCTGAATACTAACAAATGTAAAACTATGAGGGTGTCTCGTCGTAACACATCACCATCACCATACTCAATATGTAATATTCAGCTGGCATCTGTTACCTCTTTCAAGTATCTCGGTGTTCACGTCACTTCTAACCTATCATGGAAAACTCATTCTGATCATATAATCGCTAACGCTAATTCAATGCTCGGATATTTAAAAAGAAACTTTTCCTTAACCCCTATGTCTCTAAAACTTCTCTCGTATAAAGCTTTAATACGTTCAAAGTTGGAATATGCCGCAGCAATCTGCGATCCAGGTCACTCAACGCTTATAACAAACATCGAAGCCCTGCAAAATCGCGCCGCACGATTCATAGTCTGCAACTATCATCGCACCGCAAGTGTCTCATCTATGAAAACCACCCTAGCCCTGCCTCTTCTTTCCTCACGTCGGAAAATATCTCGCCTATGCCTCTTCCATAAAATATATCATTCCAACGCTTCACTGAAAAACAAGCTATTCATTAGCCCCTCCTTCATTTCTCCCCGCATTGATCACAAAGATTTAAGTCGGAGGACGTCAGCGGCTGCAATCGACGCCAGCGACCTGCGGGTTTGGCGACATCCAATGCAACTTCGTGAACTCTACAGCACCGCCAGGTACGTAGTCGTTTTCCCTTCCGTCGCCGGCTGACACCCGCGCTCTTAGCTGCATGGCGAGGTATAACTGGCTTATTGGGGCGAGCCTCAGTGGCGAAGGGGACGAGGGGTCGGATGGGGAAGCGATTCCACTGAGCGTTCAGATAGCCCTCGTGAGGTGAACGAAGGAGCTAGAGCTGCAGGTACGACTCGCAGAGCTCCGGGCGGAGGAGCGGAGAGCAAGAGCTCGGCTCCTGGAGGAGCGCCGAGAAGAGTTGCAGATTAATGCAGCGGAGGGCGCGGAGCCCAAGGCTCACTGTGCAAGGGAAACAGAACCGGACGCACAGGGCGACCCGGAGCCTGCCGTGGGGTCCGAGGCCGGTAGCGTTGACAAGGGGCCAGAGACTGTCGGGGAGTCCGAGGGCGGTCGCGCAGTCCAGGACCCGGACACTGCCGTGGGGTCCGAGGCCGATCGTGCCGTACAGGGACCGGACACTGCCGTGGAGTCCGAGGTAGATTGTGCCGTGCGGGGACCAGACACTGCCGTAACGTTCGAGGCCGACCGGGCGGCGCGCGTACGAGGGTTCTCCTGCGTCCAGGCAGCTAGAAGGAAGGAGCTCCCGGGGAACCAGGAGTCGGGCCCGGCGCTCGAGAGACTAGCGAATGCCGAGGTCGCGAAGGGGGCTACTGCAGTTTCCCAGATTGGACTTCGGTGTCCCCACGACGGGCCTAGTGTGGACGGTGTGACACGGTGGGTGCCACCAAGTGGGCGGCGCGGAGAGGTGCCGGTGGAGGCGCACAAATCGCCGTGGGGCGGCCACCTCGGAGCTGGGAAGGAGATGGTGCGCCAGGGGCGCAAAGCTGGTTCTTCCTTAGACCAAGCCGACCGCGAAGCGAGCGCCAAACATAGTTCCGTGGGGAGACCGAGCCGGGCACGCCTTCGAGGGCCTAGAGGAAGCTCTGGCGAGCATCACGGTCCTCGCGCCACCCGACACAGCTGCTTGTTTTATTCTTGTTCTGGAATCGCCGTTTTGTGCATAGGGCTCTGTATGAGTTGAAGCGTTTTTCTTTTTTATCTTTCTTTTAATGGTGCCGCGACCGTTCTGTAATAATAACTGCTGGCCAGTCCAGAAGTCCTGGCACAGTTTTCAGGGTGGGCGTGTAGAGATCGGCTGAAGATTTGATAGTTTCCTGGAAACTGAGGTAATCGACCTTCAACCGTTCGGATGGGGGCACCCCGACGGCTCGTCCCGAGGATAGGGGATGAGCAGTTTGAGCCCTTTTTAATCTTTGGCCCGGGAGGGAAACAGACATTCTTGCCTGTCGCCGCGAGGTAGTGGCGCCCTCCCCGGCTTTGTCGTCACGGCGCGTTCCGAGTGACGGCTTGTCCAGTCTGAAGAGTGCTACAATGGGGTTTTAGCGATTAGGGAGCCTTCATGTGCGCTTTGCTAGGGTGATGCCACCCTTTGTAATACCACTCGCCGACAAACCAGCAGCCATTTTGGTTCTCGCCGATAATCCGTGGGGCTTATAACCCTCCCGGAAACAAGCACCTTATCTCACAAGTTCGGAGCAGCGTTGTGGAACCCACGGAGGGAGGATTAGCATCTTCCCCCTCGGATGGGATTACCGATGGACACAAAGGACACTTTCGGGCGCACAGGGAAACAATGAGAGGAACAAAATGGTGGTGGAAGAGGGTGTGGGGAAGGGAAACAGGCACTTGGCATCACCCTATCCGAAGCGCACATGAAGGCACCCTATTAGCGATGAGGGGCGCCGGTCTGGGTCCACTTGGACTCCATTCTGCTTTACTCGCTATCTTCGAAGGACACGGCGCTAATTTGTTTTGACGCCGCGAAGTGGGGGTGTTTTCCCCGTAAAGTAGTAAAGTATCGCCCCGATTGGAGAGTTCCCCAAGGCGTTTAGCATTGTTTTTCTTCTTAGAAAAGGAAAGAAAGAGTTATGTGGCTTCCGTGTGATTGGGGAGAACCCGCTGGCACTGGGGCCAATAGTTGTATAATTGTCCTGATTGGACAGGCCCTGTGTCAGCGGGGAGTTTTCTCGACCGCACTGGCGAGAAAACGTTGAGTTTGAACAAGCCCGTGCGCGGAGCAAGTTATCTCTCGCGGTCCGTCGGTCCGTGTTGCTTTGTCGCGAGCGACAAACAGTTTCTTTGAGCCTCACCGTGCGCGGTGGGCACTTTGCGCCCGGGCGCGTTTTCCGTCTTTCTACTGCCGCGAGCGGGCAGTAGAGTCCTGTAACCAAGTTTGCTGTCGGCGTTTTAATATATTTGTTTTTATCAACCGTTGCTCTCGACTTTAAGCATCTTTCTTCGAGGCTCCGCCACCATCAACGAGCAGCGACGCGACGACCCAGCGCGACAGTCCACGAGCACCCGGCCCTGACCTACTACTTCTAGGAAGGACCGGGGCAAAACAACCTGACCCTCAGGGAGTGGCATTCTTTACTGTGGCCGAGAATCGGGGGCGTCTGGTGTCTTCGTTTGAGCTCATCGAATGACAGCCGGTGTTTTTGTGTCTACTCATACTTTACGGCGTCTTTGGTGAGGTGCGTCAGCTTTGCGTACAGCTTGGCATAGTCCCGAACAAAACGCCTGTACTAGGCACAGGGTCCGAGAAATCTTCTCACAGCCTTCTTGTCAAATGGCGGCGAAATGCGGCTACAGCGCGCATCTTCTCAGGGTCAGTGCGAACACCTTCGCTGCTCACGACGGGGCTAAGG